>WHVA01000228.1:0-170087 GCA_015179125.1 Gautieria morchelliformis | reverse complement strand
GCTTCGGAGCCCATGCAACTTCCAGACATGGCAAGGAACAGGCGGGCCGCTCCGAGGGCTGTGATCGTCGTGTGCGTCGGAATGAAGTGGGACACCTTGCTTACCGAATCCACGACGTTCATGATCGCGTCGTAGCCATGAGACTCTGGGAGTTCAACGATGAAGTCGACACTGATGGTGTCCCAGCGGGATTCGGGAATCGGGAGCGGAACAAGTTCTCCGACGGGGGATGTCGTTGCGCTTTGGTTCGGAGACAAAGGTCACATGTCTTCACGTACTGTCCAATGTAGCGGGACATCTGAGGCCACCAGTAATTCCGAGCCACTAACTCCAGCGTCTTCCACCTGCCAGCATGCCCAGCGACCCGTGTGTCATGGTGCTGGGACACGATGCGGCGGCGGAGGTCCGCCCCACCTGGAACTAGACCTTGCCTCTGAAGTGGAGCAGCCATCACGTTCCGACCATTCCGCTGCCCGTACAGACCGTGAGTGCCCTTTCCGAAGTTCCTCCACTGCCTTCACCACCGACTCCTCCTTCTCTCCATTCCGGTACTGCCTCCGGATGTCCCGGAGCATTTCCGCTTCCGCCCAACTGCAGTCACTCCTTCTAGGGCGGGATTGCAAAGAGACTGCGGAGCAGTGTCATATCCGCATTGTCTCCGCTTCCGCTTCCATGATCCGCACGGCGGGATAGGGCATCGGGCTTGCCCATGTGCGGCCGGGCGGTGGTGGAGCATGAAGTCAAACCGGGACAGGTGTAGGGACCACCGGCTTGTCGTCGGTTCAACTTCTTAGACGTGCGGAAATACTCAAGGTTCTTGGTCTGTCCAGATCTCAAATGGGCATAGAGCACCCTCGAGGAAGTGTCGCCACTCCTCCAGCGCTCGGATGATTGCCAGCATCTCCTTGTCATGGATTCGTAGTTCCGCTCGACCGGACTGAGACTCTTAGAGAAGAAGCAATCGGATGCCACCCCCACCTTCTTCCGATGACTGTTGCGACAAGACCGCTCCGGTAGCTGCGTCGGAAGAATCCGCCTCCACTCGGTAAGGGCGAGAGTCGTCGGGAAAGATCAGGACGGGGCGAAGTGATCAGCTCTTTGAGTTTGTCAAAGGAGGCCCGTTCCGGCTCTCCCCACCGCCATCCAACCTCCTTCTTGGTGAGGTCGAAGAGGCACGGGCGTGGCAGGAGAAGTCCTTGATGAACCGCCGGTAGAAATTGACAACCCAATGAAGACTGGACTTCCTTCTTGTTCCGCGGCACCGGCCAATCCGACACACCGGAAACCTTGACGGGGTCCATTTCCACCTTCCTTCCGACACGATCACCCCAAGATACTCTATCCGCGTCGCTCAAATTCGCACTTTTCCGGCTTGAGACACAGGTTGTACTCCCGGAGTCGTTCCAGCACTCTCCGCACGACTTCCCGATGTTCGGACATTGTTTTTGTGAAGATAGGATGTCATCGAGGTAGACGCAGACAACCCTTCTGCTATCATGTCACGGAAAATGTCATTCATCATTGTCTGGAACGTGCAGACTGTTGGTGAGGCCAAAGAACATGACCTGTGGCTCAAAGATCCTGGTTGGTGCGGAATGCGGCCTTCCACTCATCTCCCTCCCGGATCCGGACATTATTGAAGCCCCAGCGGACATCCAGCTTGGTGAAGTACTTCGCCCCGCGGAGTTGTGTGATCAATTCGGAAATGAGCGGAATGGGGTACCGGTTCTTGATCGTGATCGCATTCAAGGCCCGGTAATCCTGCACAAGTCTGAGCGAGCCGTCCTTCTTCTTGATGAAGAACACCGGAGATGCCATGGGTGACTTGGAGGCGCGGATCCTCCCTGTACGGAGATTTTCCGCAAGGAATGCATCGAGCTCTACCTGCTCCTTGGGTGACAGCGGGTAGACCTTGCAGTTGGTGGGCTTCGACCCAGGCTCCAACTCGATGGCATGGTCCCACAGTTTCCGCGGAGGCAGGGCATCAAACGACTCCTTGGAGAAGACGTCCTCAAACTCCCGCAGGTACTCCGGAATTTCCGCCTCCACTCTATCATACCTCTTAGAGGCTTCAGCAAGGCGTTGCGAAATATTTCCGGTGGCGCGGATGTGTTCCGCCTCCGGCGGAAGGTTTACGTACAGCAAGCGCTCCCCTTCCGTCAGAGCGTCTTCCAGGCCGAGTCGGATGACGTCGGAATCGGAATTGGAATTGGAATTGGAAGTGGGATCCGGGTCAAATTCCGCTTCCGAGTCTTCTTCTGCAAGCAGTGGATGGGGGCCGGAACGACATGTCTGTATGAGCCGTTCGGTCTTCCGCTGCTCCTGGTGCTCCTTCCGCATTTCCGACCGGCACATGTGACACTTGGCTGGACATCGACTCATCAGTACCTTCCGAGTCTGCCAATTGATCTCCGGGTTGTGCTCTTGAAGCCAGGTAAACCCAAGGATGATGTCTTGCTTCCCAGGCTGGTGACAGCGAAGGAAGTGCGTTCCGAGTGTCCATCGTAGCGGAGAATTGTGTCCACTATCTCCGTGATGGACCCTGCCTCATTGGGGCTTCCATCCACATTGAACACCGGGATTGCACGTTGCAACTTCCGCGTCGTCAGTCGGTTCCGTTCCACATAGTCCCAGTCCATAAACTGACCAGTGGCCCCGCAATCGACAAGGGCGGGTCCGGATTTGACTTCCGCCGTATCTGTCGTCTGGATCTCTACCTTAATGACTAGTGACTTGGGGCCAGGGGTGGCAGCAACGACATAGCGCTTCGGAAGGCGTCTCTCCCAAGGGCGGATGCGGGATAGACGGGGTGTCGGATTTGGCTTTTGTGTGACTTTATCCGGTGGGTCTGTATGAAGTGAGGGAGTCGGGGCTTTTCATTCTCTACTTCAAGACAGGCAAACCGGTTATGTACAGGCAGCAGGGGCACACATCTCACCCGCTGCGCGTCACAAAATCCGACGCATCCTCCGCTTCCGATGCGCCATGTTCCGCATTTTCGGAAACTCCTTCCGCAGTAGGCACTCCGCTTATGTCCGCAAGTGCGAGGAACTCTGGAAGGAGCTCGAGTTTCTCCTCTGTGGTCATAAGCCGGATGTCAAATGCTTGGGGGCACTCGCGGGCATAGTGGCCTGGTTGTTGACATCGGAAGCAGGTGATAGTTCCGCGGCCTTTTCCGCGCATGCGGTCAACATCCATCGGGGCAGGGCCACTCTTCGAGGGAGGAGGGCTATGGTTCCTAATAGGAGCGGGCGGAGAAAGCGTCGGAAATACTTTCCGCATGGGAATGAATGCGCTTCCGGATTTTGGCACAGGTGGAGTAGGACGAGTGGAACTGCGCGTCATATTCCGGCTCGTCTCCACGAAGGCCTCATTTGCTTCCCTGTTCCGGGACACCCTCTGTGCAGCTTGGTACCACCCTTCCGGGTCATCAAAGTCCGGAGCTCCATCCCCAAGCAGCGCAACTTGGTTCTGGAGTGTCGGATCGAGTCCTCGTCGGAATTTGATGACGATCGTCTTGTCGTCATCATACTCCGCAAGGTCGATGAGCTCCTGGAAGCGATCGATATAGTCATCGACCGGATCCTTGGCCTGGTACCAGCTGGTCCCCTCGAGCTTCGTAAGGGCTGTGAGCTGCTCATTTTTTGGGCAGAACTGGTCGGAAAATGTTTTCTCGAAGGCGTCCCAGTCTCGGAAGTAGTTCCCCTTGCCCTTTGCTTCATGTCGGATCACCTTGTTTGCAAAACGGGATGCGCGGTCCGACTTGAAACAGGACAATGCCCAGTGAATCCGAGCCTGGTCGTTCGGAAAGAGGTCTCCGACGATTGCGAAGTAGATGCTGCATGTGTTGAAGAATGCGCGTCCCTTCTCCCGATCTCCGTCAAAGTCCGCCGGAGTTGCGGGTTTGACCTTTGCTAACTTCGCGGACTTTCTCTCCTCCGCTAGTTCCGCTTTTCCGAAATCCGGATTATCCAACATTTCATTTCCACCACCTTGTGGAATATCTAACTTAGCCAAAATCGCTTGTAAGGCTGTTTCAATCGCGTCGGTCTTCATCCGGTTCCGCGTCAATTCCTCCTCCATATTCCGAAGACGATCGTCCGGATCCATGTCGGAAGGAGAAATGTGGGACGGGATTTCCGGGGTTGGGAGCTCGACGTAAGAAGGGCTGTCGTACGCTATGGCGGCTGCGACACGCAGTACGACCGCCGGTCCTCTATGGGAGAGACTTTTCTGCTGTAAGGGCAACCCTGGCTAGTTGTGGAGACCTCACTACCACACAACTGACAAGGGGAAATCCAAAGTCTGTATAAATGAACAGAGCATACAGGAGAGGGGATTCTCACCTGACAAGGGGAAATCCAAAGAGAAAAGTCTAAGGACCCCCAATGTCAGCGAGCCCGTATTATACTACGCTGCGCAGCCAGGGACAACACTTGGCACCCGCCATCAACCCTGCATCCCCCTGACCCTTGATCGACCCTTGATGCCACCTATTATGCGAGTCGCTTGATTTCCGACACTGTTCCGGGGCGGAAGTCGGAAATTGGAGTGGAACTGGCAAGGCGAACGGAACTGGTGGAAGTTCTCCCAGAAGCGGAATCGTTCCCGAAAGCGGATGCGGAGATGGAATCGGAACCGGAAGCGGAGTCGGAAATGGAGTCGGAACTGGGCGTGGTGTCGGAACTGGAAATGGAAAACAGGGTGTCCCCTGACAGGGACAACACTTGGCACCCGCCATCAACCTTGCACCTCCCTGACCTCCCCGACCCTTGATCGACCCTTGATGCCACCTATTACGCGAGTCGCTTGATTTCCGACACTGTTCTGAGAGTGGAAGTCGGAAATTGGAGTGGAACTGGCAAGGCGAACAGAACTGGTGGAAGTTCTCCTAGAAGCGGAATCATTTCCGAAAGCGGAGGCGGTGATGGAATCGGAACCGGAAGCGGAGTCGGAAATGGAGTCGGAACTGGGTGTGGTGTCGGAACTGGAAATGGAAAACAGGGTGTCCCCTGACATCACCCCCCCTCTAGCGTGCTGCGTCCTCGAAGCACGGGACACGAGGGATTGAAATGCCAGCGAGCGGATCCGGCGAGGGGCACCGGGATGTGTCCTATAGAACTCCCGGAGTTTGTCTGGAGCGGAAACATCTTGCTCCGGGACCCACGAATTCTCCTCATACCCATACCCTTCCCATTTCACGAGGAATTGGAGTCGTCCTCGCACAAACCGGCTGTCCAGGATCTGTTCCACCACATAGTGCTCTTCCCCATCGACAATTTCTGGGGGAGGTGGCGGATGAGCCTTCCGACCTGGAATTGGGTCCTCAAGCATAGGGAGTAACTTCACCACGTTGAAGACGGGGTGGAGGCGGGACATGGACGTCGGAAGTCGGAGGCGGTATGCATTCCGTCCAACCCTCCGCATCACTGTGACGGGCCCAAGGTAGCGGTGGGCAAGCTTCTGCGAAGGGCGTGTAGTGCGGATGTCACTTGCATCTAGGTACACCTTGTCTCCAACTTGGTACTCCGGGGCAGGAACCCGGCGTTGGTTGTAGTACCTTGCCATGTCATCCTTGGCCTTTGCAAGGGCCGACTTGGCTTCCGAAAGGGTGGAGTCCATGCGGTCTCGGAATTCATTGACCGTCTCGAGTCGGGACTCAGCCTGGCGTGGTTCGAAGCCCATCCGCGGATGTCGTCCGGAGTCAAGCATGAAGGGAGTCTGTTGCATGGCGGAATGGACATGGTTGTTGTATTGGAATTCCGCCAGTGGAAGTAATTCATCCCAGTCATCCTGCCTCTCATTGACAAAGAGGCGGAGATATTGCTCGAACTCCTGATTGACCCGTTCCGTCTGTCCGTCACCCTGCGGATGGTACGCTGTGGTGGCAGCCAGCTTTATGCCGAGCAGGCGGTAGAGCTCCCGAGTCAGTTCCGCTACAAACTGCGGACCTCAGTTGGAAACGACTTGCTTCGGGAGCCCATGCAACTTCCAGACATGTGCAAGGAACAGGCGGGCCGCTCCGAGGGCTGTGATCGTCGTGTGCGTCGGAATGAAGTGGGACACCTTGCTTGCCGAATCCACGATGTTCATGATCGTGTCGTAGCCATGAGACTCTGGGAGTTCAACGATGAAGTCAACACTGATGGTGTCCCAGCGAGATTCGGGAATCGGGAGCGGAACAAGTTCTCCGACAGGCGGGTGTCGTTGCGCTTTGGTTCGGAGACAAAGGTCACATGTCTTCACGTACTGTCCAATGTAGCGGGGCATCTGAGGCCACCAGTAATTCCGAGCCACTAACTCCAGCGTCTTCCACCTGCCAGCATGCCCAGCGACCCGTGTGTCATGGTGCTGGGACACGATGCAGCGGAGAAGGTCCGCCCCACCTGGAACGTAGACCTTGCCTCTGAAGTGGAGCAGCCCATCGCGTTCCGACCATTCCGCTGTCCGTACCGACCGTGAGTGCCCTTTCCGAAGTTCCTCCACTGCCTTCACCACCGACTCCTCCTTCTCTCCATTCCGGTACTGCCTCCGGATATCCCAGAGCATTTCCGCTTCCGCTCCAACTGCAGTCACTCCTTCTAGTGCACGGATTGCAAAGAGACTTGGGCGGAGCAGTGTCATATCTCGGTTGGTGCGGAATGTGGCCTTCCACTCGTCTCCCTCCCGGATCCGGACATTATTGAAGCCCCAGCGGACATCCAGCTTAGTGAAGTACCTCGCCCCGCGGAGTTGTGTGATCAGTTCGGAAATGAGCGGAATGGGGTACCGGTTCTTGATCGTGATCGCATTCAAGGCCCGGTAATCCTGCACAAGTCTGAGCGAGCCGTCCTTCTTCTTGATGAAGAACACCGGAGATGCCATGGGTGACTTGGAGGGGCGGATCCTCCCTGTACGGAGGTTTTCCGCAAGGAATGCATCGAGCTCTACCTGCTCCTTGGGTGACAGCGGGTAGACCTTGCAGTTGGTGGGCTTTGACCCAGGCTCCAACTCGACGGCATGGTCCCACAGCTTCCGCGGAGGCAGGGCATCAAACGACTCTTTGGAAAAGACGTCCTCAAACTCCCGCAGGTACTCCGGAATTTCTGCCTCCACTCTATCATGCCTCTTAGAGGCTTCAGCAAGGCGTTGCGAAATATTTCCGGTGGCGCGGATGTGTTCCGCTTCCCGCGGAAGGTTTCCGTACAGCAAGCGCTCCCCTTCCGCCAGGGTGTCTTCTGGGCCGAGTCGGATGACGTCGGAATCGGAATTGGAATTGGAAGTGGGATCCGGGTCAAATTCCGCTTCCGAGTCTTCTTCTGCAAGCAGTGGATGGGGGCCGGAACGACATGTCTGTATGAGCCGTTCGGTCGTCGCTGCTCCTGGCGCTCCTTCCGCACTTCCGACCGGCACATGTGACACTTGGCTGGACATCGACTCATCAGTACCTTCCGAGTCTGCCAATTGATCTCCGGATTGTGCTCCTGAAGCCAGGTAAACCCGAGGATGATGTCTTGCTTCCCCAGGCTGGTGACTGCAAAGGAAGTGCGTTCCGAGTGTCCATCGTAGCGGAGAATTGTGTCTACTATCTCCGTGATGGACCCTGCCTCATTGGGGCTTCCATCCACATTGAACACCGGGATTGCACGTTGCAACTTCCGCGTCGTCAGTCGGTTCCGTTCCACATAGTCCCTGTCTATAAACTGACCAGTGGCCCCGCAGTCGACAAGGGCGGGTCCGGATTTGACTTCCGCCATATCCGTCGTCTGGATCTCCACCTTAATGACTAGTGACTTGGGGCCAGGGGTGGCAGCAACAACATAGCGCTTCGGAAGGCGTCTCTCCCAAGGGCGGATGCGGGATAGACGGGGTGTCGGATTTGGCTTTTGTGTGACTTTATCCGGTGGGTCTGTACGAAGCGAGGGGAGTGGGGGCTTTTCATTCTCTACTTCAAGACAGGCAAACCGGTTATGTACAGGCAGCAGGGGCACACATCTCACCCGCTGCGCGTCACAAAATCCGATGCATCTTGCGCTTCCGATGCACCATGTTCCGCATTTTCAGAAATTCCTTCCACAGTGGGCACTCCGCTTATGTCCGCAAGGCAAGGAACTCTGGAAGGAGCTCGAGTTTCTCCTCTGTGGTCATAAGCCGGATGTCAAATGCTTGGGGGCACTCGCGGGCATAGTGGCCTGGTTGTTGACATCGGAAGCAGGTGATAGTTCCGCGGCCTTTTCTGCGCATGCGGTCAACATCCATCGGGGCAGGGCCATTCCTCGAGGGAGGAGGGCTATGGTTCCTAATAGGAGCAGGCGGAGCAAGCGTCGGAAATACCTTCCGCGTGGAAATGAATGCGCTTCCGGGTTTTGGCACAGGTGGAGTAGGACGAGTGGAACTGCGTGTCATGTTCCGGCTCGTCTCCACGAAGGCCTCATTTGCTTCCCTGTTCCGGGACACCCTCTGTGCAGCTTGGTACCACCCTTCCGGGTCATCAAAATCCGGAGCTCCATCCCCAAGCAGCGCAACTTGGTTCTGGAGTGTCGGATCAAGTCCTCGTCGGAATTTGATGACGATCGTCTTGTCGTCGTCATACTCCGCAAGGCCGATGAGCTCCTGGAAGCGATCAATGTAGTCATCGACCGGATCCTTGGCCTGGTACAGCTGGTTCCCTCGAGCTTCGTAAGGGCTGTGAGCTGCTTGTTTTTCGGGCAGAACTGGTCGGAAAATGTTTTCTCGAAGGCGTCCCAGTCCCGGAAGTAGTTCCCCTTGCCCTTCGCTTCATGTCGGATCACTTTGTTTGCAAAACGGGCTGCGCGGTCCGACTTGAAAAAGGACAATGCCCAGTGGATCCGAGCCTGGTCGTTCGGAAAGAGGTCTCCGACAATGGCGAAGTAGATGCTGCATGTGTTGAAGAATGCGCGTCCCTTTTCCCGATCTCCGTCAAAATCCGCCGGAGTTGCGGGTTTTACCTTTGCTAACTTCGCGGACATCCTCTTTTCCGCTAGTTCCGCTTTTCCGAAATCCGGATCATCCAGCATTTCATTTCCACCACTTTGTGGAATATCTAACTTAGCCAAAATCGCTTGTAAGGCTGTTTCAATCGCGTCGGTCTTCATCCGGTTCCACGTCAATTCCTCCTCCATATTCCGCTCCATATTCCGAAGACGATCGTCCGGCTCCATGTCGGAAGGAGAAATGTGGGACGGGATTTCCGGGGTTGGGAGCTCGTCGTAAGAAGAAGGGCTGTCGTATGCCGTGTGTGCGGAAGAGGTTGCGATCTCTGAGTCGCTGCTCCGATTCCGAACGCACTTATGGCGGCTGCAACGCGCAGTACGACCGCCGGTCCTCTAGGGGAGAGACTTTTCTGCTGTAAGGGCAACCCTGGCTAGTTGTGGAGATCACACTACCACACAACTGACAAGGGGAAATCCAAAGTATGTATAAATGAACAGAGTATACAAGAGAGGGGATTCTCACCTGACAAGGGGAAATCCAAAGAGAAAAGTCTAAGGACCCCCAATGTCAGCGAGCCCGTATTATACTACGCTGCGCAGTCAGGGACAACACTTGGCACCCGCCATCAACCCTGCACCTCCCTGACTTCCCCGACCCTTGATCGACCCTTGATGCCACCTATTACGCGAGTCGCTTGATTTCCGACACTGTTCCGAGAGTGGAAGTCGGAAATTGGAGTGGAACTGGCAAGGTGAACAGAACTGGTGGAAGTTCTCCCAGAAGCGGAATCATTTCCGAAAGCGGAGGCGGAGATGGAATCGGAACTGGAAGCGGAGTCGGAAATGGAGTCAGAACTGGGTGTGGTGTCGGAACTGGAAATGGAAAACAGGGTCTCCCCTGACACCAACACCCCAAGCAGCGTCACGTGCTTTGAATGTGGCCAGCCAGGGCACAGAAAAGCGGAGTGTCCACGGCTCAAGTCTGGCATACGGACAGCAGCCGCAAGACATGGCGATGACAAGGATCCGGGCCCGGATCCCAACCACGCCCCTCTTCCACAAATGGATGAAGAGGGGGAGGGTGAGCCTCAAAATGATGAGGATCAGGGAGATGCAGAGGCTCCCATAGACGAATGGGAGCCTGAGCCATCCCATTATTACGACTGTGTAAAGTGTTGGAATTATGACAAGCTGGTTATGCGTTCGTTCTGCTTATCTAATCCAAGGCTTGCGTGTATCATTGTCAAACCCTTTTGTTCTTGCTTTTCCTATTGATCTATTTTCCTTTTGTTCTGAGAACATTTATAAGTCTTTACTTTTCATGTATGTAACTATCCGTTTGCCCCAACAAGCTCACAGGACAAACACTCCATATACACTCTTGCATCGTTCTTACTCGCGTCTCTCTTATTTCAACATAAAGATGTCGATCTTTGGCCTTGTATCACAAGGCCACAGCAGAACTTGACCAAGGAGTGGTATTCTGAATGCTACGTAGTGACAGTGTAAGGGTATGATGCGATGGGGACCGCTGACCAGTTCCCACACATAAACTATACAGTGGGTCCCTAAGGGGCCCACTGGGATTATGTAATAACTAGTATACATGTATGATACATAGGTTATTTACACCCTCCCCCTCTATAGACAACTAAAGGGGACCAACTAGGACTCATAGAGGTCATCCATGATGGAGTCCTCTAATGTTTCCGATGTCGGAAATACTAAAGAAATATAATATCGACACGGTGATTATAACTACACAATTCCAAACCCAAACCAACTTGTTGATATACATCCGAACGCATACACATCACAACGACTTATGCCCGAGATTGCCGAACCCACACCTACCCACTCGATCCAACCAGATCCACGCCTCCGATCATCCCGATATCACGGGAGCACACACCACATGCTAATACAGTCCAGAATGCCCCTATAGACCCTTCCCAAGCATGCCGAGCCCGACCCAAGTGGCACACACCCCAGAATCATGTGACCCAATCAAGGGACACGACGTGTCGAGCTGACCCTGCCTGTAGCTAGACCACGTCTCCTATCGACTCCCAAAACCCGTTCCCTTTCTCTGTTTTATGCTCCACACCCCAACCTAACTTGTACAACACCCGTCGACACTCCTATCAACAGCTATGTGCCGTTCCCCCCATCCCACCTTGGCTTTGTTCCCATTCCATGAATACTACGACCACAATAATTGCATTGTGTGCCACCATCAGGTTCCATCTTGCCTGATGTGCGAACCAGGCTACTCCTTTGAATGGGGTGTCCATGGCTATGGGGAGATCTATCCACGGCATATAGCCATGGTTCAGCTGGAAGGGTGCGAACCCTGTGGTTGCACTGACATTGCTGTTGAGGGCGACATCAACCATCAGGCATTTCGATGCCCAATCCTTCTGATCGTCTCTGATGACCGTGTGCAATATCTGTCCTATCGAGTGGTTTGCCCGCTCGGTCGCTCCATCCATTTGGGGATGGAAGCAGTTGACTTTTGAACTACATTCAAAGATCATATTGGTGGCTGGGCATGAGCCCGGACATTGAGTCTTTCTGCATGTCGTGCACAAAGTGCCAGATGACGAAAACCGGGCCACAACAGCCCAAAGGCCTACTAGACAGCCTACCCATTCCGGATAGGCTGTGGCAGTCGATTGGCATCGACTTCATGGGGCCCCTGCCCAAGTCTAATGACTGTGACTACCTGATGGTAGTCATCGATCAACTAACGTCACACGTCCACCTCGTCCCAACAATGATGAGTGTGTCAGCCAAGGGAGTAGCCTGGCTGTTTCTGAAAGAGGTCGTCCGGCTCCATGGGGTTCCTGACTTGATTGTCTCGGACAGAGACTCGAAGTTCATGTCGATCTTTTGGCATGAACTGCAGAGACTCATGGGGACTAAGCTCCTCACTTCAGATGACCGTAGTAACCAACTATCTGGTGTGCTTGATCGATGATGATTTCGATCAGCCTCCTTCCCCCCTGAAGAACAGAACGGGGGACGGCGATGACGTCTCTCTTGAGCTGATTCTTTGTCCAGATCAGCCGGTCCCGGATTCCAAATCTTGGGTACGCATCTGGGTGTTCCACGATCGTTGAGAACATGGCGTCCCTGTGGTATGTGTCTCGTAAGACCTTGGACAGGTCTACGCCTTGTTCAATGATCCGGCGCAGGGGCGCGCCAACCTTACCTGCGGCGATGACTCTGACATCATCGTCGTCGTTGTCGCATGATGCGGCAATGCTCGCAGGCTTTTGTGAGCCCTCGTTTAATGCGGCAGATTCCGTTATTCTCACCTCTGTCTTCTCCACGAGGTGTTTAGACCGTCTCGTCACCGCTGTTCACAGCTCGATATATCGGTCAGTGGGCAATAGTTCACCATCCGGGTCTAAACGTGCGTCTGGATTCACGAAGACGTGGTCCGGGTGATTGTCATCACTCGTGTCGCTCTTGTAGTAGCGCAACAGGCAGTCTGCTACCTTGTTCTCTACACCGTCGACATGTATGGTGTTGAAGTTGAAACGTGACAGAAACTCCCACCATCTGACCTGGCGGTCAGATAGGCTCTTCTGGGTCTTGAAGTATTCGAGCCCTTTGTGGTCTGTGACGAGGGTGAACCTTCATCCCAGCAGTTTGTCCTCCCATTTCATGAGAGCCTCAAGCACCGTGATTGTCTCTTGCTCGTGAGTCCGGTAGGGTTGCTGAGCAACACTGAACTTCTTTGACAAGAAGCCGGCTGGCCAACAGGTTTTCCAGTCGGCACCTTGGCCATAGACTGCACCAATGCCAGCTTTTGACCCATCGGTGATCACCCAGATTGGCTCTGGGCACCGTGCGTCTATTGGACGCAGGATCAGGGCCTTGCAGGCCAACGCCTTAATGCTTTGCCAGCATTTGTCCAGTAATGGTGTCCATTTGAATGGACGGTTGTTACGTGCACAGCCCGACAGTGGGGTAGTGTATGCGCTAACATATGGCATGTAATGTGCCAGATACTGTACTAGCCTGAGGAAACGCTGGATGTCGTTGAACGTCCACGGCCTACGCCACTCGCGGATGTGCTGCATCTTATCCTCGTCGGCATGTACCCCTTGGCCATCGATGATGTGGCCGAGACACTCCATTCGGATGGAATAGAGGTCAACCTTTTTCTTTCTCAGAAAAAGGTGGTTCTTCCTCAGTCTGTCGAAGACAATATAGAGGTGCTCTTCATGCTCTTGTATTGAGAGCGAGAAAATGAAGATGTTGTCCATGTATACATGGACAAAGCGACCTATGCAGTCGCGGAAAATGGCTGTCATCAGCCATTGGAACGTTGATGGGGTGTTGCATTCTCCCATCTGTATCACCTGGCTTCTAAACATGCCAAGGATCGTGGCAAAGGCGGGCTTTTCTACATGATCCGGATGGATCCGGATCTGCTTGTATGCTTCTGACATATTGGGCTTTGTGTGATACCGACAGCGAGCCATGTCGCTGCAGATGATATCCTGATCCAGGAAGGGCATGATGTCCTTCACCGTGTTCTCGTTCTGCTGGAGCAGATCGAAGACAGTTCATAATGTACCGTTCTTTTTCGGCACAAACAGCATGGCCACGGCCTGCTGCGTGACTGCCGGAATCCACCACTTTGCAGTGGTGTATTGTTCTATCTTAGCTGACAGTTCCTCTCGGAAATGTTCGGGGCACTTCGGTAGTCAATACCGCATGTGTTTGTTGGGATTAGATGAAATTGATCTCGTGGTTGATCTCCCGTAGCAGCAGGAGTTCTAATGGAATACCACTGACTAGGTCAGTGATCCGTTCCATCCATTGCTTGTGGAGGCGAGGAAGGTCATCATCCGTGAGGATGATGGTGGTGGTTGGCTTAGAAGCCATTAGGTGCTTTGTGCGTCTATTATGTCCCGCGGCGCGCGGAACCGCTTTCCTTTTTCCCCTCGCTTTCACCGTTAGGTGAGAGTGCCTCTCCCTACGATTGTAGGGTGAGCTCAAGGATGAGTAGTTCCACGAATCGTCCTCCTGGCTTCCATGAGCCAGGCCTGGCTTTGGAACCCAGGTGACCCTGCTCACCCTTGGCCCCTTGTCCTCGTTCGTCGATTCATCGTCATTGAATGAGACCTTGCCCGTGGGGATTACTTCATTGCCCTTGCGGATCGTCCCTGGGCTCAAGAAGTCCAGGGTTATGCCAACTCTCCTTAGGAACGGTGTTGCTAAGATCACGTCGTAATATTCGACGTTCGCTACGTCGAAATATTCGTCGTATGTTTCACTACCAAATTTAATGGTCGTGTTCATTCCATAGTTGCTCATGGAATGGCTGCCTATGCAGGCTATCTGCAGCGCGATTGGCTGCTCCAGGGAGAATGTCTTCATCCCTGTAGCTCACGTGAATTCAGGGGATAGCAGTACCCCTTCACTGCTGCTATCCAGCAGGCAGTGGGCTTTTACACCATTTATTTCCCAGTACCCGGAGAGGGTACGGTTTTCACTGTGCGGGCACATTGGCCGCATCCTATGCTTTCTTCGGTGGTGATACACCGGCTCGGCCACCTTGTCTGGCATGACCGACGTGCGTGCCGCCATGACGTAGCGTCGTCTTCCGGCGCGAATCTGATCACGCTGGATCTGTAGGTGGTGTCTTCCGCCTCTCCATCCCATTCATAATATTGGGACGGCTCGGGATCCCACTCTTCAGCAGGTGCGTCTCTGTTGTCTGGAGAGTCCTTGGGTTGGGGATCACCCTCCCCCTCTTCATCAATTTGATGGAGAGGATTTTGACCGAAATCCGTCTCCGGATCCTCGGTCTCCTCTTCATGCCTTGTGGCCGCTGTCCTGATACCGGACCTAAGCCGGGGGCACTCCGCTTTCTTGTGGCCAGGCTGGCCACATTCAAAGCACGTGGCGCTGTTTGGTTGCCACTGGGCCGATCGTTAGGCCAGCCAACGCTTTCGTTGGGGGGGCAGGTTGCAGGGACGATCCTGATGCTTGAGGCTGTTTAGCCTCAGGCGGGCATCCAGCTTGCGCCGGGTGTGGGGGCAGCGGTCGCTGCGACGCTCCACTTCTCGAAAACAGGCTGGGCCTGGTCATGCCCGTCTGTGTCACCAGCTTGCTCCCCGTAAGCCAGGCAGCGCTTGCTGTTGCCGCTGCGTTTTCGGCGCGGCGCATCCCCATATTGTATCAGGATGCTTCCCCTATCATTCAGGCCATCTCGAAGAGTTGCTCTATCGAGCTGCTCTTGGCGTTGTAGCCCTTTTTGAGGACCTCGTTGTGCAGCGTTTCGCGCAGCGCCGACACGAACCGTCTCCGGAACATGTAGTCGTCTGGTGGCTGTATCATACGCGCTGCGTATTTTGTGAGCTCGTTCATCATCTCCTGAACTGTCTTCATGCCCTGCATGACCGCGTTGAATTTATTCGATGCGTAGTGGTACGTCAGTGTGTGCAGGAACATTTTTTGAAGGCCCTGCATCACTGTTTCCAGAGTCCAACTGCGAACCTGGCGATCGAAGCGTTCTACGTTTCGAAGGAACCATTCCTGGGCTTCGCCAGTTAGGCGAGTGCCCACGTAGCTGACCTGCATGTCTATGTTGGTTGGCCCTAGGAGGCAGTTCATTTTCAGCCATCGTAAGATGGCTGCGATGAAGATTTCAAACTCTTTGAGGTCAGATCCCCCGGCGTATGGCTTGGGGTGAGCCAGCTTCACGCCGGCTTTCGCTAGCACAGACATCTCTGGGTCTGTGTCCGTGGCGTCTTCCAATGCCACGCAGATCATCCGTGTGATCCCGTCGTATGGCTCCAGTGGTATGACGTCAGCCTGATCCGGTATTCCCTGGCCCTCCGTTGGGGCCATGGATTGCTCGCGTGGCCGTGATGCCATGTGGGGAAGGCTGTATGCCCTGACGGGCCCCGGGCCCAGATCAGGCTTGGGATCGGGAGCATTTTGTGCTCTTGAGTCCGGGGGTGTTTTGTGCCTGGTGTCCCCGGTCATTCCCGCGTTGTGGATCTGCAGCCTGCTGTTGTAGGCTGCGCGTGCTTGTTGTGCATCCTGCACGGCTCGCGTGAGCTGTTCGTTGGGCTGCTGAGTGGTGTGGCTTTGGGCCACCGCTTCCTCAGCATTCTTCGCCAGCAGCTCAAGTGCTCGCGTATGGCAGCGGGTGGCTGCGGTCTCTTTACGCTGCCAGCAAAAGACATGTACAATAGAATGAAAGAGGAGTGCGAACATGAAACGATGGGAAAGAAAGAGGGTGAAGGTCCCAAACACGCCTTGAGACCTGCATACATGTTACACTGCACGGACTCTTGGTCTGCTGGGTTGATCCCACACGATCTACGGGTAGGATGTCCCGCAAATGCATTCCGGCCACAGGAACACCCAAAGGGGGTTGAGTCGAGAAGATCATGGGACCAGTGATGAACCATCAATCCAGGTAAAGGATTTCGATTGTGTCTGATGGTGTGCCTGCTGGCGAATGATGTGAGTAGCGAATGGTCATTTGGCAAATGTGGCGAATAGTGAATGGAGCGAAGAGTGAATGGAGCGAAGAGTGAATGGAGCAAAGAGTGAATGGAGCGAAGAGTGAATGGAGCAAAGAGTGAATGGAGCGAAGAGTGAATGGAGCGAAGCCGAGCGAACATGGAAAGGGAAAACAGGGATAGCTGGGTACAAGAAATAAAGGAGTTGACAGCCTGCACCTCCTTGTGATTCATGATAGGACCAGTGATGAACCATCAATCCGGGTAAAGGATGTCGATCATATTTGATGGCATGGCTAATGGTGAATGATGCATGTAGTGAATGGTCATTTGGAGAATGTGGCAATGGAGCAAAGAGTGAATGGAGCAAAGCCAAGCGAACATGGAAGAGTGGTGAAAGGGAAAACAGAGATAGCTGCCCTGCAGTGGTACGATTCCCATTGAGTCCCACCTGCATGGAGGCTGTAACTGACACTATCCGAATGCGTCCTGAGAACTTCAGCGAAGCTAATTCATCCTGCCCTGCAGTGGTACGAGTCCCATTGAGTCCAACCTGCACGGAGGCTGCAACTGACACTATCCGAATGTGTCCTGAGCATGTGGGTCTGTCATGGAGTGGGAGTTTAACAGATGATGGGTTCTATGATGGATGATGGCCCCAACAACTGGGTCCTGGCAGGCATGATGCAAATAGCGAATGCGAAAGCAGTATGGTGACGAATATGTTGGCAAGATATTCGCTGGTTCGGGAAGTCGTTCGCTGGTTCAGGAGGTCATTCGCTGTCTGTTGAGGGATGATTCACAGAATAAACGAATCATGACAGGTATCAGGTCTTGGCTGACGCGTGTTGCGCTCCTGCCTGAGTTTGCAATAGGATCCTCCGCATTTGTAAAAGCGCAGTTCTCCCAGACAACCTGGCCCTCGACGAAGCTGGCTGAGAAGTACCTCGGTCCCTTTGAGATGATTGGCCAGGCCCAATCCCGAGCTGACATTCTACACCTCCCAGATAGCCTTCAGGCAATCCACACGGTCTTCCACATCTCTATGCTCAAACCAACAATCCCAAACACCATTCTGAATTGGGTCCAGTCTCCACCGCCTCCAGTCAAGATCGATGGCAAGACAGAGTATGAGATTTCCAAGATCAACCGACGATGTAGACCCTGTAATCTCCTGTACCTCGTCTGTTGGGCTGGTTATGAAGGAACTGATGAAGAGACGTCATGTGTCCTTGCGACTGAGCTCAGCGATGTGGCCAAGACTGTGACTTATTTTCACTTGGCCTACCCTGCCAAGCCTGGACCATGGGTTCTTTGAACCCACGCTTCGGCTCCCCCATTTCTGTTCACTCAGTTATGGTCACTTTCTTAGTTAGACGCTTAACACTCTTTGCTATGTTTTACCTCGGCCGTTTTGCCAAATAGCTACACCTGTAGTTCTTGGCATTCCTCTTGGCACCTGTTTCCCTTATCTCTCTGTTGTATTCATTCACTTCGGTTCCCAATTCCGATCCTGAAACAAAAACACCAAGAAAAGAGATTCACATTTAGATAGAAAACCTGAAAACATCAGTAGTTTATTAATTGTCCTCCATAGTCGCATCCCCATCCACATCTTTTTCCACGTCATCCCACTCATTCCCTGAACCCTCATCCAAACCCCCATCCCTCGTCTTCTCCATGTCCTCGTTTCCGTTTTCCAATCCCGAACTTGTCTCCACTCTTTCCTCTGTTTCCTTTTCCTTCTCTTTTTCCTTTTCATTTTTCTTGTCCCCACTTCCCAAACCCACACCCGAACCATTCCACAATACATTGAACCTGCCCCCTAAACCAGACCACAACTTTCTCTGCAGCTGTAGTCCACAAGCCAATCCGCTTGTTCATCCGGGGGTTTTGCCACTCAATCTGTTGCACCAAGTCCAAGATGCCCCAAAGCCAATGGTTGCTCCATTCCAACTGCTGGTTTTGTTGGGACAACAAGTCCCTCAGCATTCAAGACATCTCTTCTACAGAAAGTCTGTCAGGTTTCAAACCCCTCAATCCCTTTCCCGATGGCCCAGCACCTATGTTGAACGATGTTATGGCTCCGGACGGTCTGATCAGAGCTACCTTTGACTTCTTCGGCCCTGGCCCTTCAGGTTCCTCCTTGTCCTTCCATTTCCACTTCCCGTCCAGGAAGCTGCAGCGGACCTTTCCGTCCACACATTCCCGACACGCAGTTTTCCAACGAGCGCAACAATTTTTATCACGATGAGGGACAGGCGCGGTACACCGCGGCTGAACCACCCACCGCGACTGTAGTGGAGTCGCTGGGTGTCCCCGTCCATTCTCTGCCAGCGGAAGCGGCAGGATCATTAGTGGCGGCATGGACGGCGTTACCTGACCCTCCACCCCCTACCGCCACAACCCGATATGGCTCCTCACCCCCGCCTCTCAACCCCTCCGACAAATACTGCAGGTTCAGCAAGACGGCTGGCCCGTGCTATTTCACGGTCGACAGGAGGCTAAAGACCCCCGTCTATAAGCATATCGTTCATTGCCACATCGCAGACGAGCTCAGAAGTCTCGACGAGCGTACGCTGAGGGTACAGGATGCCCAGATCCTGACGACACAGGACCGCGTCAGGCGGGCCCAGTCACATGTCTGGCGATGTCCGGCTCAAGATTGTGGCTATTGGTCGATGGACAAGCATTCTGTGATTCGACACGTCATAGACATGACTACGGGACATGAAGAAGTCGGCCCCCGAAATATCCTGCAACCGGCTGGCATCGGCTCGTCGAAAGCCACACTTAGGGCCATCTTGGGGGATGACGGGCATGGAGAGATCGAGGGGGAGACATAGTATCCATTTTCAAGCTTGAGGACATCGACGTTAACTTATAAACACCCACTCATGTGATATTGGATCGATATCACGTGAGGCCACACAAGCCCAAGCATCGAACATTCTTTAAAATTGTTTACCCGTCTAGTTTTGTGTCCATAACGAATGCAATTGCACCAAGCGTGGATCACGAGTCGCGGCTTCGCATACGTTGGCGTGAACAGGTATACGATTTTTGCGTCCTCCATTCATTATCACCGTAACTCGCAAGTAGTACTAGATACGTGCGGTGGTTTCAGTGACCGAAGAAGACTCCAACGGGTGACGTGTTGTAGAATAGATCAGAAAACAATGCCTTGTCAGTTCATTCACCAACAACAGGCAGAGCCGGCCGTGTTATCCACAGACGGAGCGGCCAGGAGGCAGGCCGTTCCCTCCCTGCTCAAGAATTCTCCTACTGGCCACGCCTTATTTGACCTTTACTGTGGCAATAGGTACGAGAGATGTACTCAAGAACGCTTTGAGGGAAACAGGGCCATCTGAATAATACAGTATCGAACCGTCCCTTGACAGGCGTCTGAATCATGCTAATCCCATGTATAATTACAGGTACGTGCAGGTCATTGCCAGCGATCTTCGAGCGCAAGGGGATCCCCCGGAAAGACTCTGTCTAGTAAAGTAAGTATAACACTTGATTGAATTGAGTTGTGCAGAGGAAAAAGTCGCTGTCGTCTCTGTAGACGACGCTTGCCGGCTGAAAATACAACATCTCATTGCGCCTAGCCTGCTACTTGTAAAATTGGTCTTTGATGAGCGTTGTTTGGCATGCTATGTCACGATGTTTATCGATCTCTCCCACTTTACGCTTGGCCAATCTCTGTAAGAATATGAGAGTCTGGATGCGTCTTCAAACCCTGGCCCTCCTGCCAAGCCGCGTTGCTTTGTCGAGCACGAATGTGTGATTCGGTCACTAGGACTTCAAGAGGCAGTTTCTTCCCGCCTATTATCAGTCGCATTTCGACCGGACGTGGATATCGAAAACGTACTGGGCAGAGGACATGGCATTATCTCGGTCCCATTTGGCACTGGATCTGTCTGCCTCTGCTTTGCCTGAACCCTGGGGTCTATTTTGACCAATTCCCGACGTTGAGGCCAATGCTCCCGATGAGACTCTTCTGTCAATCGGTATCCTACAGTGACCGATCGACACCACAGTCTCATCGCGATCGGGCAAATACCGTGTTTCTTGATGCACGGCGACTCGGAGCCTGCTGCAGTCTCGGTGAGTGGAGCCGCTGCGGACTTCCCAGCTTCTCTCTCCGTGGCTATGGTTCCGTTGGGTACGTACCCGAGGACCTGTCATGTGTCATCATGAGGTTTTCCCGAGCGGGAAGTCTCCCCCTCACCTGTGATATACGCAGTTGACCCCCCAAAGAAAAAGGTAGCCCAGGCAGGTACAGGTGGTGCCATTACTAATCCAGGTACACTCAGGCACACTACCTGCTTGAGCAGCACCACCACACGCAGGTGAACAATATACGTGTCTGTCGAGATCGAGAAGGATAATGCTCCGAACACGACTTCCAAAGTTCCAAGCCTGCATATACAGATTCTAGCTCATCTTATGTGCTCGGTTATATTCGACTCCCGCTTCAGTGGACGGCGGCCATGACGCACTAAATACATTACGTGATATTACCCAGTGTTGGCTCCTAAGGCCTTAATTAAGGGCACCAGCAGGTGTTAAGGGGTAGGTTAAGGATTAAGTCTTAATTAAGGGTGTTGAGTTAAGGGCATTAACCTGAATATATAATATAACTTGAATATATAATATAACTTGAATATATAACATTGGTTGTAATTCTCAAAAATATATTCATGTAGCACTTAGAGTATTCATTGGTACTCTTCATCTGATCCAATCTCAATGGCACCATCATCTGGCACATCATCTTCTGCTGCTTCAGCCATACCCTGAGACAGGGCTTCCTCCTCCTCCTCTTCAATGATTCTCAAAGGGCACACAAGGTTGTGGCTCTGCTGCCTCTGCCTCCCATACCTTGCCAATCCACCTCGCCATTTCCACTCACCAACCATCCTGTGATCTTACAAACTGCCGACCACATTTGCTTTCATTATTATCATTTTGGTCGCTGAGGAGATCAGTGTGTGTTGGGATGTCAAGAAGCATAGTTGTCAATTTGTGGTTGCTGCGTATGGTGCATGGTTTCTTGAGTTTCTTCTTCATGTGTGCGGCTTTGATACTTTATTGTACCTGGGTACATTGTATTGGATCAATGGTAATTTGTACATATATGAGTGTCATACCTTGGTCATAAGCTTGTGAAGTCCTAACCGAGTTCGTCGAACACTCTGCATGTTTCCAATGTTGGAAAATAGTCACTCGCATACTGGTTGATTGACAACAATCTTGAGTAGCATCTTCACAAGTTTGAAAAGTTCTGATATCTCCTCGGTCTTGAATGCATCAATAGAATATATATGAGTTAAGGGTTAATTAAGGGTTACCATCTCCTGCCTGCCAGTTAAGCTGTAATGTTATGGCCTTAATTAAGGGTAGGACCATTTAAGGCTTACCCTTAGGAGCCAACACTGATATTACCACCAGAACAAAAAAAAATCCTGGAAACAACTCTTCCGATGATAAATGATATGAATATGTTTGACATGGGATGAATATAGACCGTTCATCTAATATAATGGTAATAAATGTATCTGTCTTCTACCCAATAGTATTTCCTTCTCTCATCTGGCCCCCGGCCCGGGACACCCACTAGTTGGTAACAACGGCCGACACGTTCATGTCTGCCGGAGGAGGCATTTCATGTAGTACGATGAGTTGATGACTTGGCCCAATGCCTATCCTACTCATGCCATCAAAGGTACGCAGTCTTGTTGCTGTACTCAGAGAGATCAAGGCTGACATACTTCAGCCAGCGGCACATCTGCCAAGTGGTAGCAATGAAGTAGGAACAGCCTATTGACTCCAAAAAGAAATCTTGGTACCGTATCAGACGGTCCAAGGACCTGCGCACATTGTAGATGAGGAGGCGACTAGTGATGTGCGGGCCGGGCTAGGCTCGAAAGCCCGGGCTTGGGCCGGGCTTTAGCAGGCTCGGGCTCAATGAAGCATGGTGCCCAGCCCATTAGCCAGGACCGGGCTCAAGCCCGGGCTTCAGCCACAGATTTTTTTTCCCTTTTTTTTTTTGTTATCATTAAGCTAGTAACAATATCAAGTGTTTTCTTATTCCCCATCACTCTTCTCATGATCAACATCGTGCCAAGCCATATCCCCTTCGTTGTTCCCATAAGACTCTTCTGCTTCGTCCTCCAAGGCTGTCTCAGTTGTGGTGCATGGCTCAGGTTCACGGAAGATGAGTTCACTTCGCAACATGCACTTGAGGCATTGAAGTGCTTCAACGATGTCGCCCTTAAGACAACTTCGGCGTTTGCTGATGGTAATTCCCGCAGATGGAAATGCACATTCGCTTGATACAGAAAACGCCATAATTGGCAGATAATCAGCAGCTAGCAGTGCCCATACCGGGAGCCATTGAGAATTGAGCTGCAAGATGCTTGATGGTTAGAAATGATATAAATTAGAATAGTAACAATTTGTACTTACCCCCCACCACTGGACAATGGACTGTCCAGGTGCGAGTTCATCTCATGCATCGAGGTACAGATTATATTCCTTAAGCCAGGGTTTTTTGGGATCTAATGCCGCAGTCGATGGATCAGTATCTTCATCCGAGTTGCCATCGTCACTCAGCTCTCTCAGGAGCATAGTAATTTTTTTCTCAGGGCGCTGATTTTGTTTTGCCGATGAATACGACGACGGCTCTGCATTGACTTCCACAAAACGCTCCTGGAACTATGAAATATACTCAGTAGTGTACTAAATGTGGGCTTAATGATTCCATACCAATTTCTTGACGTTATCCTTGACTTCGTTCTGCAGGTTCTCAGGCCAATGTCTCTTGAAATGGTGCATCTTCTGACTGGGATCAAGTACTGAAATAAGAATTCAGTTATTAGATATAAATGCAAAGGGAATAAACTAAACTGAACTGACCCATTGTAAGAATGAAAGCATCACAATCCACAGTCTTGTCATAATACTCGGTGATTTTTTGAATGGCTGCTTGAATAGACTCTTTGTCTACTGGGTTGATCCCGCATGACCTATGGAAGGGACGTCCCGCGAACACACTTTGGCCATACGAACACCCAAAGGGGTTGCATTAAGAAGATGATGGGGTTAGTGATGAACCATCATGCCAGGTAAATTGTATCGATCGTATTTGATGGTGTGCCTGCTGGCGAAATGCGCGAGCAGCGAATAGCGGTTCGGAGAATGGGGTGAACAGCGGATAGAGTGGACGTAGAGGAGGAGTGGTCGGAGGGTGAGGTGAACTCTGGTGAATATGCTAGGGAGTGACGAGGGGGAACATAGAGGCAGTGGGCTAAGAGAAATAGACAGGTCATGACAACGTGATGTTCCTGTCCAGGGACCTCATAGCCTTTGGCCTGACACATGTAGATAGTTTCTGTGATTGGGGCATTGAGATATGTGCAGTCTATGTTGGTTTGCTCGAGTTCCCAGTAATTTCTGACTGCAAGGGCCGCAATGATTTGGATGGCAGAGACTTTAGCAGTGGGGGAAAAAGTTTCATTATAGTCAACTCCCTCTGCCTGGGAAAAGCCTTGCACAATGAGCCTCATCTTGCATGTTACAACTTTCCCACTAGTGTTGTGCTTATAATGGAATATGAGCTTACTGCCAATGATGTTTGTGCCATCCGGGGGTTCAACCAGGTCCCATGTCCCTAGATCCTCGTGCTGTTGTAGTTCCCGCTTTATGGATGCGTCCCATTGTGGCCAGTCATTGCAGGAACGCGCATCCCTGAGGCTTGATGGATCGCCCCCTGCGTCATGCATCGCTGCCGCCATTGAGTACTCGAGGGTGTGATGCGTCCCCCTCTCAGTCTTTATGGCAGTGGCCTCCTCCAGCTCTGTCAAGGTGAATAGAGCAGAGCCACGTGGCCATCGGCACGCCTCGAGGGTACATGGGCGTGTTTGGGTGGCCCATGCTGCTGCCTGCGCCATCAGTGATCCTGCGCACATATGTGGAGGGTTTCTGCATGCAGTAACCTCTGCCTAGCGGCAGGTCTACCACTGGGGTATCCGAGGCCTCAAACCCTTCGATGGGGTAAATTTGCATGGGGTCTGCAGGGTCTGCGGCTGGGTCCAGTTTCTGCGGTGGCAGTAGTTGGCCATGGAGGGTGCCTCTGGCGCTCTGACTGCCTGGGGTGGCAGACTCACCTTCAGTCAGTGCATCAGTGGTCATGACAATGACAGGGGCATCAAAAGTCACGTTGCGCTCCACCGTGACACAGTGTTTACCTGGCCAGTAGACCCTATGGCCTTTACTCTCCTCGCTGTACCCGGTCCACCTTCCCTCATCCGCTTTAGAGTCTAATTTGTTGCTATTTTCCTTTAGAACATAAACCCTGGTGCCCCATTCGAGTAGGTCGCTAAGGTTGGGCTTCATATCATGCACAACTGTCAAGATTGGTTTTTAGGCGTTAATATTGTGTATTAGTGACCCCAGTGAATCCTCGAATCACTTGTGTGAATAAGTATGCCATTTGGTGAATAGGTGAACCAACAAATGTTCACAAGATAAGAGGGTTGCCCGACCGGAGCTCGCCCTATCTACATTCGTAGCAAAATAGCCCGTGGCATTTGATGATGTGACGTGCAAGGTGTCACAGAAGGGCTGTCTAAGTAGTGACAATCCCTTTGCTGGCGAAGGTGCTCCTTCGGAGCCCTTCGCCGACAGCACAGAAAATAGTTCGAAGGCTAAGGTAACAAAGATGAAGTATGAGAACTCACCAGTGATGCCTAAGTCCTCTTCTGGTAGAAGATAGGAATCTACAGGAGAAGGCTCAAGACGATGATCACAGCGAGGTCAAGTTTGCACAAGATGGATGTATGATAATTGAACTGGAGAATATACATGTGAATGTAAACTACTTATAATGAATGCTCGTAAGGTATCAGCGAATAGGAAAGAGGCCGTCACGAGTAAGGGTTGGATAGGGGTGCACGGTCATGATACAAAATAGATGAAATAAACATACAATAGAGTGAGGGAAGAGTGCAAACATGAAATGACAGAGAGTAAAGGTGGCGAAGGCACTTATGCATGAAACCATGTCTTGGGACCTGCATATACACTGCCCTGCATGGACTCTTTGTCTGCTGGGTTGATCCCACACGACCTACGGGTAGGATGCCCTGCGAATGCATCCCGACCATATGAACACCTAAAGGAGGTTGAATCGAGAAGATGATGGGGCTAGTGATGAACCATCACGCTGGGTAAATGGTATTGATCATATTTGATGGCGTGCCTGCTGGCGAAATGTGCGAGCAGCGAATAGTGGTTCGGAGAATGGGGTGAACAGCGAATGGGGTGGACGTAGAGGAAGAGTGGTTGAAGGGTGAGGCGAACTCTGGCGAACATAGAGGAGGACTGGGAAAACGGATAATACGGATGACTGGATATAGGAAATAAATGAGTTGTGCCATCCGATCAGAGGAGCATCCGACGGGGTGTGAGCCAGGGATGTGAGGGGACCCATGGTGGACAATCGAGTCAGGGATGGGGTGTTGATCGAGCCCAGTTAGCGCTGCTACGTGCGAGAGGTTCGAAAGCGAATAAGTGTTCGGCACATTTGGCGAGGAGCGAATGGTGAGAACGTAAAAGTGGGGTGTCAAAGTTACTGGGCATACAAAATAGACGGGTCATGACAACAACCTTGTAACCTGTTTTGCAGTCAAGTGCATTTGAAATCTGGTTTTTCAACCATACAGCGTGCTGGATCAGCTCCGTCCAGAGGAATTTTGGCAGTCCTGCCATCAGGTGCATTGCCCATGCATGCTTCAGCAGCATCCTGTTGAGTCACTCTGACACGCTGTTTTCCTCTGGCATGTCATGTCCAGTGAGGCTCTGTACTGTTCCCTTTGACTTCAGGTGACTTATGAATGTGTTGCAAATATACATGTGAATGTAAACTACGTATACTGAATGCTCATATGACATCAGCGAATAGGAAAGAGGCCGTTGTGAGTTAGGGTTGGATAGGGGAGCGCAGTCAGGATAGAAATAGATGAAACACATATACAATGGAAGTAGGGAGGAGTGCGAACATGAAATGATGGGGAGGAAAGAGGACAAAGGTACCTATGTAAGAAAACACACCTTCAGACCTTCCTACATGTTACCCTGCATGGACTCTTGGCCTGCTGGGTTGATCCCACACGATCTATGGGTAGGACGTCCCACGAATGCATCCTGGCCATAGGAACACCCAAAGGGGGTGGAGTCGGGAAGATGATGGGGCCAGTGATGAACCATCATGCTGGGTAAAGGATATCGATTGTTTTTGATGGCGTTCCTACTGGCAAATGTGGGAACAGCGAATGGAGCGAACATAGAGGTGGAGTGGCGTGTCAAGATTGGTTTTCAGGCGTTAATATCGTGTATTAGTGAACACAGCGAATGCCCGAATAACTTGTGCGAATAAGTATGCCGTTTGGCGAATAGGTGAACCAATGAATGTTCACAAGGTAAGAGGGTTTGCCTAAACGGGGCTCGCCCTATCTACAGTCGTAGCGAAATAGCCTGTGGCTCTTGACGATGTAATGTGCAAGGTCTCACGGAAGGGCTGTCTAAGTCTCGACAATCCCTTCGCCAACAGCACAGAAAATGGTTCGAAGGCTAAGGTAACGAAGATGAAGTATGAGAACTCACCAGTGATGCCTAAGTCCTCTGCTAGTCAAAGATGGAAATCTCCAAGAGAAGGCTTAAGGCGATGACCACAGCGAGGTCAAAGCTGCACAAGATGGACGACATATGATAATTGAACTGGGGAATATACATGCGAATGTAAACTACTTATATTGAATGCTTGTAAGGTATCAGTGAATAGGAAAGAGGACGTTGTGAGTCAGGGTTAGGGGTGTGCAGTCATGATACAACATAGATGAAATAAACATACAATAGAATGAGAGAAGAGGGAGAACATGAAACGACAGAGGGTGAAGGTGGCGAAGACAGCTATGTATGAAATCATGCCTTGGGACCCACATATACCCTGCCCTGCACGGGTTCTTCATCTACTGGGTTGATCCCACACGACCCATGGGTAGGACGTTGTCATGATTCGTTTATTCTGCGAATCATCCCTCAGCACAAGGCGAATGACTTCCCGAACCAGCGAACGACTTCCTTAACCAGCGAATATCTTGCCAAAATATTCATTGCCATACTGCTTTCGCATTCGCTATTCGCATCATTCCTACCAGCACACCAGACCCACATGCTCAGGATGCATTCAGATAGTGTCAGTTGCAGCCTCCATGCAGGTTGGACTCAATGGGACTCGCACCACTGCAGCACAGGATGAATTAGCTTCGCTGAAGTTTTCACTACACAGTTGTCATGACACATTCATTTCTTGTATCAAGCTATCCCTGTTTTCCCTTTCACCACCTTTCCATGTTCGCTCGGCTTTGCTCCATTCGCTCCTTGCCCCATTCACTATTCGCCACATTCGCCAACTGGCCATTCGCTACTTGCATCATTTGCCAGTAGCCATGCCATCGAACACGATCGACATCCTTTACCTGGATTGTTGGTTCATCACTGGTCCTATCATGAATTGCAAGGAGGTGCAGGCTGTCATGACTCATTTATTTCTTGTACCCAGCTATCCCTGTTGTCCCTTTCACCACTCTTCCATGTTCGCGTGTCTTCGCTCCATTCACTCCTCGCTCCATTCGCCATTCGCCACATTCGCCATATGACCATTCGCTACTCGCATCATTTGCCAGCAGGCACGCCATCAAACACGATCGACATCCTTTACCCGGATTGATGGTTCATCACTGGTCCAATCATCTTCTCAACTCAACCCCCTTTGGGTGCTCCTATGTCCAGAATGCATTCGCGGGGCATCCTACCCGTAGGTCATGTGGGACCAACCCAGCAGATGAAGAGTCCGTGCAGGGTGGTGTATATGTAGGTCCCAAGGCGTGTTTTCGTACATAGGGGTCTTCGCCTTCTTCCCTCTCCGTCGTTTCATGTTCGCACCCCTCTTCCATTCTATTGGATGTCTATTCCATCTATTATGTATCCTGACCATGCACCCCTATCCAACCCTGACTCCAGATGGCCTCTTTCCTATTCGCGTGCACCATATGAGCATTCGGTATAAGTAGTCTACATTCACATGTATATTCTCCAGTTTAATTATCATACGTCCATCTTGTGCAAACTTGACTTCGCTGTGATCATTGTCTTGAGCCTTCTCCTGTAGATTTCTATCTTCGACCAGAAGAGGACTTAGGCATCACTGGTGAGTTCTCATACTTCATCTTTGTTACCTTAGCCTTCGAGTTATTTTCTGTGCTGTCAGCGAAGGGCTCCGAAGGAATGCCTTCGCCGGCAAAAGGATTGTCGCCACTTAGACAACCTTTCCATGACACCTTGCATGATACATCGTCAAGTGCCATGGGCTATTTTGCTATGACTGTAGATCAGGGCGAATTCCTTTCGAGTAACCCTCTTACCTCTTAACCCTTACCTCTTCGGTACTGTTCGCTGGGCAATTCGCTAGATCGCACACGCTATTCGGGCATTCGCCACTAACATGCGATATTAACGCCTATAATCCAATCAGACGTCCTGTGAATGCACCCTGCTCATATGAACACCAAAAGGGGGTTGGATCAAGAAGCTGATGGAGTTACTGACGAGCCATTCCGCCAGATTGGGATGTCGATTGGGATGTCGATCGTGGTTTGATGGTGTGCCTGTTGGCGAATGATGCGAGCCGAGAATGGCTGTTCAGCGAAATGCGAGGAAGGGCCAGCGGAGATGACATAGGGCAGGTGTGGTCGAGGTGGAGGGCGAAGATGAGCGAACACGGAAGAGGAGTAGCGAAAGGGGATATGGGGATAACAAGGTGCAGGAAATACACAGGTCATGACAATCCAATTACCCGAACGCCATCGGAAGAGGGTTGCGCAGAGGAGGTGGTAGGCCCAGCGATGACTGCTGAGTCAGTCCAAAGACGTTGATCGTGCCTTTGACGGTGTGGCTATGGTAATTGGTGCGAACAGCGGGAGTTGGTTGCCAAGCATGGCAATGGCGATCGGAAAGAACACAAAGGTGGAGTGAGAAAATAGGAAAACTGAGCATCTGAGTATGTGAAATAAACACATCATGACATGGTGAAGGGGAAAATGGGATAACTGGATTCAAGAAATAAATGAGTCATGACAGAGGTGATAAAGCTTGTGAGTGACTTTGTGAATGAACTGGACCCCACGATCCAACACCACTGTTCATGGGAGGCCATGCAGCTTCCAGACATGGTGTAGGAAAAGTCATGCCACTCCAGCCCTAGTGATCGTGGTGTTCTTGGGTCTTCACAGCAGAGGGATTGACTTCAACCTCGTGGGTTGCGCCCACTCAGTGTCCCACCCTAATTTTGGAAACGGTCTTGGCTATAAGCCGAGGATCGGAATCGATATCAAGCAGAGGGATCTAGTGTATGAGAAGCTAGCTTGATATCTGAACTGAGGAACTACTATACATGACTGGGGGATTTATACATTAAAGTAGTATGCAGGGTTAAGCGGGATCAATGATCGGAACAATGGACAGGGGAACAAAGGGTCAGGCATACGGGGAACTGACTAGGAAGGGAAGTCAGGGGTGATGGAAAGGTGCGAAGAGAAACTCGAGGGAAGCCGTGTGAACCAAGTGAGTACTGAAGCTGAGGCTTTGGGTCCAGACTCGGGAATGGATCGTAACAGGACCTCCCCCTTATGGCTGAACCTATGAGGCCATGAGCGAGATCCCGGAGATCGCCAGGGTGGGAAGGTTATGTATGCTTTTTTTCGCGTTCTGCTTCTTGCCTTCTCCCATCATCATCAAAAAGCTCGCAAATCATGTCAGATGCTCCAGAGCTGAACATCGACAAGATTGAGGAGCTCAACACGGAGCTTGCGTGGGTGGAGCGCGAAGCAGATGAGTGGCAGAAGGAACTCCAAGAAAAATGGTGACTTGCGCAAGAGCACAAGGAAGCGATGGAGAAGAAATGGGGGAGGATGAGAAGAAAGCCAAAGAGGCTCGGAAGGTGCTCCAAGAAAAACGGTGACTTGCACAAGAGCGCAAGGAAGTGATGGAGAAGAAATGGCAGGAGGATGAGAAGAAAGCCAAAGAGGCTTGGAAGGAACGGGAATCACAGGCCGAGGCTGCAAAGAAAGCCAAGGAAGCACCAAAGGCTGAAGATACGCGAAAAGTGTGGGAAGCGAAAGCCAAGGAGGACCACAAGGAGTGGGAGTGTGTAGCCAAGCATGAACGGAAAAGACTGATGGATATCCTGGAAGCCGAAAATGTTTGGCAAGCAAGTGTGGCTCAGAACATCCACATTCCATCACCTGAACCGGTCATCATGGAATTGGTGACTGCAAAGGCTTGGATTCTCGTGGCTAAACATGCTCTTGAAAGGAATATGGCTAAGTCAAAACCCAAGGTCCTCTGGGCCAAAGAAAAAGAAAAAGACCGAGGAGTCAAACAAGTTGGATGAGGATGAAGAGGTAAGTACTTGGGTCAGTTCGGTCCAGGTTTGGACTCATGTTTTTTTGTTGCAGTGCCAGCCATGCAATGCTTGCAGGTGTTGCAACACAAGGTGCTTGCATGGGACGAAAACTGCGTGTCGGGAATGTGTGGACCGAAAGGTCCGCTGCAGCTTCCTGGACGGGAAGTGGAAATGGAAGGACAAGGAGGAACCTGAAGACCCAGGGCTGAAGAAGTCGAAGGTAGCTCTGATCAGACCGTCCGGAGCCATACCATCATTCAATATAGGTGCTGGGCCGACAACAACCCAAAACCAAAAATTCCTTATTCTCATATAAACACACTAGCTATACCACTCCTTAGTGGATCGCTGACGACAATCAGCGATAGCACAAGGCTCCTACAAAATAGAAGCCCCCAAAAAACCAATGCCACTGAGCGTCGACCCACAGGTGCCCGCCACGTCACAAAACCGCATGAGGGCAGGCACCGCACAACAGAGCAGTACGAAGACGAGAGCTGAACTACTGGCTGAACCGAGTGTATCAGTAAGAACTAGGGAGCAAGCTAGGCAGTTTCTCGACAGGTACGGGTACTACGCGAAAGACGAACCACTGTCAGTGGAGCAACTCAGCTACGTGCTGCTATCCCTGGCACACAATGCAGGTGGCAAAACACTGCAGGAGGGCATTAGAGCAGTGGCAGTATTGATGTTAGAGGAAGCGGCGAAAGGAGTAGGAGCGGCGGTGATGAAGCATGTTGAAAGGAGCCTGGAGCTGGCCCTCACCAAAGTCGCAGCGGCGGTCGATGAGGCAAAGGAGGCAGCCGAGATAGCGAAGGCGGTGACGGAAGGAGCCTACAACGTCATAGAACACATCAACAGCATGAGGAAACCAAGCGGACAGAACGAAGATGACAAGACAGGGAGGATGACATACGCAGCTGCGCTCAAAGGTAATGTACCCCTGTCACATCCGGGTAATTTGGTGAGAGAGAAGGCTAGAGAAAGACAAATATTGATCGACGGAGACCCCCAAGCGGAACAGAACGCGCTCACTGAGCTGACCGAACAGGAACTGGTAGCAAAATCCAATGAAGCCATCGATAATCTGGGGGAGGACCACAGCCACATCAGCAGGGCGTTCGTCGGGGCCAAAAAGCTAGCGAATGGCGGGATATTTTTCGACTTGGAAACGGCGGAGGCGGCGAGGTGGATCCAAGCAAACAAAATAGCATTCCTTAGCAAGTTCAGCAGGACAGCCATGATAAAAGACAGGGCCCTATCGGTCATAGTGGAATACGTGCCCCTGACCCACTCGCCGGACGCACTCGCGGAGATGGGAAAAATCGAACAAGACTCCAAGCTGCCATCGGGCTCCCTGATCTCAACTCGCTGGATAAAGCCCGTGCACAGAAGAACGGCGGGCCAAAAATCCGCCCACATCATAGCGAAATTCAGTAGCACAGAGGCCGCAAACCAAAGCATAAGGGACGGACTAATCATAGCGGGAAAGAGGACTTGGGCCAGGAGAATGAAGAGAGAGCCACGCCGCTGCCTACAGTGTCAGGCTTACAACGCGCGGCACATCGCCGCAGAATGCAATAGCCACGAGACATGTGGGACCTGCGGGGATGAACACAGAACCGCTGATTGCCAAGAGAGCGACCCAAAGAGATACAAATGCGCCAACTGCAACGTGCAGGGACACGCTTCATGGGACAGAACATGCCCAACGTTCAGAGCAGAGTGTGTGGCGGCGGAAAAGAGCGACCCGGAACATACCTACAGACTTTTCCCAGACAAGCACCCATGGACATGGGAGCAACAGAGAGAGATGGAAGAGGCAGTCGACGCAGGAGAAGTACTGAAAAGAGCCAGCGCCCACGAAGAGAGAAGGGCAAGAGCAGCAGAGGAAGAGGCGAACAGGGGGAGACAGATGAACGGCGTAAATGAAAGCAGGCGCCAGAGGGAACAAGAGGGATTAGGATACAGAACTAGGATGGAGGGCACAGCGAGCACCAGAGGAGAAGGATGAAGGGCAAACCCGAGAATCGGACACAGAGACCAAGGCTGGCACAAACATCAGCCAGGAGAGGGTAGGCAGAGCCGACTGGACGATTACGGGATAGGGAGCAGCCGCGAACGGCCCCAGATAGGACAGCGAACCGAGGGTGACAACAGCGCGATCCAAGGATGAACGAGACAAACAAACAGCTAAAAAACTTGAGGACAGACAGCAGAACGTGAACAAATCCTTAACGGCAACAGCGGAAATGCTAGCTAAGTGCCCACCTGACCGATATGACATTCTCGCCGTCCAAGAACCATACATTGACTTCTTGGGAAACTCTAGAGCCACACCAAATTGGTATTCAGTTTATCCAAAAACACAGTACCAGGACAAGGAAAAGAGGACGAGATTGATGATCCTAGTGAGCAAGAGAATAGCCACGAGCGCGTGGGGGGCTGAGGATGCAGGATCGCCGGATGTCACGGCAATACAATAAAACTCAAAACATGCATGGGTAACATACTAATCGTAAACATATATGCTGACTGCGCACAGTCTGATAGTATAAGAGCCACGAGACGATACATGCAGAGGAAAGCGATACAAGAGGAGACACAGGGACAAGAAACAGAAGAAGTAATCTGGCTAGGAGACTTCAATAGGCACCACCTGAGGTGGGATGAACTCTGAAACTCTCACCTTTTCACCAGAGCCAACTTGGACGAAGCACAAACCCTGTTGGATGCGGTCTCGGAGTACGGGCTGCACATGGCTCTACCTAAGGGCATCCCCACTCTCAAGGCGATGGCCACAGGAAATCACACCCGGACAGATAACGTCTTCATCTCATCTCTATTAATAGAAAGCCTCACCAGTTGCGTAACAGTACTGGAGGACCGACCACCAAAAAGCGATCATTTCCCTATCGACACCACAATCGACGTGACGGTCAAAGCTAGCATACAGAGCCAGAGACCCAATTATAGGCAAGTAGACTGGAAGAAGTACAATGAGAAGCTCGACGCAAGACTACGGAGCGAAATAGGAACACCGATACCACTCACTAAGCAACAGTTTCATCACTACCTACGCGCACTGACGACAGCCATAATAGACACGACAGACGAAATGGTGCCGAAAAGCAAACAATCTCCCTACATGAAGCGGTGGTGGTCCCTGCAGCTGACCCAGATCAGAGCGGAAACACGACGGCTGAGCAGGAGGTCGTACGCGAAGAGGGACAGCCCAGAAGACCCGATACACGGTAAGTACAAGAGCGCCAGGAACCGATACGCAGGAGCCATAGAGAAATCGAAGAAGCAGCATTGGAGAGACTTCCTAGACAAAATAGACCAAAAGACGATCTGGATAGCACACAAGTACGCATCGCAGGACGCCAACGATGGGGGCCGAGCGAAAGTACCAGCACTGTCAGAAGTAAGGGCAAATGGCACAAGGGCAACGGCGGAGACGAATGAGCAGAAAGCACACATGCTCTTCAACACATTCTTCCCAGAACCCGACGCCAACGCAGAGCCAATACCACCAGACTATGAGTACCCCCCACCAGCATTTGAGTACCAGCCAATAACTGATGAGCAAATACGCAGAGCGGTAGACACTCTCAACCCGTTCAAAGCCCCAGGAGCGAACTGCATACCGAACGAGCTCATCAAACAGTGTATCGACGTTCTGATACCACACATAGGCCCCCTATTCCACGCCACCTTCGAGCTCCAGACGTTCCTGGCAGAATGGAGAGACTCCACCACGAAGGTCCTCCGCAAGCCAGGAAAGGCCGACCACACCATTCCCGGGGCATACAGGCCAATCGCACTGCTGGACACAATAGGAAAGGTATTGTCAGCATGCGTGGCAGAGGACCTAGTTATAATGGCCGAGAAGCATCACCTGCTACCTGACAACCATTTTGGATGCAGGCCTGGACGAGCGACAACCGATGCAATCCACTATGTGGTTGACGAAGCGAAGGATGCGTGGAGGAAGGGCAAAGTGCTAGGGGTACTATACCTGGATATCATGGGAGCCTTCCCGAGCATCATCCTAAACAGGCTGACCCACAATATGCGCAGAAGGGGGGTACCGAGGGAATACACAGAATGGATAGACAGGAAAGTCCGAGGTAGACTCACCATGGTGTGCTTTGACGATTACGCCTCAGCAACCAGACCAATAGAAAGGGGCATGGACCAGGGATGCCCCCTATCCGCGATTGCATATCAATTCTACAACGGAGACCTGATAGACATCGCGAGAAGGGACAAAGGGGAAGGCAGCGTAGGCTTTGTTGACGACACGACCTTCATCACAGAAGGAGCGGACCTGAAGGACGCCTTCGCCAAATTGTCAGACATAATGACCCGAACAGACGGGGCGTACAGCTGGGCCGAGAAGCATCAATGCCAATTCGCAATAGAAAAATTCGGATTAATGGGACTCACCAGATGCAGAGAAAGAGACCCACAAAAACTGAGCAAGGCGAGACCAGTAGAGAGGCTGTCAATAACGTTAGGCAGGCACGTGATAAAGCCGACGACAACGCACAAGCTCCTAGCGGTAATAGTGGATCAGGAACTCAGGTTCAAAGATCACACTAACTACGCACTAAAGAAGGGAGAGGCCTATATAAGCCAATACAGGAGACTTGCGAAGCCAACAGGGGGCGTTGCAGCTAAGCACATGAGAGCGTACTACTTAGCGGTCGCAGTACCGAGAATGCTATACGCGGCTGACCTGTTTCTCATACCAGCGACTAAGAAGCACAAGGGGACCAAAGGACACATCAACAAATTGGCGCGAATACAGCGCCAAGCGGCGCTGGACATAACAGGAGCCCTCAGATCCACAGCCACCGACACACTGGACGCGCACGCGAACTTACTCCCCTTTCCACTGCTAGTAGCCAAGCATGTACACAGAGCCACGGTGAGACTAGCATGTCTGCCTCTAGACCACCCACTCGCGAAGAAGGTCAGCAGGGTGGCGAAGAGGTATGTGAAACGTCACCGGTCGCTGCTACACGAAATCATGCACGTCTTCAACCTCGTCCTGGACAAAATGGAGAAAATACACACTGTCGTACACGTGCCCAAGTGGACCCCAGCATTCGGCGCACGGATACCACAGACGAAGGAGAGCGCGATAGCAGAGCACGACACAGAGAGAGTGGAGGTAATAGTATACTCCGACAGATCAAGTATAGAGGGCAGCGTAGGGGCAGCGGCAGTCTTATACAAGAACGGAGTGGAGATAAGATCCGCGAGGCTATACATGGGGCAAGACACCGAACACACAGTATTCGAGGCAGAGCTAGCCGGAGCGGCCATATGAGCGAAGATGATGACACAGGAAAGGTGCGAGAGGTACACAATGGTCATAGACAACCAAGCGGTGATCCAAACGACTAGAAGAGAGAGAGAGCGATCCCCAGGCAGTATCTAGTTAACGCGCTACACACGCAGGTCCAAAAGGTCGTCCGGCGGCAGGAAGGAGCGAAGGTTGTCATGAGATGGGTGCTGGGACACAAAGGGGTGGAAGGGAACGAGAGAGCGGATGAGGAAGCGAAGAAGGCGGCAAAGGGAGAAAACAGCAGGGATCGAGACATACCGATCGAGTGCAGGGGAACGCTCCTGATAAGCAAAGCCGCCAAGATCCAAAGACACAACACCGAGTTGAAACTAGAGGCACGAAGGATGTTTGCTAAGTCGCCCAGAGCCCGCTTTGCTCATGAGATTGACCCCACGATGCCGTCTGCAGTGTTTGCAAAGATTACCAAAAACATGCCACGCAAACATGCGAGCCTGCTCGTACAACTCAGAACGGGACATGTCGCTCTGAACGGACACCTCCACAAAATAGGCAAGAAGGACTCCCCTACCTGTCCAGCGTGCAAGAACGTGAACGAGACCGTCCACCACTACTTATTCCGATGCCCCGCATACCACGAACAGAGGAAAGCGCTGAGGAAAAAACTTGGGTGAGGGGCGGACTCAGTCAGAACTCTACTGGGGGGACATAAAGCCTTGGGGCACTTGTTCAGGTACATACATGACACGGGACGATTCAAGGAGCAGTACGGGAACACTTCGCTCCCAGAGAACGAGACGAGAGGTCAAGGGGAGTGAGCAAGGGAGAAGAAGGGACATGAAGAGCGCGAGAAAACACACACCTCGCCCACACAGGCACGGACACGCTCGGGGCCCTGCCCAACGAGCACAAGCGGAGAAAGAGTTCTAAAGGCGAGAAGGAACACAAGCGAAGGAACTTGTATACACCATCTTACATAGAGTGATGCCCCAAAAGATGTTAAATTGGATAAAAAAAAAAAAAAAAAAAAAATAGGTGCTGGGCCATCAGGAAAGGGATTGAGGGGTTTGAAACCTGACAGACTTTCTGTAGAAGAGATGTCTTGAATGCTGAGGGACTTGTTGTCCCAACAAAACCAGCAGTTGGAATGGAGCAACCATCGGCTTTGGGCCATCTTGGACTTGGCGCAACAGATTGAGTGGCAAAACCCCCGGATGAACAAGCGGATTGGCTTGTGGACTACAGCTGCAGAGAAAGTTGTGGTCTGGTTTAGGGGGCGGGTTCAATGTATTGTGGAATGGTTCGGGTGTGGGTTTGGGAAGTGGGGACAAGAAAAATGAAAAGGAAAAAGAGAAGGAAAAGGAAACAGAGGGAAGAGTGGAGACGAGTTCGGGATTGGAAAACGGAAACAAGGACATGGAGAAGACGAGGGATGGGGGTTTGGATGAGGGTTCAGGGAATGAGTGGGATGATGTGGAAAAAGATGTGGATGGGGATGCGACTATGGAGGACAATTAATAAACTACTGATGTTTTCAGGTTTTCTATCTAAATGTGAATCTCTTTTCTTGGTGTTTTTGTTTCAGGATCGGAATTGGGAACCGAAGTGAATGAATACAACAGAGAGATAAGGGAAACAGGTGCCAAGAGGAATGCCAAGAACTACAGATGTAGCTATTTGGCAAAACGGCCGAGGTCAAACATAGCAAAGAGTGTTAAGCGTCTAACTAAGAAAGTGACCATAACTGAGTGAACAGAAATGGGGGAGCCGAAGCTTGGGTTCAAAGAACCCATGGTCCAGGCTTGGCAGGGTAGGCCGAGTGAAAATAAGTCACGGTCTTGGCCACATCGCTGAGCTCAGTCGCAAGGACCCATGACGTCTCTTCATCAGTTCCTTCATAACCAGCCCAACAGACGAGGTACAGGAGATTACAGGGTCTGCATCGTCGGTTGATCTTGGAAATCTCATACTCTGTCTTGCCATCGATCTTGACTGGAGGCGGTGGAGACTGGACCCAATTCGGAATGGTGTTTGGGATTGTTGGTTTGAGCATAGAGACATGGAAGACCGGGTGGATTGCCTGAAGGCTATCTGGGAGGTGTAGAATGTCAGCTCGGGATTGGGCCTTGCCAATAATCTCAAAGGGACGGAGGTACTTCTCAGCCAGCTTCTTCGAGGGCCAGGTTGTCTGTGTTGTGACAAACGCAATTATTTCACTTTAAATCATTTATATATAAAAAGAAACTAATAAAGAAAGAAAAGAAAAACAAAAGAAAAATCAAAGAAACAGAAATTATATTCATGATAGACGTTGGCGCAGACAACAATCACACGAAATTTATGTCATGCTATATTACTCATAGATCAGGTGATATACAGGAGTTTGAGCGTCGACCACGTGCGGTCGATCAGGGACGGCGCGCCTATTGAGTGATGGCATTGGCCATGACGTCGACAGGCGCCAGGCCATAGGCACCGAGGGGTGCGGGCACCAAACGCCGCAGATAATAATAGACTGCGCAGGGCTACAGGGTGCTGTGGAGTGGCCTGAGAAAGTCACCTGCAGTATACATACTCAATGAGCTGCCCCACAAGAAGGGCACAGAAACAGCGGCCCCATCTCCAAGCCCAGCATATATGCTTGGCAGGGTAAACTCAGATCCATTTTCTATTTGAATCCCATGACACGTCTGACTGATTACTATCTTAACATCATGTGGGACAGGGGCTTTGTATACTAGGTACAGATCTCTATTCCAAGGTCCAGACAATCCTAACACCATCCCCATCACCCCATGACTTTATGACTATAAATTAGTCACCCCTTAGTTACAAAGTAGTTTTTCGACCCATCCATCCAATATCTTGAACACTAGTAGTTACTATCAATATAGTATAAATAGCTAGTACAAATGTATGAACGAAATAATCCAGAATCGATTATTCTGCCTCCTGAAATTACTGTGGTCTTGTTTGATAGCTACAGAGCTCAGATCTTGATAGTTTATTCCAAATCTTCGTTGAGAGTCTACTATCACTGTTTACTCTATACTACCTTAAAAGCGAATGCTTTTGATTTGACTATTCCTTGGATCGACACCACTTTTCTGTCGACGTGGTCACGTGACCCTCATTCATCAGTGTTGGACGCGCCTCGATGGGCTTAGTCAGCACATAGAAGAGAGGCGAACACAGTGGTTTCAATCACTGAGCAATAGATTTCACTCGTTAAAAGGCACTAATTGATACCTTAATCTAAAAGTCTGGAAGAACTGCGCTTTTACAAATGCGGAGATCCTATTGCAAACTCAGGCAGGAGCGCAACACGCGTCAGCCAAGACCTGATACCTGTCATGATTCATTTATTCTGTGAATCATCCCTCAACAGACAGCGAATGACCTCCTGAACCAGCGAACGACTTCCCGAACCAGCGAATATCTTGCCAACATATTCGTCGCCATACTGCTTTGGCATTCGCTATTTGCATCATTCCTGCCAGGACCCAGTTGTTGGGGCCATCATCCATCATAGAACCCATCATCTGTTAAACTCCCACTCCATGACAGACCCACATGCTCAGGATGCATTCGGATAGTGTCAGTTGCAGCCTCCGTGCAGGTTGGACTCAATGGGACTCGTACCACTGCAGGGCAGGACGAATTAGCTTTGCTGAAGTTCTCAGGATGCATTCGGATAGTGTCAGTTTCAGCCTCCATGCAGGTGGGACTCAATGGGAATCGTACCACTGCAGGGCAGCTATCTCTGTTTTCCCTTTCACCACTCTTCCATGTTCGCTCGGCTTCGCTCCATTCACTCTTCGCTCCATTCACTCTTCGCTCCATTCACTCTTCGCTCCATTCACTCTTCGCTCCATTCACTATTCGCCACATTTGCCAAATGACCATTCGCTACTCACATCATTCGCCAGCAGGCACACCATCAGACACAATCGAAATCCTTTACCTGGATTGATGGTTCATCACTGGTCCCATGATCTTCTCGACTCAACCCCCTTTGGGTGTTCCTGTGGCCGGAATGCATTTGCGGGACATCCTACCCGTAGATCGTGTGGGATCAACCCAGCAGACCAAGAGTCCGTGCAGTGTAACATGTATGCAGGTCTCAAGGTGTGTTTGGTACCTTCGCCCTCTTTCTTTCCCATCGTTTCATGTTCGCACCCCTCTTTCATTCTATTGTACATGTGTTTTGCTGGCAGCGTAAAGAGACCGCAGCCACCCGCTGCCATATGCGAGCACTCGAGCTGCTGGCGAAGAATGCTGAGGAAGCGGTGGCCCAAAGCCACACCGCTCAGCAGAACAACGAACAGCTCACGCGAGCCGTGCAGGACGCACGGCAAGCACGCAGCCTACAACAGCAGGCTACGGATTCGCAACGCGGGACTGACCGGGGACACCAGGCACAAAACACCCCCGGACTCGAGAGCACAAAATGCTCCCGATCCCAAGCCTGATCCGGGCCCAGGGCCCGTCAGGGCATACAGCCTGCCCCGCACGGCATCACAGCCGCACGAGCAATCCATGGCCCCAACGGAGGGCCAGGGAATACCGGATCAGGCTGATGTCATACCGCTGGAGCCATACGACGGGATCACAGGGATGATCCGCGTGGCGTTGGCAGACGCCATGGACACAGACCAAGAGAAGTCTGTGCTAGCGAAAGCCGGCGTGAAGCTGGCTCACCCCAAGCCATACGCCGGGGGATCTGACCTCAAAGAGTTTGAAATCTTCATCGCAGCCATCTTACGATGGCTGAAAATGAACTGCCTCCTAGGGCCAACCAGCATAGACATGCAGGTCAGCTACGTGGGCACTCGCCTAACTGGCGAAGCCCAGGAATGGTTCCTTCAAAACATAGAACACTTCGATCGCCAGGTTCGCAGTTGGACTCTGGAAACAGTGATGCAGGGCCTTCAAAAAATGTTCCTGCACACACTGATGTACCACTACGCATTGAATAAATTCGACGCGGTCATGAAAGGCATGAAGACAGTTCAGGAGATGATGAAAGAGCTCACGAAATACGCAGCGCGTATGATACAGCCACCAGATGACTACATGTTCCGGAGACGGTTCATGTCGGCACTGCGCGAAACGCTGCACAACGAGGTTCTCAAAAAGGGCTACAACACCAAGAGCATCTCGATAGAGCAACTCTTCAAGATGGCCCAAATGATAGGGGAATCATCCCGATACAATATGGGGATGCGCCACGCTGAAAACGCAGTGGCAACAGCAAGCATTGCCCGGCTTATGGGGAGCAAGCTGGTGACACAGACGGGCATGACCAGGCCCAGCCTGTTGTTGAGAAGTGGAGCGTCGCAGCGACCGCTGCCCCCACGCCCAGCGCAAGCTGGATGCCCACCTGAGGCTAAACAGCCTCAAGCGTCAGGATCGTCCCTGCAACCTGCCCCCCCAATGAAAGCGTTGGCCGGCCTAACGATCGGCCCAGTGGCAACCAAAGCAGCACCACGTGCTCTGAATGTGGCCAACCTGGCCACAAGAAAGCGGAGTGCCCCCGGCTTAGGTCTGGTATCAGAACAGCAGCCACGAGGCACGAAGAGGAGACCGAGGATCTGGAGATGGATCACGGTCAAAATCCTCTCCATCAAATTGATGAAGAGGGGGAGGGTGATCCCCAACCCAAGGACTCTCCAGACAACAGAGACGCACCTCCTGAAGAGTGGGATCCTGAGATGTCCCAATATTATGAATGGGATGAAGAGGCGGAAGACACCACCTACAGATCCAGCGTGTGTTGGGTGCATTTATGCTCCTGCACTAAAATCAAGCATAATATATTCGATTTGCTGTATGGTGTTTCAATCTCCTCTCACATTGTTCTTGTACCATGCACCCATTTCTCTGATTATTTTCGAAATTTTTCTGCCACTCCCTACCTCTCCATTTCATCTTGTTATTTCTATTTTCACAAGCGGCTGCACCCAGCGGAGTCTGAAATGACTTCGACGCGCGAGCTCTTGACCGCTAAAGGGCCGGGTAGTAGTACATGCACAGTGAGACAGATTTCCCCCTCTCTCAGTGACAACTAAATTCACTGAGAGAGGCGAGTAAAATTAGTCTAGTGTTATTTCAATTTATTGACCTAGAAATCCTCTGTAGTGAATTAATTTCTAGGTAGTGTATAATATATTTATAGTGACAACTAAATTCACTGAGAGGGTGAATTAATTTCTAGTCTATTCTTTTGAGCAACAAGTCCATACCTACTGCCTATAATTCCTGTCCTCTACAGCGTGATCAGATTCACGCCGGAAGACGATGCTGCCATGAAAGTAATGGCGGCACGCACGTCGGTCATGCCAGACAAGGTGGCCGAGCCAGTGTATCACCACCGAAGCAAGCATAGGACGCGGCCAACATGCCCGCACAGTGAAAACCGTACCCTCTCCGGGTACTGGGAACTAAATGGTGTAAAAGCCCACTGCCTGCTGGATAGCAGCAGTGAAGGGGTACTGCTATCCCCTGAATTCATGTGAGCTACAGGGATGAAGACATTCTCCCCGGAGCAGCCAATCCCGCTGCAGATAGCCTGCATAGGCAGCCATTCCACGATCAACTATGGAATGAACACGACCATTAAATTTGGTAGTGAAACATACGACGAATATTTCGACATAGCAAATGTCAAATATTACGACGTGATCTTAGCAACACCGTTCCTAAGGAGATTCGGCATAACCCTGGACTTCTTGAGCCCAGGGACGATCTGCAAGGGCAATGAAGTAATCCGCCAGGCAAGGTCTCGTTCAATGACGATGAATCGACGAATGAGGACAAGGGGCCAAGGGTGAGCATGGTCACCTGGGTGCCAAAGCCAAGCCTGGCTCATTGAAGCCAGGAGGACGAGTCGTGGAACTACTCATCCTCGAGCTCACCCTACAATCATAGGGAGAGGCGCTCTCACCTAACAGTGAAAGCGAAGGGAAAAAGGAAAGCGGTTCCGCGCGCCGTGGGACCTAATAGACGCACAAAGCGCCTAATGGCTTCTAAGCCAACCACCACCATCATCCTCACGGATGATGACCTTCCTCGCCTCCACAAGGAATGGATGGAACCTATCACTGACCTAGTCAGTGGTATTCCATTAGAACTCCTGCCGCTACGGGAGATCAACCAGGAGATCAATTTCATCTAATCCCAACAAACACATGCGGTATTGACTACCGAAGTGCCCCGAACATTTCCGAGAGGAACTGTCGGCTAAGATAGAACAATACACCACTGCAAAGTGGTGGATTCCGGCAGTCACGCAGCAGGCCGTGGCCATGCTGTTTGTGCCGAAAAAGAACGGTACATTATGAACTGTCTTCGATCTGCTCCAGCAGAACGAGAACACGGTGAAGGACATCATGCCCTTCCTGGATCAGGATATCATCTGCAGCGACATGGCTCGCTGTCGGTATCACACAAAGCCCAATATGTCAGAAGCATACAAGCAGATCCGGATCCATCCGGATCATGTAGAAAAGCCCGCCTTTGCCACGATCCTTGGCATGTTTAGAAGCCAGGTGATACAGATGGGAGAATGCAACACCCCATCAACGTTCCAATGGCTGATGACAGCCATTTTCCGCGACTGCATAGGTCGCTTTGTCCATGTATACATGGACAACATCTTCATTTTCTCGCTCTCAATACAAGAGCATGAAGAGCACCTCTATATTGTCTTCGACAGACTGAGGAAGAACCACCTTTTTCTGAGAAAGAAAAAGGTTGACCTCTATTCCATCCGAATGGAGTGTCTCGACCACATCATCGATGGCCAAGGGGTACATGCCGACGAGGATAAGATGCAGCACATCCGCGAGTGGCGTAGGCCGTGGACGTTCAACGACATCCAGCGTTTCCTCAGGCTAGTACAGTATCTGGCACATTACATGCCATATGTTAGCGCATACACTACCCCACTGTCGGGCTGTGCACGTAACAACCGTCCATTCAAATGGACACCATTACTGGACAAATGCTGGCAAAGCATTAAGGCGTTGGCCTGCAAGGCCCTGATCCTGCGTCCAATAGACGCACGGTGCCCAGAGCCAATCTGGGTGATCACCGATGGGTCAAAAGCTGGCATTGGTGCAGTCTATGGCCAAGGTGCCGACTGGAAAACCTGTTGGCCAGCCGGCTTCTTGTCAAAGAAGTTCAGTGTTGCTCAGCAACCCTACCGGACTCACGAGCAAGAGACAATCACGGTGCTTGAGGCTCTCATGAAATGGGAGGACAAACTGCTGGGATGAAGGTTCACCCTCGTCACAGACCACAAAGGGCTCGAATACTTCAAGACCCAGAAGAGCCTATCTGACCGCCAGGTCAGATGGTGGGAGTTTCTGTCACGTTTCAACTTCAACACCATACATGTCGACGGTGTAGAGAACAAGGTAGCAGACTGCCTGTTGCGCTACTACAAGAGCGACACGAGTGATGACAATCACCCGGACCACGTCTTCGTGAATCCAGACGCACGTTTAGACCCGGATGGTGAACTATTGCCCACTGACCGATATATCGAGCTGTGAACAGCGGTGACGAGACGGTCTAAACACCTCGTGGAGAAGACAGAGGTGAGAATAACGGAATCTGCCGCATTAAACGAGGGCTCACAAAAGCCTGCGAGCATTGCCGCATCATGCGACAACGACGACGATGATGTCAGAGTCATCGCCGCAGGTAAGGTTGGCGCGCCCCTGCGCCGGATCATTGAACAAGGCGTAGACCTGTCCAAGGTCTTACGAGACACATACCACAGGGACGCCATGTTCTCAACGATCGTGGAACACCCAGATGCGTACCCAAGATTTGGAATCCGGGACCGGCTGATCTGGACAAAGAATCAGCTCAAGAGAGACGTCATCGCCGTCCCCCGTTCTGTTCTTCAGGGGGAAGGAGGCTGATCGAAATCATCATCGATCAAGCACACCAGATAGTTGGTTACTACGGTCATCTGAAGTGAGGAGCTTAGTCCCCATGAGTCTCTGCAGTTCATGCCAAAAGATCGACATGAACTTCGAGTCTCTGTCCGAGACAATCAAGTCAGGAACCCCATGGAGCCGGACGACCTCTTTCAGAAACAGCCAGGCTACTCCCTTGGCTGACACACTCATCATTGTTGGGACGAGGTGGACGTGTGACGTTAGTTGATCGATGACTACCATCAGGTAGTCACAGTCATTAGACTTGGGCAGGGGCCCCATGAAGTCGATGCCAATCGACTGCCACAGCCTATCCGGAATGGGTAGGCTGTCTAGTAGGCCTTTGGGCTGTTGTGGCCCGGTTTTCGTCATCTGGCACTTTGTGCACGACATGCAGAAAGACTCAATGTCCGGGCTCATGCCCAGCCACCAATATGATCTTTGAATGTAGTTCAAAAGTCAACTGCTTCCATCCCCAAATGGATGGAGCGACCGAGCGGGCAAACCACTCGATAGGACAGATATTGCACACGGTCATCAGAGACGATCAGAAGGATTGGGCATCGAAATGCCTGATGGTTGATGTCGCCCTCAACAGCAATGTCAGTGCAACCACAGGGTTCGCACCCTTCCAGCTGAACCATGGCTATATGCCGTGGATAGATCTCCCCATAGCCATGGACACCCCATTCAAAGGAGTAGCCTGGTTCGCACATCAGGCAAGATGGAACCTGATGGTGGCACACAATGCAATTATTGTGGTCGTAGTATTCATGGAATGGGAACAAAGCCAAGGTGGGATGGGGGGAACGGCACATAGCTGTTGATAGGAGTGTCGACGGGTGTTGTACAAGTTAGGTTGGGGTGTGGAGCATAAAACAGAGAAAGGGAACGGGTTTTGGGAGTCGATAGGAGACGTGGTCTAGCTACAGGCAGGGTCAGCTCGACACGTCGTGTCCCTTGATTGGGTCACATGATTCTGGGGTGTGTGCCACTTGGGTCAGGCTCGGCATGCTTGGGAAGGGTCTATAGGGGCATTCTGGACTGTATTAGCATGTGGTGTGTGCTCCCGTGATATCGGGATGATCGGAGGCGTGGATCTGGTTGGATCGAGTGGGTAGGTGTGGGTTCGGCAATCTCGGGCATAAGTCGTTGTGATGTGTATGCGTTCGGATGTATATCAACAAGTTGGTTTGGGTTTGGAATTGTGTAGTTATAATCACCGTGTCGATATTATATTTCTTTAGTATTTCCGACATCGGAAACATTAGAGGACTCCATCATGGATGACCTCTATGAGTCCTAGTTGGTCCCCTTTAGTTGTCTATAGAGGGGGAGGGTGTAAATAACCTATGTATCATACATGTATACTAGTTATTACATAATCCCAGTGGGCCCCTTAGGGACCCACTGTATAGTTTATGTGTGGGAACTGGTCAGCGGTCCCCATCGCATCATACCCTTACACTGTCACTACGTAGCATTCAGAATACCACTCCTTGGTCAAGTTCTGCTGTGCCCTTGTGATACAAGGCCAAAGATCGACATCTTTATGTTGAAATAAGAGAGACGCGAGTAAGAACGATGCAAGAGTGTATATGGAGTGTTTGTCCTGTGAGCTTGTTGGGGCAAACGGATAGTTACATACATGAAAAGTAAAGACTTATAAATGTTCTCAGAACAAAAGGAAAATAGATCAATAGGAAAAGCAAGAACAAAAGGGTTTGACAATGATACACGCAAGCCTTGGATTAGATAAGCAGAACGAACGCATAACCAGCTTGTCATAATTCCAACACTTTACACAGTCGTAATAATGGGATGGCTCAGGCTCCCATTCGTCTATGGGAGCCTCTGCATCTCCCTGATCCTCATCATTTTGAGGCTCACCCTCCCCCTCTTCATCCATTTGTGGAAGAGGGGCGTGGTTGGGATCCGGGCCCGGATCCTTGTCATCGCCATGTCTTGCGGCTGCTGTCCGTATGCCAGACTTGAGCCGTGGACACTCCGCTTTTCTGTGCCCTGGCTGGCCACATTCAAAGCACGTGACGCTGCTTGGGGTGTTGGTGTCAGGGGAGACCCTGTTTTCCATTTCCAGTTCCGACACCACACCCAGTTCCGACTCCATTTCCGACTCCGCTTCCAGTTCCGATTCCATCTCCGCCTCCGCTTTCGGAAATGATTCCGCTTCTGGGAGAACTTCCACCAGTTCTGTTCACCTTGCCAGTTCCACTCCAATTTCCGACTTCCACTCTCGGAACAGTGTCGGAAATCAAGCGACTCGCGTAATAGGTGGCATCAAGGGTCGATCAAGGGTCGGGGAAGTCAGGGAGGTGCAGGGTTGATGGCGGGTGCCAAGTGTTGTCCCTGACTGCGCAGCGTAGTATAATACGGGCTCGCTGACATTGGGGGTCCTTAGACTTTTCTCTTTGGATTTCCCCTTGTCAGGTGAGAATCCCCTCTCTTGTATACTCTGTTCATTTATACATACTTTGGATTTCCCCTTGTCAGTTGTGTGGTAGTGTGATCTCCACAACTAGCCAGGGTTGCCCTTACAGCAGAAAAGTCTCTCCCCTAGAGGACCGGCGGTCGTACTGCGCGTTGCAGCCGCCATAAGTGCGTTCGGAATCGGAGCAGCGACTCGGAGATCGCAACCTCTTCCGCACACACGGCATACGACAGCCCTTCTTCTTACGTCGAGCTCCCAACCCCAGAAATCCCGTCCCACATTTCTCCTTCCGACATGGAGCCGGACGATCGTCTTTGGAATATGGAGCGGAATATGGAGGAGGAATTGACGTGGAACCGGATGAAGACCGACGCGATTGAAACAGCCTTACAAGCGATTTTGGCTAAGTTAGATATTCCACAAAGTGGTGGAAATGAAATGCTGGATGATCCGGATTTCGGAAAAGCGGAACTAGCGGAAAAGAGGATGTCCGCGAAGTTAGCAAAGGTAAAACCCGCAACTCCGGCGGATTTTGACGGAGATCGGGAAAAGGGACGCGCATTCTTCAACACATGCAGCATCTACTTCGCCATTGTCGGAGACCTCTTTCCGAATGACCAGGCTCGGATCCACTGGGCATTGTCCTTTTTCAAGTCGGACCGCGCAGCCCGTTTTGCAAACAAAGTGATCCGACATGAAGCGAAGGGCAAGGGGAACTACTTCCGGGACTGGGACGCCTTCGAGAAAACATTTTCCGACCAGTTCTGCCCGAAAAACGAGCAGCTCACAGCCCTTACGAAGCTCGAGGGAACCAGCTGGTACCAGGCCAAGGATCCGGTCGATGACTACATTGATCGCTTCCAGGAGCTCATCGGCCTTGCGGAGTATGACGACGACAAGACGATCGTCATCAAATTCCGACGAGGACTTGATCCGACACTCCAGAACCAAGTTGCGCTGCTTGTGTTAGCAACTAGGGGCTATGGCAGGGAAGGTTCGGTAGAGTTCTTAGAAAGCTAGAATCAAATATACTCTCTCAGTGAATTTATTGTCACTGATGTATTAATACAATACCTAGAATCAAATATACTACATGATTTTCAGTCAACATGCTATGTAAATATGAAGAATACTACTCGCCTCTCTCAGTGAATTTATTGTCACTGAGAGAGGAGTGTAATCCTGTCTCAGAAGGCATATACTTGCACCCGGCCCTTTAGCGCCCAAGGGCTCGCGCGTCGAAGTCCTTTCAAACTCCGCTGGGTGCAGCCGCCTGTGAAAGTAGAAATAACAGAATAAAATGGAGAGATAGAGAGTGACTGGAAAATTTCGAAAATAAGCAGAGAAATGGATGCATGGTACAAGAACAGTATGAGAAAATATTGAAACACCACACAATAAATTGAATATATTATGCTTGATTTTGGTGCAGGAGCATAAATGCACCCAACACACCCCCTCAAGCTTAATATATTCCGATTCTCTCGTTGAGGATTCTCACTCTAGGACTAGGAAGTCCTTTAGTGAGAAGATCGGCTAGCATGTGTTCCGTTGGTAGGTACACAAGCTTAATTTCTTCATCTTCGACTATATCTCGGATGAAATATAATCTAATGTCGAAATGCTTGGTCCTCGTGTGTTGTTGAGTGCCATAGACGATGGAATGGCTGATTGATTGTCTGAATAAATTTTGATGGGACAATTCAGCGGTTGGAATACTTCAGAAATAAAGTGGCGCATCCATAAGGCTTCTTTACTCGCATGAGTCAGGGCAACGAATTCGGCTTCAGTTGATGATAGGGCTACTATGGATTGTTTTTGACAACTCCATGATACTGTCCCTCCATCAATCTGCAAAATATAAGCCGAGTATGAGTGCCTGTGCTCTTGAGAAGCCCAATCCGCATCTGAATACCCAATGAGGCCGTCTCGATTCTTCCCAAGTGTCAATTTGTAGCCCATCGTGCCTTTTAGATATTTAAAGACACGTTTGACTGCATGCCAATGTGTTGGACCTGGGTTTTCGAGGAATTGAGAAAGTAATGACACTGCGAATGCAATGTCTGGTCGAGTGGCTACTGCTGCCCACATCAATGATCCTATCGCTTGTCTGTATGGAATTCTTGACATCTTCTGTTTGTCTTCATCTGTAGAAGGGCATTGGTCTCTGGATAATTTAACGGCTGGGTCGAGAGGCGTGGAAAATGTTTTGGCATCATCCAGATTGAATTTTTTGATGATTTTCTGGATGTATGTGGCTTGTGATATTGCAATCGATTTGTTATTCCAATCTCTTTCGATTTTGAGGTTCAAAAGCCAATGAATCTCGCCTAGGTCTTTCATACTAAAAACCTGGGCAAGGTCATGCTTTACCTCATCGAGGATTGGTTGACTCTCAGCTGTGATAGTGAGGTCGTCTACCGCCGTTGCAATAATCGCATGCCCTCTCGGTCCACGTCTGCAAAATACAGCTCCATCCGAAGCTGATTTAGTGAATCCTAACTTGAGAAATTCACCACTCAGACGTTTGTACCATTCCCTTCCAGACTGTTTGAGGCCGTAAAGTGCTTTCTTCAGCAGAAGGACATCATCTTTGTCTCCGGTCTCATATCCATACGGCTGTCTCATGTAAATAGGTTCTGGCAGTGTAGCATTCAAATACGCACTGTCCACATCCATTTGGTGAATAGGCCAGTTGTTCCTGGCAGCAATGGCACATATAATCCGTAAGGAAGTCATCCGAGCAACAGGTGCATAGGTTTCATTGTAGTCGACTCCAAAACTTTGTGTAAAGCCTTGGGCGACCATCCTCGATCTAGGTGTGATGGGTTCACCTTCTGGATTGCGTTTCCAGAGGAATACCCATCTATTTCCGACAATATTTGCCCCAGGAGGTGGTTTAACCACTTCCCATACACCTTTGTCGAGTAGCACCTTATACTCTTTATCCATCGATGCTTTCCACATAGGATCATTTAAGGCTTCATCTGCATTGCTAGGCTCGGTCTGATTCAAATCTGGCAGCACATATCTTTGTTTTGATCGGAGGTCGAAAGTGTACTGATGGCAAGGTTATAATCACTGATGCCGTCAGTGACAGAGGATAAATCTTGTTCGAATAATTTGTCTTGATGGTCCTCAATGTCCTCGTAAGCTAGTGTAGTGATATCTGCACCAGCATGTCTCTTAGTTTGAGATCTTGTTACGGGACCACTTGGGGCCGGCTGCACCTGCTGCTGACGGATTCTCTCGCTTCTCCTTGTTGGAGCAGCTTCTTTAGGTCTAACATCAACAGTCTGACTGGGTTGCAGCTCTTTCAGACGTTCCTCTGGTTCATCATCATCAATTTCCTCGATCTTTGCCTCTTCGCTGACTAAGCGGCTAGGCATAGGTGCTGACGCCGAGATGGCCTGTACCATTTTTCTGGACGTAGGTAGCTGTGACTCTTCAATAGAAATGATTGGAGCTTTGCCCCCCTTCATCTCTGAGTCAAATATAATATTCCGCTCGACAGAAACCTTCTGAGAGTCAGGCCAGTAGATGCAGTGACCATGGCTCTGTCCAGAGATTCCTATCCACCGAGCTCTTTTGGCACGGGCTGCTAGTTTGTTTCCCTCTTTGACTTTAACGTAGACTTCAATTCCCCACACGTGTATGTCTTTCAGGTTCGGTTTCTCGTGATGGATCATTTCAAAAGGGGTTTTGTCTGGCAAAGCTCTTGTGTGTGTCCGATTCCTAAGATAGTTGGCGTGCAAAATTGCATGCCCCCATAGAGTCTTAGGAAGACTTGATTCCAATAGCATGGCACGAGCTCTTTCAACTAGAGTTCGGTTTAAACACTCAGCAACACCATTTGACTCTGGGGTGTCGTGCACGGTTAACCGATGCTTCGTGCCTTGCTTGGCCAAATGCTGTTCAAATTCTGAGCTTGTGTATTCGCCCCCTCTGTCGGAAACAAGTGCTTTGATGTGCATATTCCTCTGTCGAAGCATCAAGGCCTCGTAGAGTTTGTATTTTGAAAATGCTTCCGATTTGTTTGCCATCAAATAGATAACCGATTCTCTTGAATAGTCGTCAATGAAAGACACATAATAGGATTTCTTGTCAATTGTGGAGTGTCTCGCTGGTCCCCAGACATCAGAATAAATTCTGTCACCGAATTTTGATGATCGGCTTCTGGGTTCCTGAGGAAGTGATTTACGTGCAATCTTCGCCTGAATGCACGCATCGCAAACAACCTTGTCACCTTTTGAGCTCAATTCAATGCCTAATATCATGCCACGGTTGAGCAAGTGCTGTAGGGACTTTTGTGAAATGTGCCCCATTTTTTGATGTATTTCCATGGCTGATGCGCATACATGCGCTTCGGCACTTGTGTGTTGTAAATCAAATCGATATAAGCCATTCAGCTTCGGTGCTTGCATCAATATCCTGCCTTTACGATTGGATATTGTGCATTTCTGATCAGCTATTTGTGTGTTATAGCCTGCATCATCGCACCGGCCGATCGAGATGAGGGTAACAGCCATTTTTGGCGGGTAGAACGTATCCTTCAATGTAATGTTCACAGTCTTATCTCCAACCTTGTTAGATAGCACGAGTGAGCCTGAACCGAAGGCATCAAAAGTGCCTTTGTTGGCTGCACGAATTGTGCGCGGCTGTGAGAATGGACTGTAATCCCTCAATAAATTCTTGTGAGGGGTCATATGTGCGGTCGTTCCAGTGTCGAGGATAACAACAGTGTCCAGAGATAAACTACTCAAATTAGAGCAGTCGAAGTTGGCGAAAGCGGCTGGACTGCCACTCTCATCCTCCTCAGAGGACACTTCTTCGGCAACATTCGCCTTGGCTTTGCCCTTCTTCTTTTTGGCTTTCGCTTTCTTCTTCTGACGTGGCCCCTGGCCTTCTTTACCACCTCCTTTAGCCCAGCAACTCTCTATAGCATGTCCAGGCTTGTGGCAATTAGTGCATGCAAGCACCTTCGGGTCTTTCCGGCCCTTCTGCCCTTTCGTAGATGAACCAATAAATGCCTGCTCTTCTTGTGAAATATTGAGGGTCTTTCTCCTGTCATATTGAGCCTTTAGTACTCTGATAATATCATCAGGCACTAAGGGCATTCCACATTCTTCGAGCGACGTGGTAAGGGCATTCATAACTGCCTCATAGGAGGGTGGAAGTGATGCAAGGATAATGTCGGTGAACTCTCCTTCAGAAATTCTGGCTCCCATCTCATTGAGACGAGCATAGAGGTCTTGGGCCTTGTCCAAGTGATCTCTCAAGTCTCCATCCTCAGGACACCTCATACTGCGAAGCTGTCTCTGTAGGTTGGTGAGGACCATCTTGGGCTTTTTGGTCATCTCATTGACCAATGCATCCCAGACTTCTTTTGCTGTATGTCTCTTCTGTAGCATCAGGGCTAGTGACTCTGACACTGAGACGATTATTTGGGTTTTTGCCTGTCCTTCTCTGGCAAGATATTTCTCCAGCTTCTCCTCAGCCTTCTCTATCTGAGTTTCCTCAGCTTCTGTGAGAATATGGCCTGGGGGCATGACTGGAGGATCAGGAGGTCGAATGGCTCTCCCTTCTATATGCCTGAGTAGATTTTTGGACTCAAAATAACTTGTGAGAGTAGCTCGCCACAGAGGCCAATTACTTCCATCTGTTGCAAGCTTCTCCACACCCAAAAGCTTCTGCGAAGTGTCTGCGGGGCCCATAACCCTTGTTAGCAACTAGGGGCTATGGCAGGGAAGGTTCGGTAGAGTTCTTAGAAAGCTAGAATCAAATATACTCTCTCAGTGAATTTATTGTCACTGATGTATTAATACAATACCTAGAATCAAATATACTACATGATTTTCAGTCAACATGCTATGTAAATATGAAGAATACTACTCGCCTCTCTCAGTGAATTTATTGTCACTGAGAGAGGAGTGTAATCCTGTCTCAGAAGGCATATACTTGCACCCGGCCCTTTAGCGCCCAAGGGCTCGCGCGTCGAAGTCCTTTCAAACTCCGCTGGGTGCAGCCGCCTGTGAAAGTAGAAATAACAGAATAAAATGGAGAGATAGAGAGTGACTGGAAAATTTCGAAAATAAGCAGAGAAATGGATGCATGGTACAAGAACAGTATGAGAAAATATTGAAACACCACACAATAAATTGAATATATTATGCTTGATTTTGGTGCAGGAGCATAAATGCACCCAACAGCTTGGGGATGGAGCTCCGGATTTTGATGACCCGGAAGGGTGGTACCAAGCTGCACAGAGGGTGTCCCGGAACAGGGAAGCAAATGAGGCCTTCGTGGAGACGAGCCGGAACATGACACGCAGTTCCACTCGTCCTACTCCACCTGTGCCAAAACCCGGAAGCGCATTCATTTCCACGCGGAAGGTATTTCCGACGCTTGCTCCGCCTGCTCCTATTAGGAACCATAGCCCTCCTCCCTCGAGGAATGGCCCTGCCCCGATGGATGTTGACCGCATGCGCAGAAAAGGCCGCGGAACTATCACCTGCTTCCGATGTCAACAACCAGGCCACTATGCCCGCGAGTGCCCCCAAGCATTTGACATCCGGCTTATGACCACAGAGGAGAAACTCGAGCTCCTTCCAGAGTTCCTTGCACTTGCGGACATAAGCGGAGTGCCCACTGTGGAAGGAATTTCTGAAAATGCGGAACATGGTGCATCGGAAGCGCAAGATGCATCGGATTTTGTGACGCGCAGCGGGTGAGATGTGTGCCCCTGCTGCCTGTACATAACCGGTTTGCCTGTCTTGAAGTAGAGAATGAAAAGCCCCCACTCCCCTCGCTTCGTACAGACCCACCGGATAAAGTCACACAAAAACCAAATCCGACACCCCGTCTATCCCGCATCCGCCCTTGGGAGAGACGCCTTCCGAAGCGCTATGTTGTTGCTGCTACCCCTGGCCCCAAGTCACTAGTCATTAAGGTGGAGATCCAGACGACGGATATGGCGGAAGTCAAATCCGGACCCGCCCTTGTCGACTGCGGGGCCACTGGTCAGTTTATAGACAGGGACTATGTGGAACGGAACCGACTGACCACGCGGAAGTTGCAACGTGCAATCCCGGTGTTCAATGTGGATGGAAGCCCCAATGAGGCAGGGTCCATCACGGAGATAGTAGACACCATTCTCCGCTACGATGGACACTCGGAACGCACTTCCTTTGCAGTCACCAGCCTGGGGAAGCAAGACATCATCCTCGGGTTTACCTGGCTTCAGGAGCACAATCCGGAGATCAATTGGCAGACTCGGAAGGTACTGATGAGTCGATGTCCAGCCAAGTGTCACATGTGCCGGTCGGAAGTGCGGAAGGAGCGCCAGGAGCAGCGGAAGACCGAACGGCTCATACAGACATGTCGTTCCGGCCCCCATCCACTGCTTGCAGAAGAAGACTCGGAAGCGGAATTTGACCCGGATCCCACTTCCAATTCCAATTCCGATTCCGACGTCATCCGACTCGGCCCAGAAGACACCCTGGCGGAAGGGGAGCGCTTGCTGTACGGAAACCTTCCGCCGGAAGCGGAACACATCCGCGCCACCGGAAATATTTCGCAACGCCTTGCTGAAGCCTCTAAGAGGCATGATAGAGTGGAGGCAGAAATTCCGGAGTACCTGCGGGAGTTTGAGGACGTCTTTTCCAAAGAGTCGTTTGATGCCCTGCCTCCGCGGAAGCTGTGGGACCATGCCGTCGAGTTGGAGCCTGGGTCAAAGCCCACCAACTGCAAGGTCTACCCGCTGTCACCCAAGGAGCAGGTAGAGCTCGATGCATTCCTTGCGGAAAACCTCCGTACAGGGAGGATCCGCCCCTCCAAGTCACCCATGGCATCTCCGGTGTTCTTCATCAAGAAGAAGGACGGCTCGCTCAGACTTGTGCAGGATTACCGGGCCTTGAATGCGATCACAATCAAGAACCGGTACCCCATTCCGCTCATTTCCGAACTGATCACACAACTCCGCGGGGCGAGGTACTTCACTAAGCTGGATGTCCGCTGGGGCTTCAACAATGTCCGGATCCGGGAGGGAGACGAGTGGAAGGCCACATTCCGCACCAACCGAGGACTCTTTGAGCCACAGGTCATGTTCTTCGGCCTTACCAACAGTCCCGCCACATTCCAGACGATGATGAATGACATTTTCCGTGACATGATAGCAGAAGGGGTTGTCTGCGTCTACCTCGATGACATCCTCATCTTCACAAAAACAATGTCCGAACATCGGGAAGTCATGCGGAGAGTGCTGGAACGGCTCTGGGAGTACAACCTGTGTCTCAAGCCGGAAAAGTGCGAATTTGAGCGGACGTGGATAGAGTATCTTGGGGTGATTGTGTCGGAGGGAAAGGTGGAAATGGACCCCGTCAAGGTTTCCGGTGTATCGGATTGGCCCATGCCGCAGAACAAGAAGGAGGTCCAGTCCTTCATTGGGTTTGTCAATTTCTACCGGCGGTTCATCAAGGACTTCTCTTGCCACGCCCGCGCCCTCTTCGACCTCACCAAGAAGGAGGTTGGATGGCGGTGGGGAGAGCCGGAACAGGCCTCCTTCGACAAACTCAAAGAGCTGATCACTTCCGCCCCGGTCCTGATCTTTCCCGACGACTCTCGCCCTTATCGAGTCGAGGCAGATTCTTCCGACACAGCTACCGGAGCGGTCTTGTCACAACAGTCATCGGAAGATGGTAGGGGGTGGCATCCAATTGCCTTCTTCTCTAAAAGCCTCAGTCTGGTCGAGCGGAACTATGAGATCCATGACAAGGAGATGCTGGCAATCATCCGAGTGCTGGAGGAGTGGCGACACTTCCTCGAGGGTGCTCTATGCCCATTTGAGATCTGGACAGACCACAAGAACCTCGAGTATTTCCGCACGTCTAAGAAGTTGAACCGACGACAAGCACGGTGGTCCCTATACCTGTCCCGGTTTGACTTCATGCTCCACCACCGCCCCGGCCGCACCATGGGCAAGCCCGATGCCCTATCCCGCCACGCGGATCATGGAAGCGGAAGTGGAGACAACGCGGATATGACACTGCTCCGCCCAAGTCTCTTTGCAATCCGTGCACTAGAAGGAGTGACTGCAGTTGGAGCGGAAGCGGAAATGCTCTGGGATATCCGGAGGCAGTACCGGAATGGAGAGAAGGAGGAGTCGGTGGTGAAGGCAGTGGAGGAACTTCGGAAAGGGCACTCACGGTCGGTACGGACAGCGGAATGGTCGGAACGCGATGGGCTGCTCCACTTCAGAGGCAAGGTCTACGTTCCAGGTGGGGCGGACCTTCTCCGCTGCATCGTGTCCCAGCACCATGACACACGGGTCGCTGGGCATGCTGGCAGGTGGAAGACGCTGGAGTTAGTGGCTCGGAATTACTGGTGGCCTCAGATGCCCCGCTACATTGGACAGTACGTGAAGACATGTGACCTTTGTCTCCGAACCAAAGCGCAACGACACCCGCCTGTCGGAGAACTTGTTCCGCTCCCGATTCCCGAATCTCGCTGGGACACCATCAGTGTTGACTTCATCGTTGAACTCCCAGAGTCTCATGGCTACGACACGATCATGAACGTCGTGGATTCGGCAAGCAAGGTGTCCCACTTCATTCCGACGCACACGACGATCACAGCCCTCGGAGCGGCCCGCCTGTTCCTTGCACATGTCTGGAAGTTGCATGGGCTCCCGAAGCAAGTCGTTTCCAACTGAGGTCCGCAGTTTGTAGCGGAACTGACTCGGGAGCTCTACCGCCTGCTCGGCATAAAGCTGGCTGCCACCACAGCGTACCATCCGCAGGGTGACGGACAGACGGAACGGGTCAATCAGGAGTTAGAGCAATATCTCCGCCTCTTTGTCAATGAGAGGCAGGATGACTGGGATGAATTACTTCCACTGGCGGAATTCCAATACAACAACCATGTCCATTCCGCCATGCAACAGACTCCCTTCATGCTTGACTCCGGACGACATCCGCGGATGGGCTTCGAACCACGCCAGGCTGAGTCCCGACTCGAGACGGTCAATGAATTCCGAGACCGCATGGACTCCACCCTTTCGGAAGCCAAGTCGGCCCTTGCAAAGGCCAAGGATGACATGGCAAGGTACTACAACCAACGCCGGGTTCCTGCCCCAGAGTACCAAGTTGGAGACAAGGTGTACCTAGATGCAAGTGACATCCGCACTACACGCCCTTCGCAGAAGCTTGCCCACCGCTACCTTGGGCCCTTCACAGTGATGCGGAGGGTTGGACGGAATGCATACCGCCTCCGACTTCCGACGTCCATGTCCCGCCTCCACCCCGTCTTCAACGTGGTGAAGTTACTCCCTATGCTTGAGGACCCAATTCCAGGTCGGAAGGCTCATCCGCCACCTCCCCCAGAAATTGTAGATGGGGAAGAGCACTATGTGGTGGAACAGATCCTGGACAGCCGGTTTGTGCGAGGACGACTCCAATTCCTCGTGAAATGGGAAGGGTATGGGTATGAGGAGAATTCGTGGGTCCCGGAGCAAGATGTTTCCGCTCCAGACAAACTCCGGGAGTTCTATAGGACACATCCTGGTGCCCCTCGCCGGATCCGCTCGCTGGCATTTCAATCCCTCGTGTCCCGTGCTTCGAGGACGCAGCACGCTAGAGGGGGGGTGATGTCAGGGGACACCCTGTTTTCCATTTCCAGTTCCGACACCACACCCAGTTCTGACTCCATTTCCGACTCCGCTTCCGGTTCCGATTCCATCTCCGCCTCCGCTTTCGGAAATGATTCCGCTTCTAGGAGAACTTCCACCAGTTCTGTTCGCCTTGCCAGTTCCACTCCAATTTCCGACTTCCACTCTCAGAACAGTGTCGGAAATCAAGCGACTCGCGTAATAGGTGGCATCAAGGGTCGATCAAGGGTCGGGGAGGTCAGGGAGGTGCAAGGTTGATGGCGGGTGCCAAGTGTTGTCCCTGACTGCGCAGCGTAGTATAATACGGGCTCGCTGACATTGGGGGTCCTTAGACTTTTCTCTTTGGATTTCCCCTTGTCAGGTGAGAATCCCCTCTCTTGTATACTCTGTTCATTTATACATACTTTGGATTTCCCCTTGTCAGTTGTGTGGTAGTGTGATCTCCACAACTAGCCAGGGTTGCCCTTACAGTTGGCGGGCCGATCCGTTGGTCGACCCGATGACTTTCGCAGGAATCTCGGTTTCGACGAGCTTCCTGAGGCCTGAGGCTGTTTAGTCTCAGGTGGGCGTCCCACCAGGGCAGGGCAGGGCAGCTGTGGATGCTGGGACGTCCAGCTCCTCTGGAAGGGGGCAGGCCTGCTTGGGCCTGTCTGTGGCGCCGGTTTGTTCAGCGCAAACCGTGATGCGCTGGCGGTGGTAGCCACACTCTCTGCTCGACACATCCCCATGGTGTAGCAGGACGCTTCCTTGATCATGCAGGCTGCTTCGAAGAGCTGCTTTCTGCAGTGTAGTCCTTCTTGAGGACCTCATTGTGCAGTGTTTCGCGCCGTGCTGACACGAAACACCTCCAGAACGTGTAGTCATCTGGGGGCTGTATCATGCGAGCTGCATATTTCGTGAGGTTGTTCAGCATTTCCTGAATGGTCTTTGTGCCCTGCATATCGATGCTGGTCGGTCCCAACAGGCAATTCATCTTGAGCCATCTCAAGATGGCCGTGATGAAGACCTCAAACTCTTTGAGGTCAGACCCTCCCATATGGTGCAGGATGGGCCAGTTTCACGCCGGCCTTTGCCAGTGTGGACTTCTCAGGGTCCATGTCAATGGCGTCAGCCATCGCGACGCATATCATTCGTGTGAAACTGTCTTATGGCTCGTGCACGCTTTCTGGCTGGTCCGGTATGCCCTGGCCCTCAGTTGGGGCCATAGAGCGGTCGTGCGGCTGTGATGTTGCGCTGACCATGTCAGTGTATGCTCTGACTGGGGCCGGGGTCGGGTCCGGCTCTGGGATGGGCGCCTCTGGTGCACGGGCTTCTGGTGGGGGCGCGTGACGAGTGTCGCCCGTCAGTCCCGCGTTGCGCAGACGCAGCATACTATTGTAGGCTGCGCGCGCTTGCCATGCACCTTGTATGGTACAGCTCGGAATAGCGCCAATTTTCGAACGCACGGTGAAAGACGCTCACGATTAAGATCAAGAAGATGCGGAGAAAGTCCGACACTCACGCCTCACGCAGCAGCAACCCCCACCAGAGTCTGGGCGGGGCCGCGCCCACGATTACTAATATTACTAGTACTCATGTCCTTGCCTTTGGGCGGAGGTTGCGAGATACAGACGCCGGCGTAGACTTCTTCCTGGTGGAAGGACGCGTAGATCGCCTCCAGGTCGCTTGCGAAGTCCTGCTCGACGGCGCGGCGTCTGTGCGGCGCGGCGCGTGAACCCGACGGCAAGTCAGAAACGCGCGGGCGGCATGAGGGCTTTTGTATGGATAACGAACCTGATGTTGCCCTTGACGACGGTGCGCGGGAGTGCTTTCGCGGGCACGATTTTGATCATGCGCACGTCCTGTATGCGCTCGTGGAGATACCTGGCGGGCAGCAGCCAACAATGCACATTCTATGAACACCTGCAAAAGGGGAACCTGGCGGCAAAAGCATACACGTACCGCAGAGAGTGGAAATCGCTCGTGCGTTTGATAATCTCCCGCTTCAGCTCCAACTCGGCAGCGGGCGTCGCGGCGGGCACACGGGGCTCGACGAAGAGCGCGGGGTAAGGGCGGCCGTTGCCCACGACGACGCAGTTGGCGACGATATCGGGGCACGTCGTGTATACGTTGTCCTCGATAGCCCTGCGCAACGCATACGTTAGTCAATCAGCCGGTCAAGAACGACATCACACCGTTCACTTGGTATCGAGACGCTCGCTCCACTGGCTTTTGATCCAGTCGTCGTCGCGGCCGCGGAAGAGATACTTGCCGGGCTCGGGCTCCTCGAATAGGTCGCCGCTGCGCCAGCCGCCGTCGGGCGTGCGCAGGGCGGCGATGGGGAGATCGGGCGAGTCGGGGAGGATCCACAGCTCGAGGAGACGACCGTATTCGGCGCCGTCGATGGACGTGGGGCCGACGGGGACCATTTTGTACGAGATATTGGGAAGCATGCGAAGACGACGGTCTCCGATGTCCGAAGTGAGGAGCCCGCCTGGGGAAAGGGTGAGAGGGGGAAGGCGGGGAAGTTCAGGCGGAAGGGCGTACCGCATTCAGTGCAGCCGAAGTTGTTCTGGGTACAAGGTAAATCTATACACTGTGGAATGAAAGGGGCTGGTTACCGTCATGGGAATACCCTGGGCAACCGCCCAATCCTCGAGCTCGGGGGAGAGTGGCATGCCTGCGTAGGTAACCTGTCGCGACTGCTTGAGGAGGGCAAGTAGGCCCGGTTCGACGACACCTCCACGGGCGTCGTCCAGGTGCCTTCGCAAGACACCCGTGAACTGGATGATGCGGTTGACACCTGCAACGCGAATCAGGGTCGCGAGTTCGTGAGAATCGAAGTCGATACGTGTGGGCTGGACAAGGCACCCCGCAAGGTGAAAGATGAGCTGCAAAACTACGACACAAGGTGAATAGTAGCGCAAGAGGGTAAAAGGAAACACTTACGACAGATCTCCAAGGCATGGGAGAAGGATTCACTTGGAGAGCGTCAACGGAGAAGACTAGGGGTGTGATGGATACGCACGTCCAGATAAAAACGTCCTGGGTGTCGAAGTCGCCGCTACAGAAAGCGTCGCGTGACTTGTGCTGGACGGTTTCCAGCCACTGGTTAGTCTGTGGGACAACCTTGGGCATACCGGAAACAGAGCCGCTACTGTGGTAGATGAACAGATAGTCGTCGGGCTTGGCGGGAGGAAGGTCAGGTAGGGGAAAGGCAGCAATATCGGTATCACTAATGGTGGTGTAGTCCGTGGCGACATAGCAAGGGAGTGTGGTGCCAGACTCGCGAAGCAGCGTGGTCTTGGCGGGGTCGTGGACGATAGCCTTGCCGGCACCCTTGGCAAGGAGCTCGTAGACGATGCGGGTGTTGGGGAGCTCGAAACCAAACATTTGGGGAATAAAGCCGGCTCGACTGATGGCGAAAATGGTGATAACATCGGAATAGGTGAAACCACGAACCCTGAGCGCAGAGAGTAAGCAGAATTCGTATAAAAACACGGAGTTAACTCGCCATACGCCGACGACAGATCGGGGAGGAAGACCTTGGGAGGCGAGTTTTGCGAGCCAATATTTGGCCATGCGCTCAATATCCGCCTGGAAGTCTTTATACGAGACATTTACCCACTCGCGGCCGAGCGCGCCTGGCTTGGGGAGCTTAAAGATGGGGGCGTGAGGGTGAGATGCGACGCGAGCACGGAGAGCCTCAAAGTGAATGAATGTGGAAGGCATGGCGGGCGGTGAGAGGCAAGCTTTGGACGTTCAACGTCATTGGATGCGGACGTCCCTTATATACACTAGGCAGATGGACTTGTCGCCGAAAAGTGGGATGGAACGTCAGAAAGGGCGAGGCCTGGAGCGACGGGCGAGACGGCACCGGCTAACAAGGAAAAGGTAACGGATGCGCCCAAGACCTGAGATCGTCGGCGCATTCGACGGCAAAGCTAACTGTGATGAAACATTAAGATTCCAAGCAAACCAAGGTATTTTACTGGCGAGAAGGCCGAGCGAGCGAGAGAGGCATGTGACTGAGTGACACTCTGATCAGGGTTTGCGTTTACTTCACCTTTGCAACGCGCGCCAAGTAAGCCTGTAATACGACCTGATATACGCAGTTGACCGCCAAAGTAAAAGTAGCCCAGGCAGGTACATGGTGGTGCCATTACTAATCCAGGTATACTCAGGCACACTACCTGCTTGAGCAGCACCACCACACTCAGGTGACCACCCCAACAATATACGTGTCTGTCGAGATCGAGAAGGATAATGCGCCGAACACGACTTCCGCCTCCCGCTTATAGCAGTCGGCTCAAGGCTAGCATTTCCAGAGACGCCCGGCTGTTCGCACATGGACGGCGGCCATACATCACGTGATATTACCACCAGAAAAAAAAAAAAAAAAAGAAAAACAATCCTGGAAACAACGCTTCCGGATGAATGTTTGACATGGGATGAATAGAGACCGTTCATGTAATATAATGGTAATATGTGTATCTCTCTTCTACCCAATAATCCTTCTATCATCTGGCCCCCTCGGTGTTGGCCCGGGACACCCAGTTGGTACCCACAACGGCCGACACGTTCATGTCTGCCGGAGGCGTCATTTCATACGACGAGTTGATGACTCGGCCCAACGCCTATCCTACTCATGCAATCAAAGGTACGCAGTCTTGTCGCTGTACGCAGAGTTATCAAGGCTGACATACTTCGTTCGGCCAGGGGCACATCTGCCAAGTGGTAGCAACGAGGTAGGAGCAGCCTATCGACTCCAAAAAGAAATCTTAGTACCGTAGCGGACGGTCCAAGGACCTGCGCACATTGTAGATGAGGAGGCGACTGCCGCCATGTACTCACTGGTATGTGGCATACCAGTGAGTACATGGCGGCAGTCATGGAGAGTGAGTTTAAAATTGACTACATTGACGGCCCTGGCAGATCAACCTCCAACCATCACCTAAAACAAAAAAAAAAAGAAAAAAAAAAAAAAGCCAGTGAAATGTGTGGAATACCACTTATATTTCCCCCGTTGGGAGTCGGGACTGCTGTTCTGGCGCAGTCGGATGGTAGCGCCAGACGCCACCCAGCACGGCAAACCACAGTGCGCTCGAGGGCACCACGCCGTCGCCTTTGGCCTGAGCGGCTGCTCAGCCCTATCGACATGATTGCCAATGCTGGCAGCAATTGCAATGATGTAAATAAGAAGGATAGAGGAAGGAGAGATAGAGATGTCCCAAGCGACTCGGAGCTCCAGACGCTCGGCGCGGCCGACGACGCGGACGCGGTGCTGGATGAGGCGTGGCGCCGCGCGGTGCTCACGCGCGTCAAGTCCGTGAGCACGGTGCGCGCGGAGTGGGTTCCGGCGGGTGCAGCGGGGCGGAGAGCCTCGTTGCCGAGGACGAGGAGGCGCTGGGGGTGGTGTTGGGGCAGGCGCAGGCGCGGGGGCGGCTGGAGCGCGAGGCGTCGGCGTCGTTGCGGCGGCCGGCGCGGCTTGACTCTGGGGTGTTCGGGCAGGAGGATAGGGAGCTGGTCGTGCGGGACTTGGTAGGTATTAGTGCGGCGGGGGGCCCAGATGCGGACGGTCGTTCATACTTTATCCTTAATTTCTTCCCAGAGTTGCTTTTCTTTTTATTGCGTACCGTGTAGTTCGTATTCATTATTCATATTCGTAGCATACCTTTTCACTCTCTTCTCTCTCTGTCTGTTGGTACAACAGCAATTGGCATTTCGTGGAACTTAATTGGATCCTCTGACGGGGGCCGTCACGGGGCGCTGCGGGGCGGTATAAGCTTAATTCTGACACTGAATTAAGATAAGCATGCCGGCATTTATATTAGCTGTATCACGTGATCCTGGCGGTAGCGAGAGTATATAGTAGTGGGAGTATAGGAGGCTCGTACGTTCTAAGAGCGAGCACCGTCCACACCCATCCCCATGGCGGAGCACACTCGCATACCCAAGCCTCCTATCCCAGGCCCAGCGCCATACTTTATCAAACTTATAGAACCGTACGCCCTTCGGGACGCCCTCGGGGAAGGTGCACCGTGGCTAGACACGAAAAGGTATTGGTATCGTACTAGCTCATCATCTAATGTTTATGAATACTATCAAGTAGTTCTGCTGGGTATACACCCAACCACCAATACAATTTAAATCACGATGAGGGACAGGCGCGGTACACCGCGGCTGAACCACCCACCGCGACTGTAGTGGAGTCGCTGGGTGTCCCCGTCCATTCTCAGCCAGCGGAAGCGGCAGGATCAACGGCGTTGCCTGACCCTCCACCCCCTACCGCCAGAACCCGATATGGCTCCTCACCCCCGCCTCTCAACCCCTCCGACAAATACTGCAGGTTCAGCAAGACGGCTGGCCCGTGCTATTTCAGGGTCGATAGGAAGCTAAAGACCCCCGTCTATAAGCATTTGGTTCATAGCCACATCGCAGACGAGCTCAGAAGTCTCGACGAGCGTACGCTGAGGGTACAGGATGCCCAGATCCTGACGACACAGGACCGCGTCAGGCGGGCCAAGTCATATGTCTGGCAATGTCCGGCTCAAGATTGTGGCTATTGGTCGATGGACAAGCATTCTGTGATTCGACACGTCACAGACATGACTACAGGACATGAAGAAGTCGGCCCCCAAAATATCCTGCAACCGGCTGGCATCGGCTCGGCGAAAGCCACACTTAGGGCCATCTTGGGGGATGACGGGCATGGAGAGATCGAGGGGGAGACATAGTATCCATTTTCAAGCTTGAGGACATCGACGTTAACTTATAAACACCCACTCATGTGATATTGGATCGATATCACGTGAGGCCACACAAGCCCAAGCATCGAACATTCTTTAAAATTGTTTACCCGTCTAGTTTTGTGTCCATAACGAATGCAATTGCACCAAGCGTGGATCACGAGTCGCGGCTTCGCATACGTTGGCGTGAACAGGTATACGATTTTTGCGTCCTCCATTCATTATCACCGTAACTCGCAAGTAGTACTAGATACGTGCGGTGGTTTCAGTGACCGAAGAAGACTCCAACGGGTGACGTGTTGTAGAATAGATCAGAAAACAATGCCTTGTCAGTTCATTCACCAACAACAGGCAGAGCCGGCCGTGTTATCCACAGACGGAGCGGCCAGGAGGCAGGCCGTTCCCTCCCTGCTCAAGAATTCTCCTACTGGCCACGCCTTATTTGACCTTTACTGTGGCAATAGGTACGAGAGATGTACTCAAGAACGCTTTGAGGGAAACAGGGCCATCTGAATAATACAGTATCGAACCGTCCCTTGACAGGCGTCTGAATCATGCTAATCCCATGTATAATTACAGGTACGTGCAGGTCATTGCCAGCGATCTTCGAGCGCAAGGGGATCCCCCGGAAAGACTCTGTCTAGTAAAGTAAGTATAACACTTGATTGAATTGAGTTGTGCAGAGGAAAAAGTCGCTGTCGTCTCTGTAGACGACGCTTGCCGGCTGAAAATACAACATCTCATTGCGCCTAGCCTGCTACTTGTAAAATTGGTCTTTGATGAGCGTTGTTTGGCATGCTATGTCACGATGTTTATCGATCTCTCCCACTTTACGCTTGGCCAATCTCTGTAAGAATATGAGAGTCTGGATGCGTCTTCAAACCCTGGCCCTCCTGCCAAGCCGCGTTGCTTTGTCGAGCACGAATGTGTGATTCGGTCACTAGGACTTCAAGAGGCAGTTTCTTCCCGCCTATTATCAGTCGCATTTCGACCGGACGTGGATATCGAAAACGTACTGGGCAGAGGACATGGCATTATCTCGGTCCCATTTGGCACTGGATCTGTCTGCCTCTGCTTTGCCTGAACCCTGGGGTCTATTTTGACCAATTCCCGACGTTGAGGCCAATGCTCCCGATGAGACTCTTCTGTCAATCGGTATCCTACAGTGACCGATCGACACCAGAGTCTCATCGCGATCGGGCAAATACCGTGTTTCTTGATGCACAGCGACTCGGAGCCTGCTGCAGTCTCGGTGAGTGGAGCCGCTGCGGACTTCCCAGCTTCTCTCTCCGTGGCTATGGTTCCGTTGGGTACGTACCCGAGGACCTGTCATGTGTCATCATGAGGTTTTCCCGAGCGGGAAGTCTCCCCCTCACCTGTGATATACGCAGTTGACCCCCAAAGAAAAAGGTAGCCCAGGCAGGTACAGGTGGTGCCATTACTAATCCAGGTACACTCAGGCACACTACCTGCTTGAGCAGCACCACCACACGCAGGTGAACAATATACGTGTCTGTCGAGATCGAGAAGGATAATGCTCTGAACACGACTTCCAAAGTTCCAAGCCTGCATATACAGATTCTAGCTCATCTTATGTGCTCGGTTATATTCGACTCCCGCTTCAGTGGACGGCGGCCATGACGCACTAAATACATCACGTGATATTACCACCAGAACAAAAAAAAATCCTGGAAACAACTCTTCCGATGATAAATGATATGAATATGTTTGACATGGGATGAATATAGACCGTTCATCTAATATAATGGTAATAAATGTATCTGTCTTCTACCTAATAGTATTTCCTTCTATCATCTGGCCCCCGACACCCACTAGTTGGTAACAACGGCCGACACGTTCATGTCTGCCGGAGGAGTCATTTCATGTAGTACCACGAGTTGATGACTCGGCCCAACGCCTATCCTACTCATGCAATCAACGGTACGCAGTCTTGTCGCTGTACTCAGAGAGATCAAGGCTGACCTACTTCGGCCAGCAACGAGGTAGGAACAGCCTATCGACTCCAAAAAGAAATCTGGGTGCCGTATCTGACGCTCCAAGGACCTGCGCACATTGTAAATGAGGAGGCGACTGCCACCATGTACTCACTGGTATGCGGCATACCAGTGAGTACATGGTGGCAGTCATGGAGAGTGAGTTTAAAATTGACTACATTCACGGCCCTGGCAGATCAACCTCCAACCATCACCTAAAACAAAAAAATCACGACGGTGAAATGTGGAATACCACTTATATTTCCCCCGCCGGGACTGCTGTTCTGGCGCAGTCGGATGGTAGCGCCAGACTCCATCCAGCACGGCAAACCACAGTGCGCTCGAAGGCACCACGCCGTCGCGTTCGGCCTGAGCGGCTGCTCAGCCCTATTGATATAATTGCCAATGCTGGCGGCAAGTGCAACTATATAGATAAGAAGGATAGTGGTAGGACAAATAGAGATGTCCCAAGCGACCATCATCAACACCGAGGCGAGAATGCTGCTTGCCAGCAGATTCAGGACACGCTGCCCACACTCCCCGTGCCGGAACCCAACCTCCTTAGTGAGGCCGGAGGGCCGCGCTGAACACCTAACAAGCTGCAGCGCTGGGCCAGGCATACCACCTCCGAGCTATGAAGTAGCAAAGCAGTTGGCTCATGAGCGGATGGCGGAGCTGGTCCGATATGACCAGGAGGTGTTTCGACATATGTATGAGGGAGCGGTGTGTAGGATTCTCCATGCAAGCTGATGTAGATGAGCGAGGTCTAACACTAGAGGCATATAAAGATTTTCTGGTCTGAAAAACTGTTCAAAAAACTGTAAAGATATTCCAAATTTTTTTAGTTTTTTAATGTAAAAAAACTTGAACAAAATTTTGTGTTTTTGTTAGAACTTGTCAAGCAAGAAAATTGTAAAAAAGTTTAAAGTTTTTTTCAGGGTTTTTTATGTCTTTTTATAAGTTTCCTTGTGAAAACACAAAGAAACCCATAAAAGACCCTGAAAAAAACTTTGAAATTTTTTTACAATTTTCTTGCTCAACAAATTCTAATAAAAACACAAAATTTTATTATAGTTTTTTTACATAAAAAACACTAAAAATATTTGGAAAATCTCAAAAGGTGTCAGCGAATAGGAAAGAGGCCATCGTGATTCAGGGTTGGATGTGCACAGTCATGATACTAATTAGATTGAATAAACATACAATTGAGTGAGGGAAGAGTGCGGACATGAAACGACGGAGAGTAAAGGTGGCGAAGGCACTTATGTACAAAACCACGTCTTGGGACCCGCATACATGCTACCCTGCATGGACTCTTTGTCTACTGGGTTGATCCCGCATGACCTATGGAAGGGACGTCCCGCGAACACACTTTGGCCATACGAACACCCAAAGGGGTTGCATTAAGAAGATGATGGGGTTAGTGATGAACCATCATGCCAGGTAAATTGTATTGATCGTATTTGATGGTGTGCCTGCTGGCGAAATGCGCGAGCAGCGAATAGCGGTTCGGAGAATGGGGTGAACAGCGGATAGAGTGGACGTAGAGGAGGAGTGGTCGGAGGGTGAGGTGAACTCTGGCGAATATGCTAGGGAGTGACGAGGGGTAACATAGAGGCAGTGGGCTAAGAGAAATAGACAGGTCATGACAACGTGATGTTCCTGTCCAGGGACCTCATAGCCTTTGGCCTGACACATGTAGATAGTTTCTGTGATTGGGGCATTGAGATATGTGCAGTCTATGTTGGTTTGCTCGAGTTCCCAGTAATTTCTGACTGCAAGGGCCGCAATGATTTGGATGGCAGAGACTTTAGCAGTGGGGGAAAAAGTTTCATTATAGTCAACTCCCTCTGCCTGGGAAAAGCCTTGCACAATGAGCCTCATCTTGCATGTTACAACTTTCCCACTAGTGTTGTGCTTATAATGGAATATGAGCTTACTGCCAATGATGTTTGTGCCATCCGGGGGTTCAACCAGGTCCCATGTCCCTAGATCCTCGTGCTGTTGTAGTTCCCGCTTTATGGATGCGTCCCATTGTGGCCAGTCATTGCAGGAACGCGCATCCCTGAGGCTTGATGGATCACCCCCTGCGTCATGCATCGCTGCCGCCATTGAGTACTCGAGGGTGTGATGCGTCCCCCTCTCAGTCTCGATGGCAGTGGCCTCCTCCAGCTCTGTCAAGGTGAATAGAGCAGAGCCACGGGTGGCCATCGGCACGCCTCGAGGGTACGTGGGCGTGTTTGGGTGGCCCATGCTGCTGCCTGCGCCATCAGTGATCCCGCGCACATATGTGGAGGGTTTCTGCATGCAGTAACCTCTGCCTAGCGGCAGGTCTACCACTGGGGTATCCGAGGCCTCAAACCCTTTGATGGGGTAAATTTGCATGGGGTCTGCAGGGTCTGCGGCTGGGTCCAGTTTCTGCGGTGGCAGTAGTTGGCCATGGAGGGTGCCTCTGGCACTCTGACTGCCTGGGGTGGCAGACTCACCTTCAGTCAGTGCATCAGTGGTCATGACAATGACAGGGGCATCAAAAGTCACGTTGCGCTCCACCGTGACACAGTGTTTACCTGGCCAGTAGACCCTATGGCCTTTACTCTCCTCGCTGTACCCGGTCCACCTTCCCTCATCCGCTTTAGAGTCTAATTTGTTGCTATTTTCCTTTAGAACATAAACCCTGGTGCCCCATTCGAGTAGGTCGCTAAGGTTGGGCTTCATATCATGCACAACTGTCAAGATTGGTTTTTAGGCGTTAATATTGTGTATTAGTGACCCCAGTGAATCCCCGAATCACTTGTGTGAATAAGTATGCCATTTGGTGAATAGGTGAACCAACAAATGTTCACAAGATAAGAGGGTTGCCCGACCGGAGCTCGCCCTATCTACATTCGTAGCAAAATAGCCCGTGGCATTTGATGATGTGACGTGCAAGGTGTCACAGAAGGGCTGTCTAAGTAGTGACAATCCCTTTGCTGGCGAAGGTGCTCCTTCGGAGCCCTTCGCCGACAGCACAGAAAATAGTTCGAAGGCTAAGGTAACAAAGATGAAGTATGAGAACTCACCAGTGATGCCTAAGTCCTCTTCTGGTAGAAGATAGGAATCTACAGGAGAAGGCTCAAGACGATGATCACAGCGAGGTCAAGTTTGCACAAGATGGATGTATGATAATTGAACTGGAGAATATACATGTGAATGTAAACTACTTATAATGAATGCTCGTAAGGTATCAGCGAATAGGAAAGAGGCCGTCACGAGTAAGGGTTGGATAGGGGTGCACGGTCATGATACAAAATAGATGAAATAAACATACAATAGAGTGAGGGAAGAGTGCAAACATGAAATGACAGAGAGTAAAGGTGGCGAAGGCACTTATGCATGAAACCATGTCTTGGGACCTGCATATACACTGCCCTGCATGGACTCTTTGTCTGCTGGGTTGATCCCACACGACCTACGGGTAGGATGCCCTGCGAATGCATCCCGACCATATGAACACCTAAAGGAGGTTGAATCGAGAAGATGATGGGGCTAGTGATGAACCATCACGCTGGGTAAATGGTATTGATCATATTTGATGGCGTGCCTGCTGGCGAAATGTGCGAGCAGCGAATAGTGGTTCGGAGAATGGGGTGAACAGCGAATGGGGTGGACGTAGAGGAAGAGTGGTTGAAGGGTGAGGCGAACTCTGGCGAACATAGAGGAGGACTGGGAAAACGGATAATACGGATGACTGGATATAGGAAATAAATGAGTTGTGCCATCCGATCAGAGGAGCATCCGACGGGGTGTGAGCCAGGGAGGTGAGGGGACCCATGGTGGACAATCGAGTCAGGGATGGGGTGTTGATCGAGCCCAGTTAGCGCTGCTACGTGCGAGAGGTTCGAAAGCGAATAAGTGTTCGGCACATTTGGCGAGGAGCGAATGGTGAGAACGTAAAAGTGGGGTGTCAAAGTTACTGGGTATACAAAATAGACGGGTCATGACAACAACCTTGTAACCTGTTTTGCAGTCAAGTGCATTTGAAATCTGGTTTTTCAACCATACAGCGTGCTGGATCAGCTCCGTCCAGAGGAATTTTGGCAGTCCTGCCATCAGGTGCATTGCCCATGCATGCTCCAGCAGCATCCTGTTGAGTCACTCTGACACGCTGTTTTCCTCTGGCATGTCATGTCCAGTGAGGCTCTGTACTGTTCCCTTTGACTTCAGGTGACTTATGAATGTGTTGCAAATATACATGTGAATGTAAACTACGTATACTGAATGCTCATATGACATCAGCGAATAGGAAAGAGGCCGTTGTGAGTTAGGGTTGGATAGGGGAGCGCAGTCAGGATAGAAATAGATGAAACACATATACAATGGAAGTAGGGAGGAGTGCGAACATGAAATGATGGGGAGGAAAGAGGACAAAGGTACCTATGTAAGAAAACACACCTTCAGACCTTCCTACATGTTACCCTGCATGGACTCTTGGCCTGCTGGGTTGATCCCACACGATCTATGGGTAGGACGTCCCACGAATGCATCCTGGCCATAGGAACACCCAAAGGGGGTGGAGTCGGGAAGATGATGGGGCCAGTGATGAACCATCATGCTGGGTAAAGGATATCGATTGTTTTTGATGGCGTTCCTACTGGCAAATGTGGGAACAGCGAATGGAGCGAACATAGAGGTGGAGTGGTGTGTCAAGATTGGTTTTCAGGCGTTAATATCGTGTAGTGAACACAGCGAATGCCCGAATAACTTGTGCGAATAAGTATGCCGTTTGGCGAATAGGTGAACCAATGAATGTTCACAAGGTAAGAGGGTTTGCCTAAACGGGGCTCGCCCTATCTACAGTCGTAGCGAAATAGCCTGTGGCTCTTGACGATGTAATGTGCAAGGTCTCATGGAAGGGCTGTCTAAGTCTCGACAATCCCTTCGCTGGCGAAGGTGCTCCTTCGGAGCCCTTCGCCAACAGCACAGAAAATGGTTTGAAGGCTAAGGTAACGAAGATGAAGTATGAGAACTCACCAGTGATGCCTAAGTCCTCTGCTAGTCAAAGATGGAAATCTCCAAGAGAAGGCTTAAGACGATGACCACAGCGAGGTCAAAGCTGCACAAGATGGACGACGTATGATAATTGAACTGGGGAATATACATGCGAATGTAAACTACTTATATTGAATGCTCATAAGGTATCAGTGAATAGGAAAGAGGCCGTTGTGAGTCAGGGTTGGATAGGGGTGCGCAGTCATGATACAACATAGATGAAATAAACATACAATAGAATGAGAGAAGAGGGAGAACATGAAACGACAGAGGGTGAAGGTGGCGAAGACAGCTATGTATGAAATCATGTCTTGGGACCCGCATATACCCTGCCCTGCATGGGTTCTTCATCTACTGGGTTGATCCCATACAACCCATGGGTAGGACGTTGTCATGATTCGTTTATTCTGCGAATCATCCCTCAGCACAAGGCGAATGACTTCCCGAACCAGCGAACGACTTCCTGAACCAGTGAATATCTTGCCAAAATATTCATTGCCATACTGCTTTCACATTCGCTATTCGCATCATTCCTACCAGCACACCAGACCCACATGCTCAGGATGCATTCAGATGGTGTCAGTTGCAGCCTCCATGCAGGTTGGACTCAATGGGACTCACACCACTGCAGCGCAGGACGAATTAGCTTCGCTGAAGTTTTCACTACACAGTTGTCATGACACATTCATTTCTTGTATCAAGCTATCCCTGTTTTCCCTTTCACCACCTTTCCATGTTCGCTCGGCTTTGCTCCATTCGCTCCTTGCCCCATTCACACCAATTCGCCAACTGGCCATTCACTACTTGCATCATTTGCCAGTAGCCATGCCATCGAACACGATCGACATCCTTTACCTGGATTGTTGGTTCATCACTGGTCCTATCATGAATTGCAAGGAGGTGCAGGCTGTCATGACTCATTTATTTCTTGTACCCAGCTATCCCTGTTGTCCCTTTCACCACTCTTCCATGTTCGCGTGTCTTTGCTCCATTCACACCTCGCTCCATTCGCCATTCGCCACATTCGCCATATGACCATTCTCTACTCGCATCATTTGCCAGCAGGCACGCCATCAAACACGATCGACATCCTTTACCCGGATTGATGGTTCATCACTGGTCCCATCATCTTCTCAACTCAACCCCCTTTGGGTGTTCCTATGTCCAGAATGCATTCGCGGGGCATCCTACCCGTAGGTCATGTGGGACCAACCCAGCAGATGAAGAGTCCGTGCAGGGTTTCCTTTGAAGAGACTTAGTTACCAAAGTATCCTTTGTATGATTCTTATCTTGTTTTGTCATCCAATTCGGAAGCAGAAGAATGCTGAACTATCAGATATGGAGAAGCACTACAATGAAAAATTTGGTAGTTTCAGATCAAAGATAGAACGCTTCTTTGGAGAGTTAGGAATGACATTTAAGAAGTTAAATAATCAGAAGCCTGTCCAAACATCAAATCCTAAGATATTCTCTTTGCAGTTTAGATTAGCATGCTTGCTGCTTAATATCAAACGGTTTGTTAAATTAGGAGAGCTCCAAGCACAACCTAATCATATGTCATGGATGGAGAGCCATTTTGACTATCCATCAACTGATACCCTCGACTTTGAGTCACTGAGGATCTCAACTCTAAAGGATATTACAGAGGATGCAAAGAAAATGTCTAAGTATCAAGCACGATTATTAGCAGGTACAGATACAAATGAATCTGACCAAGATATTGAAGATACATATGAAGTGAACAAAATAGTAGATCATAGGACAAAAGGAAAGAGAAAAGAATACTTAGTTCAATGGAAAAACTATGAAGATCACACTTGGGTAAGGGAGGAAGATTTTGATACAACGCAGTGTATACAGGACTACATTAGACGTCAAAAGAAGAAGGGTAGACACCCCTAGGAAGATGTTCACATTGACAACAATGTATATTCTTCGAGGATATATTAGATATCTTTTAAAATATCAACCCTAACCAAATTCATAATCCATCATTTTGAGCAACTTGTATATTGTGGACATCCTAAATCTTTTTGAATGTTCTGATATTTTAAAAATATGGTTGTATGTGCTAAAGCATGGTGTGTATTGATATAACAGAGCAATTTCAGATAGGATTTGGATGACTATATATTAAAAGTATACATGAAACATGTTAGATGTACAATCACAGAATATAGAAGCAAGTATGGACCATATGAGTACATGTTAGAAGTATATATGAAACATGTTAGATGTACACTCACAGAATATAGAAGCAAGTATGGACAATACCTGTACTATATTATTATATATGGTTGAGAGATCTGATTAGAAGGTATGTTTAAAATAATATGCATGGATAGTACAAATATATGTAACTATTGATGTTTAGACAATGGGGTATACACCCTTTCCTGGGGGACCAGCAGACTGTGAGAAAGAACTTTAGGGCTAGGATTAAGCATGTCTTACAGATGCTGGCAACTGCCTCAATATTGATATATTTTATGAAATATAGATGAGCTAAGCTATATATACATATATATGACAGTTACAACCATCCCCCTAGACGCATCTGTCATGTGCATAGCACGTGACGCGCCGGCCACAGCGCGGTTAAATTTTCACCTCGGATCCTTCCGAGGGCGCATCGCTTCTTGGATACAAACCACCATCATCTACCCACTAAGATGATGCCCCCCAAAGATGGGATGGACGTTGATCTGTCAACGTCCACGACGTGCACAACGGCCCCCAGACAGGGGGCCGCAGACATCCTACGAGCTCCAGTCAACCAAGAACACTGGATGATCGTAGGATGGGAAGACACTTTGGTAATCGTTCACCCAGATTATTGCGCCATGTGTGCAGACTACACCGTGCACCTATGGGGTGCGACAGGCACCTGCAAGGTCAAACTGCGGGATGAAGATGTCGGTGACGCCATTGATGCAGCCTGGGGATGGCTCCCAAGGGGCATCGTGTGTGATGCGCGGGAGGAGCCCCTCCAGGACATCCATGACCTCAAAAGGGATGTCAAGGACTTGGAATGGGCGGTCGAAGACCGTGACGACGTGCTCGAAGCCAAGCACGCCAGAATAAAGGAGCTTGAGGAGCAGCTGAGCGCAACCCAGCTCCAGCTCAAGTTCGCCCATGCAGCCTCAAAAAGGCCGCGCCATGACCCGCCCACAGATCCAGTGGCCACGCCCTCATCATCCTGTGCAATGGCACCCTTGCCAGCGCGCGCAACATCAGGGCTAGCGTCCCGATTATCGGCTCCCACCCCAACAACGACAACGACAGAGGGGCGGAGCGCGCCATCCGATGCAGCATACGGTGTCCCAGAGGGATGGGAGTCCGACTCCTCTGCCTGGAAGGTGTACAACCCAGAAAGGGCCCAGCAGCTGGCAGAGCAGCCGAAAAAGAAGCGCAAGAAATTGTGTGGCACCCCCAACATGGTCAATGGGTTAGCCATTGCTAGGGAAAGCGCAATCGGCGCATACCTTGTGGCGTCACGGTCGCACACGATCAATGACCCTGCCCTACAATGGCAGGTAGCATTGGTCAAGGCCCAGTACATCGGGCCTCATGTGGACCTGCCACCACCGGCAGGGACAGTTCACCCTCCCTACCCGGGGGAGGGTGTGATAATACCACTCGGAGACCCACCAGTCTCCGAGACGGGCCTCCTACCATGACCAGTAGGAAAGGCTCAACAGCATCGTACTCAATGGTACGACGTCTGCCCGGTCAACGACCCATGCTTCGTTGTGCTCATAGCGCGTGCAAAAGAAACGCTGCAACGCGTGTGTGTAAGGGCAACCCTGGCTAGTTGTGGAGATCACACTACCACACAACTGACAAGGGGAAATCCAAAGTATGTATAAATGAACAGAGCATACAAGAGAGGGGGTTCTCACCTGACAAGGGGAAATCCAAAGAGAAAAGTCTAAGGACCCCCAATGTCAGCGAGCCCGTATTATACTACGCTGCGCAGCCAGGGACAACGCTTGGCACCCGCCATCAACCCTGCATCCCCCTGACCCTTGATCGACCCTTGATGCCACCTATTATGCGAGTCGCTTGATTTCCGACACTGTTCCGGGGCGGAAGTCGGAAATTGGAGTGGAACTGGCAAGGCGAATGGAACTGGTGGAAGTTCTCCCAGAAGCGGAATTGTTCCCGAAAGCGGATGCGGAGATGGAGTCGGAACTGGGTGTGGTGTCGGAACCGGAAGCGGAGTCGGAAATGGAGTCGGAACTGGGTGTGGTGTCGGAACTGGAAATGGAAAACAGGGTGTCCCCTGACATCACCCCCTCTCTAGCGTGCTGCGTCCTCGAAGCACGGGACACGAGGGATTGAAATGCCAACGAGCGGATCCGGCGAGGGGCACCGGGATGTGTCCTATAGAACTCCCCGAGCTTGTCCGGGGCGGAAACATCTTGCTCCGGGACCCACGAATTCTCTTCGTACCCATACCCTTCCCATTTCACGAGGAATTGGAGTCGTCCTTGCACAAACCGGCTGTCCAGGATCCGTTCCACCACATAGTGCTCCTCCCCATCTACAATCTCTGGCAGAGGTGGCGGATGAGCCTTCCGACCTGGAATTGGGTCCTCAAGCATAGGGAGTAACTTCACCACGTTGAAGACGGGGTGGAGGCGGGACATGGACATCGGAAGTCGCAGGCGGTATGCATTCCGTCCAACCCTCCGCGTCACTGTGAAGGGCCCAAGGTAGCGGTGGGCAAGCTTCTGTGAAGGGCGTGTGGTGCGGATGTCACTTGCATCTAGATACACCTTGTCTCCAACTTGGTACTCTGGGGCAGGAACCCGGCGTTGGTTGTAGTACCTCGCCATGTCATCCTTGGCCTTTGCAAGGGCCGACTTGGCTTCCGAAAGGGTGGAGTCCATGCGGTCTCGGAACTCATTGACCGTCTCGAGTCGGGACTCAGCCTGGCGTGGTTCGAAGCCCATCCGCGGGTGTCGTCCGGAGTCGAGCATGAAGGGAGTCTGTTGTGTGGCGGAATGGACATGGTTGTTGTATTGGAATTCCGCCAGCGGAAGTAATTCATCCCAGTCGTCCTGCCTCTCATTGACAAAGAGGCGGAGATATTGCTCCAACTCCTGATTGACCCGTTCCGTCTGTCCGTCACCCTGCGGATGGTACGCCGTGGTGGTAGCTAGCTTTATGCCGAGCAGGCGGTAGAGCTCCCGAGTCAGTTCCGCAACAAACTGCGGACCTCGGTCGGAAACAACTTGCTTCGGGAGCCCATGCAACTTCCAGACATGTGCAAGGAACAGGCGGGCCGCTCCGAGGGCTGTGATCGTCGTGTGCGTCGGAATGAAGTGGGACACCTTGCTTACCGAATCCACGACGTTCATGATCGCGTCGTAGCCATGAGACTCTGGGAGTTCAACAATGAAGTCGACGCTGATGGTGTCCCAGCGGGATTCGGGAATCGGGAGCGGAACAAGTTCTCCGACGGGTGGATGTCGTTGCGCTTTGGTTCGGAGACAAAGGTCACATGTCTTCACGTACTGTCCGATGTAGCGGGACATCTGAGGCCACCAGTAATTCCGAGCCACTAACTCCAGCGTCTTCCACCTGCCAGCATGCCCAGCGACCCGTGTGTCATGGTGCTGGGACACGATGTGGCGGCGGAGGTCCGCCCCATCTGGAACGTAGACCTTGCCTCTGAAGTGGAGCAGCCCATCCCGTTCCGACCATTCCGCTGCCCGTACAGACCGTGAGTGCCCTTTCCGAAGTTCCTCCACTGCCTTCACCACCGACTCCTCCTTCTCTCCATTCCGATACTGTCTCCGGATGTCCCGGAGCATTTCCGCTTCCGCTCCAACTGCAGTCACCCTTCTAGGGCGCGGATTGCAAAGAGACTTGGGCGGAGCAGTGTCATATCCGCATTGTCTCCGCTTCCGCTTCCATGATCCGCACGGCGGGATAGGGCATCGGGCTTGCCCATGGTGCGGCCGGGGCGGTGGTGGAGCATGAAGTCAAACCGGGACAGGTGTAGGGACCACCGTGCTTGTCGTCGGTTCAACTTCTTAGACGTGCGGAAATACTCAAGGTTCTTGTGGTCTGTCCAGATCTCAAAAGGGCATAGAGCACCCTCGAGGAAGTGTCGCCACTCCTCCAGCACTCGGATGATTGCCAGCATCTCCTTGTCATGGATCTCGTAGTTCCGCTCGACTGGACTGAGACTCTTAGAGAAGAAGGCAATCGGATGCCACCCCCACCTTCTTCCGATGACTGTTGCGACAAGACCGCTCCGGTAGCTGCGTCGGAAGAATCCGCCTCCACTCGGTAAGGGCGAGAGTCGTCGGGAAAGATCAGGACCGGGGCGGAAGTGATCAGCTCTTTGAGTTTGTCAAAGGAGGCCCGTTCCGGCTCTCCCCACCGCCATCCAACCTCCTTCTTGGTGAGGTCGAAGAGGGCACGGGCGTGGCAGGAGAAGTCCTTGATGAACCGCCGGTAGAAATTGACAAACCCAATGAAGGACTGGACTTCCTTCTTGTTCCGCGGCACCGGCCAATCCGACACACCGGAAACCTTGACGGGGTCCATTTCCACCTTTCCTTCCGACACGATCACCCCAAGATACTCTATCCGCGTCCGCTCAAATTCGCACTTTTCCGGCTTGAGACACAGGTTGTACTCCCGGAGTCGTTCCAGCACTCTCCGCACGACTTCCCGATGTTCGGACATTGTTTTTGTGAAGATGAGGATGTCATCGAGGTAGACGCAGACAACCCCTTCTGCTATCATGTCACGGAAAATGTCATTCATCATTGTCTGGAACGTGGCAGGACTGTTGGTGAGGCCAAAGAACATGACCTGTGGCTCAAAGAGTCCTCGGTTGGTGCGGAATGCGGCCTTCCACTCATCTCCCTCCCGGATCCGGACATTATTGAAGCCCCAGCGGACATCCAGCTTGGTGAAGTACTTCGCCCCGCGGAGTTGTGTGATCAATTCGGAAATGAGCGGAATGGGGTACCGGTTCTTGATCGTGATCGCATTCAAGGCCCGGTAATCCTGCACAAGTCTGAGCGAGCCATCCTTCTTCTTGATGAAGAACACCGGAGATGCCATGGGTGACTTGGAGGGGCGGATCCTCCCTGTACGGAGATTTTCCGCAAGGAATGCATCGAGCTCTACCTGCTCCTTGGGTGACAGCGGGTAGACCTTGCAGTTGGTGGGCTTCGACCCAGGCTCCAACTCGATGGCATGGTCCCACAGTTTCCGCGGAGGCAGGGCATCAAACGACTCCTTGGAGAAGACGTCCTCAAACTCCCGCAGGTACTCCGGAATTTCCGCCTCCACTCTATCATACCTCTTAGAGGCTTCAGCAAGGCGTTGCGAAATATTTCCGGTGGCGCGGATGTGTTCCGCCTCCGGCGGAAGGTTTACGTACAGCAAGCGCTCCCCTTCCGTCAGAGCGTCTTCCAGGCCGAGTCGGATGACGTCGGAATCGGAATTGGAAGGGGGATCCGGGTCAAATTCCGCTTCCGAGTCTTCTTCTGCAAGCAGTGGATGGGGGCCGGAACGACATGTCTGTATGAGCCGTTCGGTCTTCCGCTGCTCCTGGTGCTCCTTCCGCACTTCCGACCGGCACATGTGACACTTGGCTGGACATCGACTCATCAGTACCTTCTGAGTCTGCCAATTGATCTCCAGGTTGTGCTCTTGAAGCCAGGTAAACCCAAGGATGATGTCTTGCTTCCCCAGGCTGGTGACAGCGAAGGAAGTGCGTTCCGAGTGTCCATCGTAGCGGAGAATTGTGTCCACTATCTCCGTGATGGACCCTGCCTCATTGGGGCTTCCATCCACATTGAACACCGGGATTGCACGTTGCAACTTCCGCGTCGTCAGTCGGTTCCGTTCCACATAGTCCCGGTCCATAAACTGACCAGTGGCCCCGCAATCGACAAGGGCGGGTCCGGATTTGACTTCCGCCGTATCTGTCGTCTGGATCTCTACCTTAATGACTAGTGACTTGGGGCCAGGGGTGGCAGCAACGACATAGCACTTCGGAAGGCGTCTCTCCCAAGGGCGGATGCGGGATAGACGGGGTGTCGGATTTGGCTTTTGTGTGACTTTATCCGGTGGGTCTGTATGAAGTGAGGGGAGTCGGGGCTTTTCATTCTCTACTTCAAGACAGGCAAACCGGTTATGTACAGGCAGCAGGGGCACACATCTCACCCGCTGCGCGTCACAAAATCCGACGCATCTTCCGCTTCCGATGCGTCATGTTCCGCATTTTCGGAAACTCCTTCCGCAGTAGGCACTCCGCTTATGTCCGCAAGTGCGAGGAACTCTGGAAGGAGCTCGAGTTTCTCCTCTGTGGTCATAAGCCGGATGTCAAATGCTTGGGGGCACTCGCGGGCATAGTGGCCTGGTTGTTGACATCGGAAGCAGGTGATAGTTCCGCGGCCTTTTCCGCGCATGCGGTCAACATCCATCGGGGCAGGGCCACTCTTCGAGGGAGGAGGGCTATGGTTCCCAATAGGAGCGGGCGGAGAAAGCGTCGGAAATACTTTCCGCATGGGAATGAATGCGCTTCCGGATTTTGGCACAGGTGGAGTAGGACGAGTGGAACTGCGTGTCATGTTCCGGCTCGTCTCCACAAAGGCCTCATTTGCCTCCCTGTTCCGAGAAACCTTCTGCGCAGCTTGGTACCACCCTTCCGGGTCATCAAAATCCGGAGCTCCATCCCCAAGCAGCGCAACTTGGTTCTGGAGTGTCGGATCGAGTCCTCGTCGGAATTTGATGACGATCGTCTTGTCATCATCATACTGTAAGGGCAACCCTGGCTAGTTGTGGAGATCACACTACCACACAACTGACAAGGGGAAATCCAAAGTATGTATAAATGAACAGAGCATACAAGAGAGGGGATTCTCACCTGACAAGGGGAAATCCAAAGAGAAAAGTCTAAGGACCCCCAATGTCAGCGAGCCCGTATTATACTACGCTGCGCAGCCAGGGACAACACTTGGCACCCGCCATCAACCCTGCATCCCCCTGACCCTTGATCGACCCTTGATGCCACCTATTATGCGAGTCGCTTGATTTCCGACACTGTTCCGGGGCGGAAGTCGGAAATTGGAGTGGAACTGGCAAGGCGAATGGAACTGGTGGAAGTTCTCCCAGAAGCGGAATCGTTCCCGGGAGCGGATGCGGAGATGGAATCGGAACCGGAAGCGGAGTCGGAAATGGTGTCGGAACTGGAAATGGAAAACAGGGTGTCCCCTGACACATACTCCGCAAGGTCGATGAGCTCCTGGAAGCGATCGATATAGTCATCGACCGGATCCTTGGCCTGGTACCAGCTGGTCCCCTCGAGCTTCGTAAGGGCTGTGAGCTGCTCATTTTTTGGGCAGAACTGGTCGGAAAATGTTTTCTCAAAGGCGTCCCAGTCTCGGAAGTAGTTCCCCTTGCCCTTTGCTTCATGTCGGATCACCTTGTTTGCAAAACGGGATGCGCGGTCCGACTTGAAAAAGGACAATGCCCAGTGAATCCGAGCCTGGTCGTTCGGAAAGAGGTCTCCGACAATTGCGAAGTAGATGCTGCATGTGTTGAAGAATGCGCGTCCCTTCTCCCGATCTCCGTCAAAGTCCGCCGGAGTTGCGGGTTTGACCTTTGCTAACTTCGCGGACTTTCTCTCCTCCGCTAGTTCCACTTTTCCAAAATCCGGATCATCCAACATTTCATTTCCACCACTTTGTGGAATATCTAACTTAGCCAAAATCGCTTGTAAGGCTGTTTCAATCGCGTCGGTCTTCATCCGGTTCCGCGTCAATTCCTCCTCCATATTCCGAAGACGATCGTCCGGATCCATGTCGGAAGGAGAAATGTGGGACGGGATTTCCGGGGTTGGGAGCTCGACGTAAGAAGAAGGGCTGTCGTACGCTGTGTGTGCGGAAGAGGTTGCGATCTCCGAGTCGCTGTCTCCGATTCCGAACGCACCTATGGCGGCTGCGACACGCAGTACGACCGCCGGTCCTCTATGGGAGAGACTTTTCTGCTGTAAGGGCAACCCTGGCTAGTTGTGGAGATCACACTACCACACAACTGACAAGGGGAAATCCAAAGTATGTATAAATGAACAGAGCATACAAGAGAGGGGGTTCTCACCTGACAAGGGGAAATCCAAAGAGAAAAGTCTAAGGACCCCCAATGTCAGCGAGCCCGTATTATACTACGCTGCGCAGCCAGGGACAACGCTTGGCACCCGCCATCAACCCTGCATCCCCCTGACCCTTGATCGACCCTTGATGCCACCTATTATGCGAGTCGCTTGATTTCCGACACTGTTCCGGGGCGGAAGTCGGAAATTGGAGTGGAACTGGCAAGGCGAGCGGAACTGGTGGAAGTTCTCCCAGAAGCGGAATTGTTCCCGAAAGCGGATGCGGAGATGGAGTCGGAACTGGGTGTGGTGTCGGAACTGGAAATGGAAAACAGGGTGTCCCCTGACAGTGTGCACATGCGAGATGATCGGCCTATTCAAGTGGATCGAGCGTGAGCAACGTGCTCACAATCCCAAAAGGGATTGTCTTGTGATAGTGAGCGGTACCCTGCATGACATCACCACCATCCTAAGGGGTTGGATACACAACCCCGAGGGAATCCCGTCTGCCATCCATGACGTCTGCCATCCATGACAACGTGGATGGAACCTTCAACCTAGATGACATGGACGTCTGGATGTGGTTGAAGGCCCTTGCTCCCCGTGTTAAAGGGGTCACGTCACCTCCCAAGTTGAGACTCCTCAACTTGTTTGGCTCGACCGACCTGTTACGTATCGAGATTTCCACTAAGTCGGAACTGGAAAGGACAGCGGCTTCAACTTATAGGTTGCGCCCCCAATGAACTATCGTCCTAGGTATTTCGGAAATGAGCCGGAAGTCGGAAAGTACTGGACCAGAGGTTTGGTCGGAACTTGAGTCGGAACTGAGGCGGAAGGCGGAAGACGGAAGGCTGAGAGAGAGACTGAGATCTTGCTAGACTCGCTGTGCTAAGAACAGGAGATGGAGCGAAGGAAATCAAGTATCGAAGGTGATTATCTGATTGCAGAATAACAGACATACATGAGGGGGGTTTTATACAAAGCGCAGAGCAACAAGTAATGGTGTTGTACTAAGCAAATTCCGGAGGAAGCGGAAGTCGAGTACAATGTGTGGGAACTAACTAATTGGGAACAATGGGACTACAAGGGGGGTTCAGGGTAAGGTAGAACAATGGCAAAGAACAAGGGGTCGGGAAAACATATCTGACAACGAACTACAAGGGTGACCGGATATATGGTTTTGATGAATGGCGAGGTAGATCCGGTGGGTCCGAGTAATAGAGTCGAAAGAACAAGGGAAATGTACAAGGGGCGGAATGGCGGAAATGTCGGAGGGGCGGAACGTGTGGCGGAACTATTGGAGAGGCGGAATGTATGGCGGAACTGAGGGTCGGAAGTCGGAAATGAACGGTCGTAACAGTATCTCCCTTCTAAGGTCGAGCCCCGCGAGACCACAAGTCGGAATCACGTGACCTGTGAACAAACGCGTCGGAGTTTGAAATATAGGCTGAAAGACAGACGCGTCTTCTCTCTATTCCATCATGAGTGCCCCAGTAGATTTCTCTAAGATGTCCAGCGCGGAGATGAAACAGCACTTCGCTGATATGCTCGCGCAAAAGGAAATGGCCGAGAAACGCGAGGCTGAGGAAGCTGCGCGGAAAGAGAAAGAACGTCGGGAGAAGGAGCGGAAGGAGCAGGAGAGGAAAGAGCGCGAACGCCGCGAGGAGGAGGAGCGCGTCCGTGAAGAGAAACGGAAACGGAACGCGGCACGGAAGGCTGCTGCGGACAAGGCTGCTGCAGAGAAAGCGGCTGCGGAGAAAGCGGAAAGGGATCAGGTGAGTCGGAAATGTCCGGCAGAAATGATCTTGAAATTAACTAGAGTTCTTCCAGAATCATGTTCAGGACGAGTCAGAGTCAGACTCGGAAGGTTCGGCGGAAAGTACACCGACTCCGGAAGGAAAAGGGAAGCAAAAGGAGATTGCGACCCCGGTGAACCTTGTGGCGGAACGGAAAACTCGAGCGGACGCATTCCAGAAGGCTCGAAAGGAGAAGTTGAGTCGGATGTTAGAACTCCGTGAACTGGGGCCGGAGAATCCCGCGACTAAGAAGCGGAAAACTCGGGACGGCGATGAGGAAAAGGCTGTCAGGGGACACCCTGTTTTCCATTTCCAGTTCCGACACCACACCCAGTTCCGACTCCATTTCCGACTCCGCTTCCGGTTCCGATTCCATCTCCGCATCCGCTTTCGGGAACAATTCCGCTTCTGGGAGAACTTCCACCAGTTCCGTTCGCCTTGCCAGTTCCACTCCAATTTCCGACTTCCGCCCCGGAACAGTGTCGGAAATCAAGCGACTCGCATAATAGGTGGCATCAAGGGTCGATCAAGGGTCAGGGGGATGCAGGGTTGATGGCGGGTGCCAAGCGTTGTCCCTGGCTGCGCAGCGTAGTATAATACGGGCTCGCTGACATTGGGGGTCCTTAGACTTTTCTCTTTGGATTTCCCCTTGTCAGGTGAGAACCCCCTCTCTTGTATGCTCTGTTCATTTATACATACTTTGGATTTCCCCTTGTCAGTTGTGTGGTAGTGTGATCTCCACGACTAGCCAGGGTTGCCCTTACAGCAGAAAAGTCTCTCCCCTAGAGGACCGGCGGTCGTACTGCGCGTTGCATTCGCCATAGGTGCGTTCGGAATCGGAGACAGCGACTCGGAGATCGCAACCTCTTCCGCACATACAGCGTACGACAGCCCCTCTTCTTACGTCGAGCTCCCAACCCCGGAAATCCCGTCCCATATTTCTCCTTCCAACATGGATCCGGACGATCGTCTTCGGAATATGGAGGAGGAATTGACGCGGAACCGGATGAAGACCGACGCGATTGAAACAGCCTTACAAGCGATTTTGGCTAAGTTAGATATTCCACAAGGTGGTGGAAATGAAATGCTGGATGATCCGGATTTCGGAAAAGCGGAACTAGCGGAAAAGAGGATGTCCGCGAAGTTAGCAAAGGTCAAACCCGCAACTCCGGCGGACTTTGACGGAGATCGGGAGAAGGGACGCGCATTCTTCAACACATGCAGCATCTACTTCGCAATTGTCGGAGACCTCTTTCCGAACGACCAGGCTCGGATTCACTGGACGTTGTCCTTTTTCAAATCGGACCGCGCAGCCCGTTTTGCAAACAAGGTGATCCGACATGAAGCAAAGGGCAAGGGGAACTACTTCCGGGACTGGGACGCGTTCGAGAAAACATTTTCCGACCAGTTCTGCCCGAAAAACGAGCAGCTCACAGCCCTTACAAAGCTCGAGGGGACGAGCTGGTACCAGGCCAAAGATCCGGTCGATGACTACATCGATCGCTTCCAGGAGCTCATCGACCTTGCGGAATATGACGACGACAAGACGATCGTCATCAAATTCCGACGAGGACTTGATCCGACGCTCCAGAACCAAGTTGCGCTGCTTGGGGATGGAGCTCCGGATTTTGATGACCCGGAAGGGTGGTACCAAGCTGCGCAGAAGGTTTCTCGGAACAGGGAGGCAAATGAGGCCTTCGTGGAGACGAGTCGGAACATGACACGCAGTTCCGCTCGTCCTACTCCACCTGTGCCAAAACCCGGAAGCGCATTCATTCCCACACGGAAATTATTTCCGATGCTTGCTCCGCCTGCTCCTATTAGGAACCATAGCCCTCCTCCCTCGAAGAGTGGCCCTGCCCCGATGGATGTTGACCGCATGCGCGGAAAAGGCCACGGAACTATCACCTGCTTCCGCTGCCGACAACCAGGCCACTACGCTCGCGAGTGCCCCCAAGCCTTTGATATCCGGCTTATGACCACAGAGGAGAAACTCGAGATCCTTCCAGAGTTCCTCGCGCTTGCAGACATAAACGGAGTGCCCACTGCGGAAGTGCTTTCCGAAAATGCGGAACATGGTCTACCGGAAGCGGAAGATGCATCGGATTTTGTGACACGCAGCGGGTGAGATGTGTGCCCCTGCTGCCTGTACATAACCGGTTTGCCTGTCTTGAAGTAGAGAATGAAAAGCCCCCACTCCCCTCACTTCGTACAGACCCACCGGATAAAGTCACACAAAAACCAAATCTGACACCCCATCCATCCCGCATCCGCCCTTGGGAGAGACGCCTTCCGAAGCGCTATGTTGTTGCTGCCACCCCTGGCCCCAAGTCACTAGTCATTAAGGTGGAGATCCAGACGACAGATACGGCGGAAGTCAAATCCGGACCCGCCCTTGTCGATTGCGGGGCCACTGGTCAGTTTATGGACCGGGACTATGTGGAACGGAACCGACTGACCACGCGGAAGTTGCAACGTGCAATCCCGGTGTTCAATGTGGATGGAAGCCCCAATGAGGCAGGGTCCATCACGGAGATAGTAGACACAATTCTCCGCTACGATGGACACTCGGAACGCACTTCCTTTGCAGTCACCAGCCTGGGGAAGCAGGACATCATCCTCGGGTTTACCTGGCTTCAGGAGCACAACCCGGAGATCAATTGGCAGACTCGGAAGGTAGTGATGAGTCGATGTCCAGCCAAGTGTCACATGTGCAGGTCGGAACTGCGGAAGGAGCGCCAGGAGCAGCGGAAGACTGAACGGCTCATACAGACATGTCGTTCTGGCCCCCATCCACTGCTTGCAGAAGAAGACTCGGAAGCGGAATTTGAATCGGATTCCACTTCCGATTCCGATTCTGATTCCGATCCCGACGTCATCCGACTCGACCCGGAAGACATCCTGGCGGAAGGGGAGCGCTTGCTGTACGTAAACCTTCCGCCGGAGGCGGAACACATCCGCGCCACCGGAAATATTTCGCAACGCCTTGCTGAAGCCTCCAAGAGGCATGATAGAGTAGAGGCGGAAATTCCGGAGTACCTGCGAGAGTTCGAGGACGTCTTTTCCAAGGAGTCGTTTGATACCCTGCCTCCACGGAAGCTGTGGGACCACGCCATCGAGTTGGAGCCTGGGTCAAAGCCCACCAACTGCAAGGTCTACCCGCTGTCACCCAAGGAGCAGGTAGAGCTCGATGCGTTCCTTGCGGAAAACCTCCGTACAGGGAGGATCCTCCCCTCCAAGTCACCCATGGCATCTCCGGTGTTCTTCATCAAGAAGAAGGATGGCTCGCTCAGACTTGTGCAGGACTACCGGGCCTTGAATGCGATCACGATCAAGAACCGGTACCCCATTCCACTCATTTCCGAACTGATCACACAACTCCGCGGGGCGAGGTACTTCACTAAGCTGGATGTCCGCTGGGGCTTCAACAATGTCCGGATCCGGGAGGGAGACGAGTGGAAGGCCGCATTCCGCACCAATCGAGGACTCTTTGAGCCACAGGTCATGTTCTTTGGCCTCACCAACAGTCCCGCCACATTCCAGACGATGATGAATGACATTTTCCGTGACATGATAGCAGAAGGGGTTGTCTGCGTCTACCTCGATGACATCCTCATTTTCACGAAAACAATGTCCGAACATCGGGAAGTCGTGCGGAGAGTGCTGGAACGGCTCCGGGAGTACAACCTGTGTCTCAAGCCGGAAAAGTGCGAATTTGAGCGGACGCGGATAGAGTATCTTGGGGTGATTGTGTCGGAAGGAAAGGTGGAAATGGACCCAGTCAAAGTTTCCGGTGTATCGGATTGGCCCGTGCCGCGAAACAAGAAGGAGGTCCAGTCCTTCATTGGGTTTGTCAATTTCTACCGGCGGTTCATCAAGGACTTCTCCTGCCACGCCCGTGCCCTCTTCGACCTCACCAAGAAGGAGGTTGGATGGCGGTGGGGAGAGCCGGAACAGACTTCCTTTGACAAACTCAAGGAGCTGATCACTTCCGCCCCGGTCCTGATCTTTCCCGACGACTCTCGCCCTTATCGAGTCGAGGCGGATTCTTCCGACGCAGCTACCGGAGCGGTCTTGTCACAGCAGTCATCGGAAGATGGTGGGGGGTGGCATCCGATTGCCTTTTCTCTAAGAGCCTTAGTCCGGTCGAGCGGAACTATGAGATCCATGACAAGGAGATGCTGGCAATCATCCGAGCGCTGGAGGAGTGGCGACACTTCCTCGAGGGTGCTCTATGCCCTTTTGAGATCTGGACAGACCACAAGAACCTCGAGTATTTCCGCACGGCTAAGAAGCTGAACCGACGACAAGCACGGTGGTCCCTACACCTGTCCCGGTTTGACTTCATGCTCCACCACCGCCCCGGCCGCACCATGGGCAAGCCCGATGCCCTATCCCGCCGCGCGGATCACGGAAGCGGAAGTGGAGACAACGCGGATATGACACTGCTCCGCCCAAGTCTCTTTGCAATCCGTGCCCTAGAAGGAGTAACTGCAGTTGGGGCGGAAGCGGAAATGCTCCGGGATATCCGGAGGCAGTACCGGAATGGAGAGAAGGAGGAGTCGGTGGTGAAGGCAGTGGAGGAACTCCGGAAGGGGCACTCACGGTCTGTACGGGCAGCGGAATGGTCGGAACGTGATGGACTGCTCCACTTCAGAGGCAAGGTCTATGTTCCGGGTGGGGCGGACCTCCGCCGTCGCATCGTGTCCCAGCACCATGACACACGGGTCGCTGGGCATGCTGGCAGGTGGAAGACGCTGGAGTTAGTGGCTCGGAATTACTGGTGGCCTCAGATGTCCCGCTACATCGGACAGTACGTGAAGACGTGTGACCTTTGTCTCCGAACCAAAGCGCAACGACGTCCGCCCGTCGGAGAACTTGTTCCGCTCCCGATTCCCGAATCCCGCTGGGACACCATCAGTGTCGACTTCATCGTTGAACTCCCAGAGTCTCATGGCTACGACGCGATCATGAACGTCGTGGATTCGGTGAGCAAGGTGTCCCACTTCATTCCGACGCACACGACGATCACAGCCCTCGGAGCGGCCCGCCTGTTCCTTGCACATGTCTGGAAGTTGCATGGGCTCCCGAAGCAAGTCGTTTCCGACCGAGGTCCGCAGTTTGTCGCGGAACTGACTCGGGAGCTCTACCGCCTGCTCGGCATAAAGCTGGCTACCACCACAGCGTACCATCCGCAGGGTGACGGACAGACGGAACGGGTCAATCAGGAGTTGGAGCAATATCTCCGCCTCTTTGTCAATGAGAGGCAGGATGACTGGGATGAGTTACTTCCGCTGGCGGAATTCCAATACAACAACCATGTCCATTCCGCCACGCAACAGACTCCCTTCATGCTTGACTCCGGACGACACCCGCGGATGGGCTTCGAACCACGCCAGGCTGACTCCCGACTCGAGACGGTCAATGAATTCCGAGACCGCATGGACTCCACCCTTTCGGAAGCCAAGTCGGCCCTTGCGAAGGCCAAGGATGACATGGCAAGGTACTACAACCGACGCCGGGTTCCTGCCCCAGAGTACCAAGTTGGAGACAAGGTGTACCTAGATGCAAGTGACATCCGCACCACACGCCCTTCGCAGAAGCTTGCCCACCGCTACCTTGGGCCCTTCACAGTGACGCGGAGGGTTGGACGGAATGCATACCGCCTCCGACTTCCGATGTCCATGTCCCGCCTCCACCCCGTCTTCAACGTGGTGAAGTTACTCCCTATGCTTGAGGACCCAATTCCAGGTCGGAAGGCTCATCCGCCACCTCCGCCCGAAATTGTAGATGGGGAAGAGCACTACGTGGTAGAACGGATCCTGGACAGCCGGTTTGTGCGAGGACGACTCCAATTCCTCGTGAAATGGGAAGGGTATGGGTACGAGGAGAATTCGTGGGTCCCGGAGCAAGATGTTTCCGCTCCTGACAAACTCCGGGAGTTCTACAGGACACATCCAGGTGCCCCTCGCCGAATCCGCTCGCTGGCATTTCAATCCCTTGTGTCCCGTGCTTCGAGGACGCAGCACGCTAGAGGGGGGGTGATGTCAGGGGACACCCTGTTTTCCATTCCCCAGTTCCGACTCCATTTCCGACTCCGCTTCCGGTTCCGATTCCATCTCCGCATCCGCTTTCGGGAACGATTCCGCTTCTGGGAGAACTTCCACCAGTTCCGTTCGCCTTGCCAGTTCCACTCCAATTTCCGACTTCCGCCCCGGAACAGTGTCGGAAATCAAGCGACTCGCATAATAGGTGGCATCAAGGGTCGATCAAGGGTCAGGGGGATGCAGGGTTGATGGTGGGTGCCAAGCGTTGTCCCTGGCTGCGCAGCGTAGTATAATACGGGCTCGCTGACATTGGGGGTCCTTAGACTTTTCTCTTTGGATTTCCCCTTGTCAGTTGTGTGGTAGTGTGATCTCCACGACTAGCCAGGGTTGCCCTTACACCATCCACCCTGAACGCGACCTCGCCTCTGCAAGAGCCCGAGATTTCGTTGTGGAACTTGACGACCTTCACCAGCACCTCCGAGAGAACATTACCGCTGCCCAGAAGAGATACCAAACTTCCGCCGATCGGAAACGCCTTCCGCAACCGGCATTCGAGATAGGCGACAAAGCCTTTGTCAAAGCGGAAAACTTCCGCACCACTCGCCCCTCGAAGAAGCTCTCTGAGAAATACCTCGGTCCTTACGAGATCATCGCTAAGGCCGGCAGTCGTTCTTTCACCCTCAGACTTCCTGACAATATGCGCGCAGTACATCCGGTATTCCATGTCTCCATGCTTGAACCCGCAGTTCCGAATACAATTCCGAATCGAGAACAACCTCCGCCTCCGCCAGTCGTCATCGACGGAGAACCGGAATATGAGATTTCGGAAATTCTCAACTCCAAGCTCGACAGAAGATACCGCTGCCAACTCCAGTACCTAGTCAAGTGGGCAGGCTATGAAAACACTGACGAAGAGACTTCGTGGATTTCCGCCACGGAACTTGACCACGCCTCTGACCTCGTCTCTGATTTCCACAAGTCATATCCTGACAAGCCTGGCCCCATTTCCATGCCCTAGTCATTTCCGACCTCATTTCCGACGCCCATTGATTCTTACAGTTCTCAAGTCATTTGTCAAAATCCGATTAATTTCCCGTTACTCTATTTTCCGACACTTCAAGAAATTATCTACAAGTCCTTGATACCCCTACTCCTCCCCATTGTCTCCGCCTCGACCTCTTTTCCGCTTCCGGCTCTTTTTCCGCCTCCCCTACCTCGACACTCACCAACTCCATTTCCACCCTTTCCCTCGTTTCCGCCCCACCGCTCGAACCCGTTTCCGCCCCAACTCCCTGCTCCCGCAGCCGCGCATCCATTCGGTCCCGGACCAAATCATTCCGCCACCTCATTTCCCGCGTCAACTGCTGTAGCACTGTGGACATAACAGTCATCTGGTTCTGAATCGACAGAACCTGATGCTGTTGAACCTCGGCCATATCAATCATGATATCCCGGATTTCGCGTTGCTGTTCCCGCATGGCCCTCAGCGACCCGGCGATGTCGAGGAGCGGAGAAGCCATGGTGAACCGGTTCAACACCGCCTGTGCCGACTTTCCGGTCACCGGAAAAGATTCCTCGGCCCTCCCTCCGCTCGGTCCCGGTTCCGCCTTCGGATTTGACTCCTCAACCTTCTGTTTCTTTCGCTCCAGCCTCGAAGCGCACCCGTCCACGACGCAGCGCCGTTTCCTGTCACGGCACTGGTCGCACGACGTTTCCCGTGGATTGCTCGACCACGTGCAATCCACCCCCTTAGACTCGCATGGGTCACAAGGGGCCTTTGTAAGGGCAACCCTGGCTAGTCGTGGAGATCACACTACCACACAACTGACAAGGGGAAATCCAAAGTATGTATAAAGAACAGAGCATACAAGAGAGGGGGTTCTCACCTGACAAGGGAAATCCAAAGAGAAAAGTCTAAGGACCCCCAATGTCAGCGAGCCCGTATTATACTACGCTGCGCAGCCAGGGACAACACTTGGCACCCGCCATCAACCCTGCATCCCCCTGACCCTTGATCGACCCTTGATGCCACCTATTATGCGAGTCGCTTGATTTCCGACACTGTTCCGGGGCGGAAGTCGGAAATTGGAGTGGAACTGGCAAGGCGAACGGAACTGGTGGAAGTTCTCCCAGAAGCGGAATCGTTCCCGAAAGCGGATGCGGAGATGGAATCGGAACCGGAAGCGGAGTCGGAAATGGAGTCGGAACTGGGGTTCGAATGGAAATGGAAAACAGGGTGTCCCCTGACATCACCCCCCCTCTAGCGTGCTGCGTCCTCGAAGCACGGGACACAAGGGATTGAAATGCCAGCGAGCGGATTCGGCAGGGGCACCTGGATGTGTCCTATAGAACTCCCGGAGTTTGTCAGGAGCGGAAACATCTTGCTCCGGGACCCAGAATTCTCCTCGTACCCATACCCTTCCCATTTCACGAGGAATTGGAGTCGTCCTCGCACAAACCGGCTGTCCAGGATCCGTTCCACCACGTAGTGCTATTCCCCATCTACAATTTCGGCGGAGGTGGCGGATGAGCCTTCCGATGTGGAATTGGGTCCTCAAGCATAGGGAGTAACTTCACCACGTTGAAGACGGGGTGGAGGCGGGACATGGACATCGGAAGTCGGAGGCGGTATGCATTCCGTCCAACCCTCCGCGTCACTGTGAAGGGCCCAAGGTAGCGGTGGGCAAGCTTCTGCGAAGGGCGTGTGGTGCAGATGTCACTTGCATCTAGGTACACCTTGTCTCCAACTTGGTACTCTGGGGCAGGAACCCGGCGTCGGTTGTAGTACCTTGCCATGTCATCCTTGGCCTTCGCAAGGGCCGACTTGGCTTCCGAAAGGGTGGAGTCCATGCGGTCTCGGAACTCATTGACCGTCTCGAGTCGGGACTCAGCCTGGTGGTTCGAAGCCCATCCGCGGGTGTCGTCCGGAGTCAAGCATGAAGGGAGTCTGTTGTGTGGCGGAATGGACATGGTTGTTGTATTGGAATTCCGCCAGCGGAAGTAACTCATCCCAGTCATCCTGCCTCTCATTGACAAAGAGGCGGAGATATTGCTCTAACTCCTGATTGACCCGTTCCGTCTGTCCGTCACCCTGCGGATGGTACGCTGTGGTGGTAGCCAGCTTTATGCCGAGCAGGCGGTAGAGCTCCCGAGTCAGTTCCGCGACAAACTGCGGACCTCGGTCGGAAACAACTTGCTTCGGGAGCCCATGCAACTTCCAGACATGTGCAAGGAACAGGCGGGCCGCTCCGAGGGCTGTGATCGTCGTGTGCGTCGGAATGAAGTGGGACACCTTGCTCACCGAATCCACGACGTTCATGATCGCGTCGTAGCCATGAGACTCTGGGAGTTCAACGATGAAGTCGACACTGATGGTGTCCCAGCGGGATTCGGGAATCGGGAGCGGAACAAGTTCTCCGACGGGCGGACGTCGTTGCGCTTTGGTTCGGAGACAAAGGTCACACGTCTTCACGTACTGTCCGATGTAGCGGGACATCTGAGGCCACCAGTAATTCCGAGCCACTAACTCCAGCGTCTTCCACCTGCCAGCATGCCCAGCGACCCGTGTGTCATGGTGCTGGGACACGATGCGACGGCGGAGGTCCGCCCCACCGGAACATAGACCTTGCCTCTGAAGTGGAGCAGTCCATCACGTTCCGACCATTCCGCTGCCCGTACAGACCGTGAGTGCCCTTTCCGGAGTTCCTCCACTGCCTTCACCACCGACTCCTCCTTCTCTCCATTCCGGTACTGCCTCCGGATATCCCGGAGCATTTCCGCTTCCGCCCCAACTGCAGTTACTCCTTCTAGGGCACGGATTGCAAAGAGACTTGGCGGAGCAGTGTCATATCCGCGTTGTCTCCACTTCCGCTTCCGTGATCCGCGCGGCGGGATAGGGCATCGGGCTTGCCCATGGTGCGGCCGGGGCGGTGGTGGAGCATGAAGTCAAACCGGGACAGGTGTAGGGACCACCGTGCTTGTCGTCGGTTCAGCTTCTTAGACGTGCGGAAATACTCGAGGTTCTTGTGGTCTGTCCAGATCTCAAAAGGGCATAGAGCACCCTCGAGGAAGTGTCGCCACTCCTCCAGCGCTCGGATGATTGCCAGCATCTCCTTGTCATGGATCTCATAGTTCCGCTCGACCGGACTAAGGCTCTTAGAGAAGAAGGCAATCGGATGCCACCCCCCACCATCTTCCGATGACTGCTGTGACAAGACCGCTCCGGTAGCTGCGTCGGAAGAATCCGCCTCGACTCGATAAGGGCGAGAGTCGTCGGGAAAGATCAGGACCGGAGCGGAAGTGATCAGCTCCTTGAGTTTGTCAAAGGAAGTCTGTTCCGGCTCTCCCCACCGCCATCCAACCTCCTTCTTGGTGAGGTCGAAGAGGGCACGGGCGTGGCAGGAGAAGTCCTTGATGAACCGCCGGTAGAAATTGACAAACCCAATGAAGGACTGGACCTCCTTCTTGTTTCGCGGCACGGGCCAATCCGATACACCGGAAACTTTGACTGGGTCCATTTCCACCTTCCCTTCCGACACAATCACCCCAAGATACTCTATCCGCGCCCGCTCAAATTCGCACTTTTCCGGCTTGAGACACAGGTTGTACTCCCGGAGCCTTCCAGCACTCTCCGCACGACTTCCCGATGTTCGGACATTGTTTTCGTGAAAATGAGGATGTCATCGAGGTAGACGCAGACAACCCCTTCTGCTATCATGTCACGGAAAATGTCATTCATCATCGTCTGGAATGTGGCGGGACTGTTGGTGAGGCCAAAGAACATGACCTGTGGCTCAAAGAGTCCTCGATTGGTGCGGAATGCGGCCTTCCACTCGTCTCCCTCTCGGATCCGGACATTGTTGAAGCCCCAGCGGACATCCAGCTTAGTGAAGTACCTCGCCCCGCGGAGTTGTGTGATCAGTTCGGAAATGAGTGGAATGGGGTACCGGTTCTTGATCGTGATCGCATTCAAGGCCCGGTAGTCCTGCACAAGTCTGAGCGAGCCATCCTTCTTCTTGATGAAGAACACCGGAGATGCCATGGGTGACTTGGAGGGGGATCCTCCCTGTACGGAGGTTTTCCGCAAGGAATGCATCGAGCTCTACCTGCTCCTTGGGTGACAGCGGGTAGACCTTGCAGTTGGTGGGCTTTGACCCAGGCTCCAACTCGATGGCGTGGTCCCACAGCTTCCGTGGAGGCAGGGTATCAAACGACTCCTTGGAAAAGACGTCCTCAAACTCCCGCAGGTACTCCGGAATTTCCGCCTCCACTCTATCATACCTCTTAGAGGCTTCAGCAAGGCGTTGCGAAATATTTCCGGTGGCGCGGATGTGTTCCGCCTCCGGCGGAAGGTTTACGTACAGCAAGCGCTCCCCTTCCGTCAGAGTGCCTTCCAGGCCGAGTCGGATGGCGTCGGAATCGGAATTGGAAGGGGGATCCGGGTCAAATTCCGCTTCCGAGTCTTCTTCTGCAAGCAGTGGATGGGGGCCGGAACGACATGTCTGTATGAGCCGTTCGGTCTTCCGCTGCTCCTGGCGCTCCTTCCGCACTTCCGACCGGCACATGTGACACTTGGCTGGACACCGACTCATCAGTACCTTCCGAGTCTGCCAATTGATCTCCGGGTTGTGCTCTTGAAGCCAGGTAAACCCGAGGATGATGTCTTGCTTCCCCAGGCTGGTGACAGCGAAGGAAGTGCGTTCCGAGTGTCCATCGTAGCGGAGAATTGTGTCCACTATCTCCGTGATGGACCCTGCCTCATTGGGGCTCCATCCACATTGAACACCGGGATTGCACGTTGCAACTTCCGCGTGGTCAGTCGGTTCCGTTCCACATAGTCCCGGTCCATAAACTGACCAGTGGCCCCGCAATCGACAAGGGCGGGTCCGGATTTGACTTCCGCCGTATCGGTCGTCTGGATCTCTACCTTAATGACTAGTGACTTGGGGCCAGGGGTGGCAGCAACAACATAGCGCTTCGGAAGGCGTCTCTCCCAAGGGCGGATGCGGGATGGACGGGGTGTCAGATTTGGTTTTTGTGTGACTTTATCCGGTGGGTCTGTACGAAGTGAGGGGAGTGGGGGCTTTTCATTCTCTACTTCAAGACAGGCAAACCGGTTATGTACAGGCAGCAGGGGCACACATCTCACCCGCTGCGTGTCACAAAATCCGACGCATCTTCCGCTTCCGGTAGACCATGTTCCGCATTTTCGGAAAGTTCTTCCGCAGTGGGCACTCCGTTTATGTCTGCAAGTGCGAGGAACTCTGGAAGGATCTCGAGTTTCTCCTCTGTGGTCATAAGCCGGATATCAAAGGCTTGGGGGCACTCACGAGCATAGTGGCCTGGTTGTCGGCAGCGGAAGCAGGTGATAGTTCCGTGGCCTTTTCCGCGCATGCGGTCAACATCCATCGGGGCAGGGCCACTCTTCGAGGGAGGAGGGCTATGGTTCCTAATAGGAGCAGGCGGAGCAAGCATCGGAAATAATTTCCGTGTGGGAATGAATGCGCTTCCGGGTTTTGGCACAGGTGGAGTAGGACGAGCGGAACTGCGTGTCGTGTTCCGACTCGTCTCCACGAAGGCCTCATTTGCGTCCCTGTTCCGAGAAACCTTCTGCGCGGCTTGGTACCACCCTTCCGGGTCATCAAAATCCGGAGCTCCATCCCCAAGCAGCGCAACTTGGTTCTGGAGCGTCGGATCAAGTCCTCGTCGGAATTTGATGACGATCGTCTTGTCGTCGTCATATTCCGCAAGGTCGATGAGCTCCTGGAAGCGATCGATGTAGTCATCGACCGGATCTTTGGCCTGGTACCAGCTCGTCCCCTCGAGCTTTGTAAGGGCTGTGAGCTGCTCGTTTTTCGGGCAGAACTGGTCGGAAAATGTTTTCTCGAACGCGTCCCAGTCCCGGAAGTAGTTCCCCTTGCCCTTTGCTTCATGTCGGATCACCTTGTTTGCAAAACGGGCTGCGCGGTCCGATTTGAAAAAGGACAATGTCCAGTGAATCCGAGCCTGGTCGTTCAGAAAGAGGTCTCCGACAATTGCAAAGTAGATGCTGCATGTGTTGAAGAATGCGCGTCCCTTCTCCCGATCTCCGTCAAAGTCCGCCGGAGTTGCGGGTTTGACCTTTGCTAACTTCGCGGACATCCTCTTTTCCGCTAGTTCCGCTTTTCCGAAATCTGGATCGTCCAGCATTTCATTTCCACCACCTTGTGGAATATCTAACTTAGCCAAAATCGCTTGTAAGGCTGTTTCAATCGCGTCGGTCTTCATCCGGTTCCGCGTCAATTCCTCCTCCATATTCCGAAGACGATCGTCCGGATCCATGTTGGAAGGAGAAATATGGGACGGGATTTCCGGGGTTGGGAGCTCGACGTAAGAAGAGGGGCTGTCGTATGCTGTATGTGCGGAAGAGGTTGCGATCTCCGAGTCGCTGTCTCCGATTCCGAACGCACCTATGGCGAATGCAACGTGCAGTACGACCGCCGGTCCTCTAGGGGAGAGACTTTTCTGCTGTAAGGGCAACCCTGGCTAGTCGTGGAGATCACACTACCACACAACTGACAAGGGGAAATCCAAAGTATGTATAAACGAACAGAGCATACAAGAGAGGGGGTTCTCACCTGACAAGGGGAAATCCAAAGAGAAAAGTCTAAGGACCCCCAATGTCAGCGAGCCCGTATTATACTACGCTGCGCAGCCAGGGACAACACTTGGCACCCGCCATCAACCCTGCATCCCCCTGACCCTTGATCGACCCTTGATGCCACCTATTATGCGAGTCACTTGATTTCCGACACTGTTCCGGGGCGGAAGTCGGAAATTGGAGTGGAACTGGCAAGGCGAACGGAACTGGTGGAAGTTCTCCCAGAAGCGGAATCGTTCCCGAAAGCGGATGCGGAGATGGAATCGGAACCGGAAGCGGAGTCGGAAATGGAGTCGGAACTGGGTGTGGTGTCGGAAATGGAAATGGAAAACAGGGTGTCCCCTGACACTCACACCAGCGAAGAGTCAGGCGCCCACTCGCCCTGCACTCGCATTCCTCAGACCCCGACACAGATGAGAGAACACGTACTACATCGGCGACCCTGTCTTCCTCAACAATGGAACCCCCCCTTGTGGAACCCCCTACACTTCTGAAGGCTGGGTGGGGCGGCGTTTCCGTAACATGGCAGGAGAGCGAATACGTCGAGCAAGGTTCCGAGGGCCGCACTTGCCCATGGACCCCAATCCCCCTGAGCTCATCATTGACTTGCGTTACCAGAAAGGGAAGGGCCGAGCGCCAGGAGGCCAGGAGAGATGGTGGTCCCGCCTGTGGCGTACTTGGAAACGATGTCTTGGTGGATGTTGAGGGCTAGGTGGCAGCTGTGCTTGTCGGGACGACAAGCATTGAGAGGGGGGTGATGTCAGGGTTCACACATTTCCTTCCATAAGTTTCTATTTCCTTCCATGAGTTTCCGTCACCTTCCGTCAGTTTCCATAACCTTCCGTCAGTTTCCATAACTTTCCGTCACCTTCTGTCACTTTCCGTCACCTTCTGTCACTTTCCGTCACATATCACATTCCGTCACATTCCGTGACCTTCCATCACTTTCCGTCACCTTCTACAAGTTTCCGTCTCCCCTATTATGTAAGCCTTGCCAGCGCTATAAGACTGTAGCCCGTGTGGTGGCGTTTCCTCAGCTTGATCTCTGAGGATACCCACTACACAGGCAAGTCCCCATGTATCTATCGTTGGTAGAGTTATAAACTGAGGATACCCACTACACAGTTGGTCATTGTCCTAGTATCGGCTCTTATCTCCTTGAGTATCTTTGGTTGTGGCTTCGTCATTAGTGTTGCCCTCACACCTGCTCCCTTTGTGGGTCTGCGTCTATCAGTAGTTGTCTGGCTTTTGCTTTTGCTTTTGCTAAATTATTCAGATGTGATAGTGGTACATTACCTCTGAGTGCGGCCGTGTACGTCGCCCCTCTTGTTCCGGTCTCTCCCTGTAGCGCGCTCTGCTGCCTCATGCTGTTCATGTGCTCGATGACGTTTCCGGCCCCTTCCGTCGCCGCCTTTGCGCTCTCTGCAGCTTCTTTTGCATCCTCTGTTGCCCTTTCGATCTTGTAGAGGGTCTGCTCTAGGTTTCTCTCTACGTGTCTCATAACCGCCGCTCCCACCGTTCTCGCTGCCTCCTCCATCATCAGGACTGCCACCGCCCTCACTCCTTCCTGTAGGGTCTTGCCGCTGACGTTATGCGCTAGGGACAGCAGCGCGTAGCTGAGGTGTTCCGTTGACAACGGGACTTCCTTTGTGTAGTACCCGTACTTGTCTAGGTACTGTCTCGCTTGCTCTTTTGTTCGAACTGTCGTGTTGGGCTCCAGCAATAACTCAGGTCTGGTCTTATTAGTGGCTTGCTGTGTGGTGCTCGCTCTCGTGACTAGTGTTCTGCAAAGCCCGGCTTCAGCCGCGGCCTAAGCCGGAGCCGGGCCCCCAAAAGCCGGGCCGAGCCGGGCCAAAGCCGTCCTGAGGCCAGGATCTAGGGCCCGGCTTGAGTTTTGAGAGCCCGAGCCGAGCCCTGAAGCCGCGGCTTTTGGGCGCTTACCGGTATGCACTGTTCAGGTGGCAAGCGGCACTCAGGTAGCTAATTTGAGTATCTCCTGTACTCTATTGGTTGAGTTTGAAAAACATTCTGTCTGCTGCTCACTGCCATGCCCTTGCCCCGTATCCAGGACCCCAGCGATGCGGACGAGGTTCAGCTGCTCCCTATCAAGAGTGCCCGTTCGGGCCGAACGCTAAAGCCAAGCGCCGCACTGAAGGATCCCGATAATGTGGCCAATGTTCTTGGTCAACGCAACCCAAGGTCGTGACTAAGGTGGTAGAAACTACTGACCAACATAAAAATAAAAAACAAAAGACTATTGTTGAGCCGGCCCTGGTGATCCAGCCAAATGCAAGGACCGTTGCCAAGCCTACTGATTTCAGTAGTACTGAAATGGTTACGAATAAGGAATCTGGTGGCATTACTGGTGAGTCATATCTTTGCATAGAATATTGTCTATCTATTGATCTAAGATTCAGGTACTCAAAGCAAGGCTACACCGGGGACTTCAGCCATACAAGATAAGATAGTCCAGGGAGCTCCGGCTCGCCCTGACGGCTGGCTCAAGGATCTAGATGCGGTAGAGGGCTTACCTGACACGGAAATCAAGTCCAAAGATCGTACTTTGGATACACGTTATTTTTTCGATAATCTACACGTTGAGGAAGGTAAAAAAATTATTGACTGCAAATTGTGCCGGTGAGTCAGGTCTCCTCCATGGCAGGCAAATGAGGACTATATTATTTGTAGGAAAAATGACCGACAAAAAATAACTTATGTATTCGAAGTAAGTACACTTCGCCGGCACATGCAAGCCTCGCGCCAGGTAAGCCTTCATAATGAATTGTAGCTCAGTCTGATCTTCTTGGCACAGGCTCAATACAGAGCTTGTGGAGGGGAGAGCGAAGTTGATATAGAATACGACTAGCTAGTTAAAAGTACATAGAATTTCCACTTCGGCGTTGCATCCCCTCAGTCGATATTTCCCACTGAAGAGCCCCGGCTTAAGCCGGGCCAAGCCCGAGCCGAGCCCAAGCCGGCACGCAGGGCCCGGCCCTGAATTCTGTGAGCCCGAGCCGGCATGAGCCGAGCCGAAGCCGGGGCTTTTGAGCCGAGCCGGGCTTTGCAGAACACTACTTGTGACGTGGCCGGCGCTTGTGGTTCGACGCTCTGAGGCATCGTTTTGGTCGCTTCTTCTTTTTGAGGAAGCTGAGTGCTATCGCCGACTGTTGTCAGCGATGAGATGGAGATGTTTGTGAGCGTGTGCCTCGGAAATGGGTGTTTTGGAATTTTGGATGTGGTGGTAGGCGTGAGAAAGCTCCCGAATGAACCATCCATGTGTTCCTTTGTGATATGTTCCTTTGTGAGTCTTGATGCACGTCTCAAAGTTCCGGTATCCTCCCACGCAACCTATACATTGCACGCGACGGAAACATGTCCTGTGAACGTGTGCTACTCAGCGTGGTAATAACAGCAGGGGTCAGCGACACCTTGGGTCACACTGCGGGCGTGTATGAGACTGACAATTGACGAGATACGGGTGTATTTGGAGACAAGCGTTGGAGGCGCCGTCTTCTGCGGCAATGGTATGCGGACAAGCTAAAGTCATTGAAGGGGCACTGAGTGTCAGTGATTCTTCGGAGCTCGGTATACAAGCGACGGCCAACAAGCTAAGCGGTAAGTAATGTTGTTCTGCTCCGGACGCGAGCCCGCATGGTCAACGTGCAGAACGCTTCAAGTAATGCAGGGTGACCGCATGCTCATCGACCACCGGTATTACATTATAACACCCTCCTACCTCACGTGCATACTGATTCCTTATCCTGCGACGCCCACCGTCTCAGCATCGCTATTACTCACGCTCTGTTCTCTATTCAACGCACGCCCGCCGCCCTAGCGTATACGGACGGCAATTGAGCCCAATGTTTGGTTTCTGCCCTCGGTATCATCCTACGCCTTGCTCGCGGCTTGTACGTTCCTCCACCGCTGGCTTCAATTCCCTCCAGCGCCTCCTAGTCTCTATCAATAGGCGATTCAGAATCCGGCGCATTGGTTTTACTGGACGTGAGCGTGTGATGGCTTCAATTCAGGACTCCGCAGACCATTGCGTGCGATGGATCGTCGGCCAGGAGAGGGTTGTAAACTCCGATGTACTGTCGATGTCCTGCCTGCCCGATGGTGCGTGTCTGTCAATGTCTGGCACCGAAGGTCAGCACCATGACGTTCTTCGTATACCATCATCGCTATCCATCACAGATCAAGCAACCAAATCGTTGGGTAATGCGGCACCGCTCGCTGCCGGGAACTGAGCATAGAAAACAAGGGTTGGGTTCGAAGCTCGAACCAGCGCGCGCTTCTCGGGGTGGGTGGTTTGGGTTGCAAGCTTCGGGGCTTCTGCTTCCTGAGGTGATGTGTGGCGTGGCGTGCCAGCGAAGCGGCATGGGCGCTTGACGTGAATCGAGCCTAAATGGGTAGCATCTGATCTGCGGTCGATCGATCACTTCGATCACGATCGTGATATAAACTGCCATGTTAGGCGGTTGATCGAGCAGGGAAGCGCTCTTGGGTGACTTTCCGTAGAGCTAAATTCCATAAATTCCACGTTCTAAACGTTGCGGAACATCGAGCTGAGTACTAGCCGACGACAGGGAAGCGTTTTACAAGTCCGCTATGACAGAAATTAATGTTTTAAACCAAAATGTGACGTTTGATGACATATACATGACAGGTTTGGCCAAACGTGGCAATTTCTCGCCCTACTTATTCGTGCCAGCCGGATGCCGACGACAGCTTGCGTCTGAGCACTTCCGCCATTGCTTTGGCGTTACAGTTTCGAAATCGGTCCTAAACTCGACAGATATCGCGCGCAGCCGGTTTAGAACCAGGAGTTTAGATTTACGGCTACGGAAAGTCACCCCTTCTGGGGAAAGTGTGGGGAAGCAGTGATGTGTTGGGCACGTGCCACGGTACCGGAGAGCGGGTGGCCCGTGCGTGCCAGGCACCCGCATTCGCCGCCACATCAGGAAAAAAAGAGGGTGTTACTTAGCTTTACGTAGCGCACGTAGCACCTTTAGCGTCGTAGCAACCCCCCTATCATGTAGCCTTCCGTAGCCGACCACCTGCCATCGTAGCGTGACGTAGTGCGCTGTAGCATGCCACCAAGCTCCGTAGGGATTTGTAGTCCGCTGAGGACAGCCGCTACGGGGCACTAGAGAGGCGACGTAGGGGGCAGTAGCATTTCCCCATGGCTGCATATTGTGTGTAGCTATGCCCATACGGCATGTATAGTTGCGTAGAACAGCGGTGCAGCCTTTGGATTCCGGTGTAGGCACGCAGATAGGGTATAATACAGTCATTGGGATTAGGCAAATGGAATAATTACATATATTTATACGCGCTCTGCACGGGAACGAGGATTCAGCTAGTGCCCTCTAACTATCCGAGTGCTCGTCGTCATCGAGTGCCTGGGCGGCGGGAGTGAATTTGGCGGCATTGAACGCCGGCTTTCGAGGGTTTGTGACAATGTTCGGGAATCCAGCATGCGCGCTGTAACAAGATACAGGAAGTAAAACAATGGTTCAGGTATAAACAGGTGGAAAAAAACGCACCGTCCGTGATCATGCAGGCGCTGCTGGTGATGCGCCAGGGCCTGGCCAGACCTTTCGCTGTACATGCGCCACGCCTCAAGGCCGCTGAGGTGTCGTCGGTAAACCTTGGCATATTTGACCTCGGTAAAGTTGCTACCCTTGACATGGATGCCAGACGTCCACTGGTATACGGCATACTCCACCTGGTCGAGAATATTGTTGCGGCAATGGTATGACACGTGAGTTTAGGACGTACCGCGGTGCAACCAATGCTATGGTGGCCTCGGGAATTGGGTGGAAAGAAGCCCTTGAACGCAAACTAGATAATGTGAGTGCATTAACAAATAAAAATAAAAATAAAAAAGGATTATGTGGATGACGGTCCTCGTTCGCCTGGATCCTTCCGGGACCTAACCGAAGGAAAAAAATGAGGAGATATTTGGGGCCACAGGAACACTTACGCGGCTGGGGCTCAGGTTCGTCCTCGAAATCATTCACATTCGGGTCGTTGAGGAACTCATCGATTTCCTCGTCCCCTAGGCCTTCATCCCTAAGAGCAGCGACATCCACTTTCAAGGCTTCTTGAGCTCGAGCTTGCTCCTCACGTGCAAGGCGACATTCCCGTTGACGGGCAAGTCGTTGCTTGTCGGCCTCTACCTGGATTTCTGGAACATCCCATGGTAGATTACTCAAATAGCTCAAGATAGATGGTACGTACGATACTCAAGTCCTTTTTCGGCCAGGCGAGTGCGTGAACTGGGATTGGTAGTGATGGTTTTGGTTGGTGCCGGGCCCAACAAAGGACAGGTCCTCGAGCTCGATTCATTGTGAGTTGAGGACTTCTTTGGCACAGTGGAACGGGTGGGGAGTTGGGTCAGATTGATCTCCTGTAGAGCTTTCTGTTTAGTCACTGGAGCCAATGAGGTCAGTATGCTCGAACAGGTGTGCAGTCGTGGTGGTCAGGAAGAAGAAACGACGCAGCTTAGAGGTAACCAGTCACATGACTGTTATAGTGGAGCACGGCGATCGAAGGCCGTGGTCCCTGCGGCGTATAAAATCACTCATCAATAGAAGCGTCACTGAGGCAAGAAGGTGGCTCAGAGGGCAAATGGGACAGACGAACGTCGTGCGGAGCGTATACGGTGTGCCGGCGACTGGTCTGCTCCACTGGCAAGTGTATTTGCTGCGTAGATCTGCGCACGAAAGGAACCCTGCGCCCTGTGTAGCTGGGCAGTGCATTAGTGTATAGATAAGTGGGCAAGAGGAAGCTTGCTTCCCTGCGAAGGTGTACCTGCGCCATGTATTTCTACCGTAGATATGCACTTGCACTCTAGCCGACCATAGAAAGGGGATGTCTATGGTAGAAAGGGCCCGGATATGTATCTTACATATGATACATAAGGACGTTTGAGCACGGAGGACTATGTGGACTTACGCAGCCACACGCGTGACTACGTGGGCTACGGTAGACCACGTGACGCAACGTGCTGGTAGGCGTCGCTACCAGAATTTCGGGTTTTTCCTGATGCACACTCTCGGACGCGGGGAGAAAGTACAATGGCAGGCTTGTTTGGGGCACGAGAAGGGTGTATGTGTGAGTATCTCGCAGCGTGCAGAGGAGGACCGAGGCCGAGGTGCAGGAGTGGAACAAATATGGAATGTTCGGATTTAGCCCCGGGTCGAGGGGCCTTAGTCTAGTGTGCCACTGTGTGTGTGAGTGGGTGCTGCTGTGATACGCGGCCTGATCGGTCTATTTATATGCACAACCGTCGGTCTGTCTGCTCTGCGTGTCTGAGGCTCTGCTGCGTCCCCAAGGATACCGGTGACGACCTCCCACGACCCACGTGACCCGCACACGGCGTCCCCGGTGAATTCCGCCCGGCGCATGGCAGCCACGTGTCCCGAGCTCTGCTTCGGGTTCCTGGCTACACCTTATGTCACTTCCTGGCTTCTTCCCTTCTCTCGGTAACTTGCCGCGACGGCGCTTCTGCCCCTGTCGTGCTTCTGTTGTCAACCGGAATTTGGCGCTGGGTGCTTCCACCCCTGGCTTCTGCTGCTTCTGTCGTTTCTATGCGCCGGTGTACATAGCTCCGATCCTGGCTTACGGCGCAACCTTTTCGTGTGCACATGCCGTGGAGCAGTGTGGAGACGTTTCTGTTCTACATGAGGAACCAGGGACAGATGCAAGTGGCCAAGAGCAGGAGGAAGAAGCGCAAGATGAGTATATAGTCAGGATCCCGACCCAGGAACCCGAAGCCAGGCACCCGAAGCCGAACGACCCCGCTCGGGACACGTGGCGCCATGCGCACAATTCATCTCTCAAGCGCCGGATGAGTCACATGGGAGAAACTGTCGTCACCCGTATGCTTGAGGGACGTAGCAGAGCTTCGGGTCTCCAGAGCGGACAGAACAAGGGCCAGGGCAACGCGGTATGAGTCTGCCTCTTCATAGTACGTCCGTCCCCCTCGTTGACACAACACTGCCCACGCCCATCGACTACATGCTGCGCGGCACGTAGACACTGCAGGAAGAGTACCCCCTGAAAATCAGTACAATTGGCGCCTGGAGAATCGGTTCATAAGGGACTGCTAAGAAGTTCAAAAGGAGCTTGGAACCGGCTACCTTAAGTTTTTTTCCTCTGATCGGCACGGGCTGAAATTCAGTAGTGATCATGAACATTTTAGCGCATTTTGTGGCTTGCCAGCAGCGGTCTTTGAGTGGTATTCAAGTGCTTTTGGGACTTGTATATAGCCACAAATGAACTTTATTTCAGGTCATAAATACAGGGCGGGATATCGCATAGCAAAGCGTAGGCGCAAACATCGAGTACAGAATAGAGAGAAAAATCATAGCTAGATGGCAATAATCGAGTGTCCAACGTCGAGCGTGCAGAGTCAAGCATCATTGTCGAACGTGCCGGGAATTGAAGCGAGTAGGCAGTGGAGATGGGCTGACTTGATCTCTTTCCAGAAATTCGGCCTCCTAATGAAATATTACGGTCAAATCATGCTGTAAGAAATGGTACGAACTTGAACCCACTGCAGAAGACCCGCCAAGGTCGCCACTCCCACTCCCCGACAGTACTCGTTCCTCGAAATGAATACGCAGATGGACAAGCGATACGATGTTACTTCTTAACATCTGCACCCACTGGAATAAACGATCTATGGATGGGATAGAATGATAAGCCAAATCTGCCTACAAGGTAACTTGAGTGACAATTCAGTGATGACTGCTGGGACATGTACATATAGTGCTACCAGATCAATGTGAGCGCAGGCCACACGGAGAAATTCCCAACAATATGGCCCTGTCAACACGAGTGAGTTAAATAGGACAAATGCCAAATGCCAAAAAACTACAAACCCGAATGCCAATAATGAGCAAGGTGACACCCTGCATCAGAGAAATCTGGACATGTCTTAGAACAATGTGAGTTGACGAGAAGCATATACGCACCGCTGCAATGAGGCTAGCGAGCAACCAGGATTTGCTCAATGAACAGATTCGGTAACAGAAGAACCACTGTACGATGATGGCAATGACGGCACTCATCATCAGGCCATATGACGCGGAGATGTACGCGTTGGAAAGCTTGATCAGGTTGCTGTATCCAGCGCATCGTAGGATGGAAATCTAGGGTAAATCATACGAGCAAGGAATATATCGAGAGCAAATCGAGTGTGGCGAAAAACGGAGATCGTGTCGGCAATTGAGGATCAAGATGAAAGAAAGTCTGGGATGCATTCTGACAACAAAGAGGGAATGGTGAGTGGATGCAGTAGGTTCACGCATGCAGAGACTGTGAGAGTGAATCATGGCGGAAAAGGTGAGAGTGCGAGGGGTGGTTTGGGTGATGCGGGGAAAGAATGCGCTTATATAAGCCTGCGGAAGTCGAAATGACATGAGTTTTTTTTGCTAGTCCAACTGGGGTTACTCCGGAGCTCGAAATAAAATTTGTAAGAGATGAGTGTGTTCTAGTCCCACACCAGGACCATCACCCATGGCGGACAAGGAACCGTTCCTCTGCATACCTTCTTGTACCACGGAACTTGGACGAGTTCAATGTCAATGTCACTGGAAGCGGGTGCAAGCTGCACTAAGCTGTGCAAGCGACTCCCCGGATGCTGGAAGCCCTAGTAGCGCCAATAGAGATCTGGATGCTGAGAGGCACTTCGACTCAGTTCCTGGGAAATTCTATCGAGCTGATGGTTCCCCGGTTCAAGGTCTAGCTCTCATACTGTTACGATCGTTCATTTCCGACTTCCGACCTCCAGTTCCGCAACACTTTCCACCCCTCCGATATTTCCGACATTCCCCCCCTTGTACATTTCCCTTGTTCCTTCGACTCTATTACTCGGACCCACCGGACCCACCTCACCGTGCACATATCCAGTCACCCTTGTAATTTGTTGTCAGATATGTTTTCCCGACCCCTTGTTCTTTGCCATTGGTCTACCCTTGTAGTCCCATTGTTCCCAATAGTTAGTTCCCACGCATTGTCTACTCGACTTCCGCTTCCCCCGGAATTTGCTTAGTACCATGTCATTACCTGTTGTCTCAGCTCTTTGTATAAAACCCCCTCATGTATGTCTGTTATTCTGCAATCAGATAATCACCTTCGATACTTGATTTCCTTCGCTCCATCTCCTGTTCCTAGCACAGCGAGTATAGCAAGATCTCAGTCTCGCCCCGCCTTGCGTCTTCCGCCTTCCGCCTCAGTTCCGACTCAAGTTCGGACCAACCTCTAGTTCAATACTTTCCGACTTCCGACTCAGTTCCGAAATACTTAGGACGATAGTTCATTGGGGGCGCAACCTATAAGTTGAATCCACTGTCCTTTCCAGTTCCGACTTAGTGCAAATCTCGATACGTAACACATACGATGTTCAATTGCCTACTCCAGTTGGTTGGATTCAGATTCCTCATAACTCATAACGCACTTCTAACTCGCAGTTGCACAATCAGATTGACTCGGATCACTGACCTACCTCAATACTACAATTACGAAGGGTTCCAGCGCGGTTGTCGATGGCACAAAATGTGACAGACTCGTCTGGCCTGGTGACTACACAAGTCTTCTCGCAATCCCCCTTTTGCTAGAGGCTAATGCTATTTTAAATCAGGCGGTTGCATTCCCTGCTATCGCAGTTTCAACATACGATTTGATTTCGGTTTCCAATGGCCTCGACTCACTGTTTGCTGAGCAGACTGTCTCAGGACAGTTGCCATATGCGGGCTTCCCATTCCCAACCCCGCCAGCTATGTTCTCCTTCACATACCACATTTACAGCCTCATTGCTGTGTCAAATCATTTCCTGTGGTCGGGGGATGTCGCATATCTCCAAGGTAAATGGGAAGGGTGGAAGAGAGCCATGACTTGGAGTCTTGGGACGATCAACTTGCTTGGACGACCTTGGACGATCAAATTCATCCGACCCAATGGACCGACACACTTTCTAATTCCTCATCAGCAATTTTTAATTATTCATCCTCACTGTCTGGACTCATTGACGTGAGTGCTGAATTACAGTCGCCTTTATTAATTGCCCTCAAATACATGTTCTCACACAACTGTATTATGATATCAGTTCTCAGTAACCCAAACCCTTACCAAGTCAGCGAGACGTTTGTCGAGACTGATTCATCTGCCGAGGATCTCAGTAGACTGTGTAAATTCTAGCTCTTGTGCCTGGGGCTCACTTGCTTCGATATCCTCTGGAACTTGTGCTTTCGGCGCACCCGATATAATGAACCGGTCAATGATGAGTACATTGCCGGCACTAACACTTCAGACATGCATACCCGCGCTCGCATTCTCGCATTGGCACTCCCACTCGCACTCCCCGGACCCCCAGACTCACAGTGCCACACTCACCCTCACACTCCCGCACTCGAATTCTCCCATTCCTGTGCTCGCTCTCCGGACTCGGACTCGGACTCCTGCACTCGTATTCCCACACTCATATTCCCGAGCTCCCTTCAGACCCACACTCGCACTCGAACTTGGTTGCATCGGTAGGGAATGCATTGTGGGTCGAGTTCGACGTGGGAGCAAATGGGGGATCATCGACCGAAGTAGCAGTTTTTCTTGTACAGTTGATGCGGTAGACGATCAGGAATAGGTAAATGGCAATTTACCTTCACTTCTTGTGTATACAAATAAAATGTATTTCACTTTGTGTACATTGAAATTTTTGTACCTTGATACAAGTCCTAATCCAAGCCTAGGATCAGTACCTCAGCTTTTGATTATGTTGAAAATTGAAGGGGCATCTGGCAACTGCAAAAAGGAGCGTCTCAGCAGCGTTGGCTTGAAAAGCGCTGGTATACAGCGCCTATTGTTTCTACAGTGTAGACAGACAGGGTGCGGGGGGTAGAGGGCGCGCGAGGACCGGAAGAATGGGCCCAATGGACTGAAAAGGTGGGTGAGTCAGCACATGTCGCACATGGTTAAGGTGACGACAGAAAGCGCAGACTCAGAGTAGGCCACGTACACAACGGCCGTTCAAGCAGCGCACCACCAAGCGCCCTGACCTGAATGGTATGCAAGCATCTCCAAGGCATAAAACAGTGACACCCCAATGAAATGAAACGACAGGCGATGACAAAGAACAAAGCCGCTCCCGTGCTCACGCTGCCGGGGAGCCACGAGAAGCCCCGCTTAACAAACGCTCCACCATTGCATTCGCGAGGCCTCGCCAAGAAAAAACAGCGGTGGAAGTGAGCGAAAGCACTGGCGCCGCGCACAAGACACATTAGGCCGGCCTAGCTGCTCCATGGAGTCCAGGAGTGACAGCGGCTGAATAAGCTTGTCGCTCAACAAATCCCTCCTCAAGAAACCACCCCCCCCCACCACCACCGCACCTGCCCGCAGGGTCCACACAATGCATCCCTCGAAGGAAGCTCGTGTGAAAGGAAAGTGAAAGGAGGGCGGGTGAAAAAGTGACAGGAAAGGTTGGTTCGAGTGGGCATAATAAGCACAGGTGAGCAAACAAAGCAAAGAGGAGCACGTGCCGCCGTCTGACCCCATCTCACTCGCAACCGAATCTTCGGTGGTGTGTGATGATGCCAGCGACGTGAAGATTCTGTAACTTTCTTTGATGTTCCTTTCCACCCATAGTTGACGGTTAACGATGATTTACCGTGACGGCTCGAGGAAGGAATGACACCACCGCACTGTAGGAAGAACAGGCACTTAAAATAAGTACTTTATGCACTAGTACTTAATTTCAGTAGTTATTTTCACCCCAAAATCAGTGTCAAAAAAATTAATTTAGCTACCACTAAAATTAAGTACATTTAAACACTTAACATAAGCCACCCAAAGCCAGTCCATATCGACGGGTAGACGGATCAAATCACCAAACAAACCGAGTGCTGCGAGCCCTGAGACAGCAAATTCACTTACTAGGTTAGCATAAGCAAGTCTTAGTGAGTACAACAAAAGAATTATTGCATCGTGCATGGCGAATTGTTCGTGCATCAGCTCGAGAGCGCAGGGACTTGGGAGTCTCAGAGAGTAAGGGGAGTGTTTACAATAGTGCAATTGATGTGCAGCGACAACGTAGCTTACTGGAGTAATATAAAATGATGAGAACGCAAAGAGAAAAAAGAAGAAAAAAACGCACTTATTCAAACTCGACTTCCGGTTCCACGAAAACAGTCCTGGAAAAGTCCCCACTGCGGTCAACAATTCCCCATTCATTCCCGCGCTTGACTCGTCCAACTACACATTCGACCGTACGCAAATCCACAACAACAGGGACGGTGGTCTCCGAATACGTGGTCAGCTCGTGAGTCTCATCTTTTCCACCTGTTGAACATGGCTGGATGACTGCTAAAAGATATCCACGGGGCTCCTCGAGGTCAAGTGTACGTGACTGTGGCATGATGACATCGATGATGCAATGTAGCTGTCCATAAAATATTTGCCGAACATATGCTGGCCAATTTTGGCCACGGCGATTGTTAGCCACCATCAATGTATACTGTAAAAATATGATGAGCCATAAAATTTTCTCCATGATTTAGAAATTATGCATTACTCACACAGACAAATGATGAATCACAGCAGATACGAGCCTGAGCTTCGCTTATGGCACAGCTGGGTCAAATTGTTTCGCCACCATTAGCAATACAAACTTTTCCCCATCTTGTCATAATCGAAGGTAGTTTGGGACAATGACATTGGTGGGGCAGTTGAACAGCTGCACAAAGTATAAAGTGATTCTTCGGCGAAGGTCCGGATCTGGGTGAAAAGCAAGGTTATGAGGTGAACGTAGGACTGTATTAGGAACTAAGAGGCCTCAATGTGTTAGCGGCACGCAAAGGGGGTGTCAGATCAAAGTATGCACATTCCAGGTAGACATGCTCCATCACGCTCACAGCTCCTTCTATGGCCTCCGGCATCAGCATCTCATCAACTTGCATATATAGGACCTTGAGCTGGGAGAGCTGCACTGCACGTGTGACGTACACCGACAGTGTGGCATAAGGGTGAAGCCGTGAGGTCACATGCGATCCCAGTTTGCCCCAATATTGTTCCATTGGGAACGCCCAAGTCGTCCATGCAGGGCCGCAAAGACGTATGTAGTCGGGAACATGCAGGAGCGCATGAATATTGAAAGTACATGCAGGAGCGCACGAATATTGAAAGTACATGCAGGGAGATTCTTTTGTTCATAATGGTAATACCACCTGCTAGCCGCGGTTGCTTCAGAACACGAACTGAGTACAAAAATTCATAACGCACCTTTCATATTGTTGGACCCACTTTACGATAGAATTATGTAGTTTTTGCAATGCTTCCTCAGTCATGGTGAACTGAAGACACATCTTGATGATGCTGACAAGATCGCAAAAGTGATCGTAATATTTGGGGTTGGGGAACCGATTCCGTCAGAGGATGGGGCCTAAATACTGCACCCATAATGACCAGAATTCTGCTTTATATTTGGAGTTGGTGATATCGGGCATGGCGCCAACGAAATCAGAGGGCATCATCTTGTAAGCCTCGGCGGTTTCACAGCCTATTTGTTCCCATATATGTGGTGCTAGGCGGTATCCTGGGTCAGCAGGTTCAATGTTCTTGAAGAGGCCCGATCCTGTCCAGTGCTCTTTTAGTAATGGACAGATATTTTCGAAAAAAAGATGCATTATGTCGTGTGGAAAAGAATCCGGCAGACTGAGTGACTTGAGGCGCAAAAGCCGTGATAATTGGTTGACTCCATAGCGCATTCCTAGCTTGTAACAATGAGTCGGTTCAGCAGACAAGAGTTCGGTGAGATGTGTGATATGGACATTGTGTGTGCGGAAAGGCAGGTTGTTTGGATCCCACCCATCGTCCCTGCGCTGTCCTGGTCATCATGGCGCCTGTAATGCGGGATAGTAGGTGGAGCTTGCTTTCTTCCCTGGCCGTTTGATCTTAACACGTTCACCTCGGATCAGACAGAAACAGCACAGGCAATAAGCTGTATGCCCTCAAGCATAGCAGCTTGGACATATCTGGGAGATCACCTGAAAATAAAATGAGATATGCATGCAAGTCAAAGTGCTCATCGGTTGCGGCATCATATGTGCATATTCCACAAGCGAGTTGATCAAGTTCTTCAATTAGGTGCACTAAGAAGGAGTCCAGGCACTTGGGGCCATTGGGACCAGGGATAACCATGACAGGAAGCAGATTGTTGAGTTGGGTGTGAACCTCTGATGTGATGTTGTAATTTGTTAATAATACCGGCCAGGCCGAGTTACTCTTCTTTTTCCCTAGTGCCGGTCTAATAGCAAACACCTATGGATATGTTAGTGTAAATCATCCTGTATTAAATTGACAATTTACCTGAAAGCCGTCGGTTGACCCCCCGAGCGCAATATCATGAGGATCGGAAAAATACTTGTGGCCGAGTGTTTCACCTTGAACTTCAACATGCTGATCCAGGAGACTGCGGTAATGGGATCCATCAAAGACATCACTGTATTCCCCTGGCGTGTGAGTGTATTGACTTCTATATTTGAGCTGTTCGATCATCGAGCGACCTTCATACCACCCCTGCAGGCGAGGGATGATCGGCAGATAAGGGAGCCGTGCAATCGGTTTGTCATTGGCATGGTAGCGAGGGTTACCACAGATTGAGCAATATGTGTCAGCTCGGAAGGAATCCACATATAGAAGGCAGGAATTATCACACATGTCGTAGAATTCAGGTTTGATGCCTGAAAGAAACTCAATTCGCCGGTACATTAGATATTCAGTGTCGAGGTTGAGTTTGCGTTGAAAGAGCCTGCGCATGTTGTTATATGTAGACCGAGGGAGCCCTGAGCTCGACATGCACAGGGAAAACATGCAGATGTTATCTAGGTCATCATCAGTTAACAGATCTCCACCTGTGGTTGAAGAAAGATTGTTAGGTACATAATTTGTTATATAAATAAGAAATGCAGACGTAAGGCATGCAATTGTGCCTTCCACTCTTCTCCATAGCATTCTTGGAGCACGCGAATGAGGTCTTCGTTGGTGATCTCATCGCGTTCCTCATCCTCAACCTCCTCGACTTCGGCCTCTTCCTCAAGTCCTTCATTCTCGTTGAGATTGGGGAAGATTTCGTCTTCGTCCACTATACTTAAGGAAACGCTTACCACCACCACCACAAAACCCAAAATCGCTTTTCCTACACACACACTAGCCAAACCACACGCTAGTGCATCGCTGACTACAGCCAGTGGTGAAACCGAGCTTCCCTGAAAAAGAAGCCATCAACACGAAGCCACAAAGCGTCGAACCCCAGGCGCCTGCCACATCACAAGCTCGCACAAGGGCAGGCGCCACACAACAAGCCAGCAACAAAACCAGGACAGATTTGTTGTTGGAGCCGAACACATCGGTGAGAACCAGAGAGCAAGCGAGGCAGTTCCTAGACAAATGATGGAGGATGCTGCGAGAGCAGCAGGAGCAGCAGTCTTGCGACACATCGAAAATCACCTCGAAATGATCCTGACTAAGATCGAAGCAGCCGCTGACAGGGCCAAAGAGGCAACTGAGCTCACAGAAGAAGCCACAGAAGGAGCCAGAAACATCATAGAGCATTTGAACAACATGGGAGGACAGAGGGAACGGCAAGGGGGAAGCGACACAAGAGGGATGACATACACAGCCGCATTGAAAGGTAACGTCCCTTTGTCACACTTGAACAACCTAGCGAAAGCGAAAATGAAAGCGAGACAAATACTAATTGATGGAGACATGCCATGAGAACAGGATGGGCTAGACAGGCTCACGGAGCAGGAACTGGTAGTGAAAGCTAACGAGGCAATAAGCAGCCTCAAGGCAGACCCAGAACAAATAGACATAATCTTCGTGGGAGCCAAGAAGCTAGCGAATGGGGGAGTAGTGCTAGACATGGAAACAGAGGAGGTGGTGAAGTGGGTGCAGATGAACAAATGGACGTTCTTGAGCAAATTGAGCGGGACGGCCACGATAAAAGAAAGAACACTATCAGTAATAGTGGAGTACGTGCCGCTGAATCACGCACCCGATGCCATGGCGGAGATGAGAAAGATTGAGGGGGACTTGGAACTCCCCGACGGATCCCTGCTTTGAACCCGGTGGATAAAGCCTGTCCACAGGAGGACAGCAGGACAGAGATCGGCCCACATTATCGCCAAGTTCACATCCACAGAAGCAGCGAATCAAAGCATAAGAGATGGGATAATAATAGCAGGAAAGACAACCTGGGCCAGAAGAATGAAAAAAGAGCCACGAAGATGTCTAAAATGTCAGCAATACAACACGCGGCACATAGCAGCAGAGTGCAGCGGTCGAGACATGTGCGGAACATGCGGAGAAGAACACAGGACAGCCGAATGCCAGGAAAATGACCCAAGCAAATTCAAATGCACGAACTGCAACGCAAAAGGTCACGCGTCATGGGATAGGACATGCCCGGTATTCAAATCAGGATGTGCAGTGGCGGAAAACAGCGATCCAGAACATACGTACAAATTCTTCCCCAACGATCACCCATGGACATGAGAGGAGCACCAGGAGGCGCAGGAAACAGACGATGTAGGGGACCTTATAAAGAAACTCAGGGAACAGGAGGACAGGAGATGGAAAACGGTGGAAATGGAAAGAAGGATGGCGAGACGAACAGACAGCAGAAGCAGGGAGAGGCCCCAAGCGGTGCCAGATAATTCGCGATATAGAGGAAGGATTGAAAGCAGAGGAAACATGCGCGGGAGAGGAAGAGGTGCGAACCCAAGAGTCGGGCACATGGACCAAGGGTGGCAGGACAGGGACCAGGGAGAGGGGCGACAAAGTAGACTGGATGACTACGGCATCGGGGTCAGTTGCAAGAGGACACAAACAGTACAGCAAGACGGCAACGACAACAACACGTGCCAAGGATGAACGACGAGAACCAACAAATGCGAAAATTGAGAATCAGACAACAGAACGTCAATAAATCGCTAATGGCAACAGTAGAAATGCTAGCTAAGTGCTCACCTGAAAAATATGATGTCCTCGCGATCCAAGAACCATATATTGACTTCCTAGGCAATGCCAGAGCCATGCCTAACTGGTATTCGGTGTACCCCAGAACGCACTTCCACGACAAAGAGACGTGAATGAGATTGATGATGCTGATAAGCAAAAGGATGGCGACGAGCGCATGGGGAGCACTCGATATGGGATTGCCAGATGTTACGGCAGTGAAGATTAAAACCAACATGGGTGACGTCCTGATAATCAATACATATGTGGACTGCGCGCATTCAAACAGTATAAGAGCCATACAGAGATATATGCAGCACAGAGCGGCAGAAGGATCCACACAAGAAAGGGAGATAGAGGGCATGGTGTGGCTTGGGGCTTTCAATAGGCATCACCCCATGTGGGACGAATTGTGCAATGCACATCTATTCACCAGGGCAAATCTAGACGAAGCGCAAATACTCTTAGATGCAGTAGCAGATCACGGATTGCACATGGCGCTGCCTAAGGATGTACCCACACTGATATCGATGGCTACGGGGAACTACATGTGAACAGATAATGTCTTTGTCTCGTCTTCAATCATTGAAAATATGATCAGCTGCAGCACAGTGCCAGAAGATCTACCACCAAAAAGCGATCACCTGCCCGTAGACACCATGATCGATGAATCCGTCAAGTCCAGCATGCAACCACCGAAGCCTAACTACAGACAGGTGGACTGGCAGGAATACAAAAAGATACTCGAAGCTGAGTTAAAAGACAGGATCAGAGAGCCTGTCAGGGGACACCCTGTTTTCCATTTCCAGTTCTGACACCACACCCAGTTCCGACTCCATTTCCGACTCTGCTTCCGGTTCCGATTCCATCTCCGCCTCCGCTTTCGGAAATGATTCCGCTTCTGGGAGAACTTCCACCAGTTCTGTTCGCCTCGCCAGTTCCACTCCAATTTCCGACTTCCGGAACAGTGTCGGAAATCAAGCGACTCGCGTAATAGGTGGCATGAAGGGTCGATCAAGGGTCAGGGTGGTCAGGGAGATGCAGGGTTGATGGCGGGTGCCAAGTGTTGTCCCTGGCTGCGCAGCGTAGTATAATACGGGCTCGCTGACATTGGGGGTCCTTAGACGTTTCTCTTTGGATTTCCCCTTCTCAGGTGAGAATCCCCTCTCTTGTATGCTCTGTTCATTTATACATACTTTGGATTTCCCCTTGTCAGTTGTGTGGTAGTGTGATCTCCACAACCAGCCAGGGTTTCCCTTACAGAGCCCACACCACTCACCGCTCAACAGTTCCATCACTGCTTACGAGAGTTGACAATGGCCATTCTGGACACCACAGAAGAACTAGTGCCAAAAAACAGACCGTCAGCATACATGAAACGATGGTGGTCCTTGCAACTATCACGTACCAGAGCAGAGACCAGGCGGCTCGCTAGGAGATTGTATGCACGAAGAGACGACCCGACACATGCAGCACACGAAGAATACAGAGCCGCTCGGAACCGCTATGCGGAGGACATAGAGAGGTCAAAAAGAGAACATTGGAAAGACTTTCTCGACGGTATAGATCAGAATACGATATGGGCAGCGCACAGATATGCCTCAGCGGATGTGAGCGACGGGGGTCAGACGCGGGTACCGACGCTGGTGACAAGAAAGGCAAATGGCGTGAAGCTGATAGCAGAAACAAACGAACAAAAATCAGAACTGCTCTTTGACACCTTCTTCCCAAAGCCAGGAGAAGCGGTAGAACAAATACCAGAGGACTACGAGTACCCCCCTCCGGCGTTCGAGTATCAGCCAATCTCAGACGAGCAGATCAGAAGGGCCGTAGACAAGCTCAATCGGTTCAAGGCTCCGGGAGAAAATGGTATCCCCAATGAACTCATAAAGCAGTGTATTGATGTCCTTCTACCGTACATAGGACCTCTTTTCCGCGCAACCTTAGACCTCAAGGTAGATCCGGCAGAGTGGAGGGACTCAATAACAAAGGTCCTCCGTAAACCAGGCAAGGCAGATTACACAGCCCCAGGCGCCTACCGACCGATCACACTTCTGGACATTATAGGCAAAGTACTGTCCACGTGTGTGGTGGAAGATCTGGTGAAGATGACGAAAAGGCACCAATTGTTACCCGACAATCATTTTGGATGTAGACCCAGAAGAACAACAACCGACACCGTACATTACGTGGTGTCAGAGGCGAAGGCCGCGTGGAGGAGGGGAAATGTACTCGGAGTACTGTACCTGGACATCAAGGGAGCGTTCCCAAGCATAGTGCTAGACCGACTGACCCACAACATGCATAGAAGGGGAATACCACGGGAATACACTGATTGGATATGCAGGAAAGTCCAACACAGGCTTACCATGGTAAGCTTTGACGACTATTCGTCCGTGACCAGGCCCATCAGTCGAGGAATGGATCAAGGATGCCCGCTCTCTGCAATCGCTTATCAGTTCTATAACGGAGATCTGATAGACATAGTGCGGGACAACAACGGAGAAGGGAGTGTAGGATTCGTGGATGATACCACCATAATAGCCGAAGGCTCGGACCTCAAGGAGGCGTTCAGTAAGCTATCGGACATAATGGTTAGACCAGATGGGGCGAACGATTGGGCAGAAAAAAACCACTGCCAGTTCACGGCGGAAAGGTTCGGTTTGATGGGACTCACCAGATGCAGAGAAAAAGACCTAGCCAAACAAAACAAAACCAGGCCGTTGGTGAGACCATCGATAAGAATAGAGCAGGACTGAGCTTTCTCACGCCTACCCTCACCATCGATACTATAAAAAACCCAAATCCCACACACACACACACTTATACGATAGATAGTGCATCCCAGACTGTCGATAATAACAGCCTGAAAGCCCGCACTAACAAAAAGACAAAAAAGGGCATGCCAGCCAGCGCGGAAGCCCAAACAGCCCCAGCGACAACGTCACTGCGCACGAGGGCCAGCAGCCAGCAAACGGGCAGCAAAAGCAAAGCTGACTTTCTAGCAGATCCTCACACCTCAGTACGCACCAAAGACCAAGCTCGGACATTCCTCGACAAGCACGGATTCCTCGCAAGGGAGAACCCAGCCACCACCGACCATCTCACCTACGTACTCCTTTCCCTCGCCCACAGCTCCTCCGGCAAAACACTCGAGGAGGGAGCCAGAGCAGTAGCAATACTACTCACCGAAGAGGCGGCCAGAGAAGCAAGCAACCTGCTGCTTCAACACGTCGAAAAGACCTTAGCGCCCGTCTTCACAAAAGTCGACGCGGTCATCGACGCTGTGCGCGGCATCGCAGACACCACGAGGACTGCAGTAGACGAGGCAAACATGGCGGTGGAGGACATCTGCAGCGTACACAGAGCCAGAGTAGAGCTAAGAGAGGAAGTCAGAGAGGAGGCGACAGTGGAAGGCGCTACATACGCGGCAGCCCTCAAAGGTAACGTCCCTCTATCACATCCAAGCAACCTGGCAAGAGCCAGGGCCAGAGAGCGCCAGCTGCTGATAGACAGAGACCCGAGAGCCGAGCACAATGCATTGAGGGAACTCACCGAAAGAGAGCTGGTTGCAAAGGCCAACGAAGCGCTAGAACAACTTGGAGAGCCGAACGCGCTCGAGTACATCAGCTTCGTAGGGGCCAAGATCCTGGCCAACGGAGGGATAGTCTACGAATTAAACCAACTGGCTGCAGCCAAGTGGGTCCAGACCAACAACGCGCACTTCTTAGACAAACTAGTCGGGTCGTCTGTGGTCAAAGACAGAGCAGTATCAGTTTTAGTAGAATATGTCCCACTAACGCACTCACCAGAAACGATGGGAGAACTCAAGAAAATTGAAAGAGACTCCAGGCTACCCAGAGATACCCTGCTGTCGACCAGCTGTATAAAACCAGCGAGCAGGAGAACCCAAGGCCAGCGCTCAGCGCACATAATAGCTAAGTTCTCCACAATAGAAGCTGCAAATCAGAGTATATGGGATGGGCTGATAATAGCAGGAAAACGCACCTGGGTGAGACGAATGAAAAGAGAACCCAGGAGGTGTCTAAAATGCCAAAGACAAAATGCATGACACATGGCGGTGGAATGCGGGAGCGAGGAGGTATGCGGGACTTGCGGAAAGGTGCACAAAACGGCAGAGTGCGAGGAAACAGACCCGACTCGATACCGATGCGTAAACTGCGACCAAAATGGACACGCGTCATGGGATCGCACGTGCCCAGCGTTCACAGCCGCATGCCAAGCCATCGAGAGAACAGACCCAGAAGGAACATATAAATATTTCCCCAACGACACACTGTGGACATGGGAGCAGCAGGGTCAACAGGGTACGACGGCGGACGCGGCGGAGCTGCTACAGAGGGAAGCGGAGCGCATCAGCAGAATGAACAACTCAGATCAGACACAACCAACGACCAGAAGAGACAGCAAACGCGAACCAACAAGAACCGGGCCAGCAGGGGAAGGACGAGGATGACACAACACCAACCCAGAATTAGGCCACAGAGACTCAGGATGGCAGAACCATAGCGCAAGACAAAGGACGCTAGATGAGTTGGGGACAGCGGACGGACAACAGACAGAGACGACCAACAACGAGATACAGCAAGGATGAGTGACACAACCGAGACGATACAACACTTGCGGATCAGACAACAAAATGCCAACAAGTCACTAACGGCCACCGCAGACATACTCGCCAAGGCCACACCTGACAAATACGATATAATCAGCCATACAAGAACTGTACATCGACTTCCTGAGAAATGCAAGAGTGACCCCTAACTGGTACACCATTTACCCCAAGACCCACTACATAGACAAGGAGAAAAGGACGAGGTCGATGATGCTAGTCAACAAGAGGATAGCGACGAGATCATGGGAAGCCCTCGATGTCGGCTCCCTGGACATAACAGCAATGAGGATAGAGACACAAGCCGGCAGCATCATCATCCTAAATGTCTACTGCGACTGCACACACTCCGACACACTGCGCGACATCGATGTATTCATACAAAAACAAACGGACGGCAGAGAAGATAGAGAAAGCGACGCAGGAATGATATGGGTCGGGGACTTCAACAGACATCACCCCCAATGGGACGAAGAACGCAATAACCATCTATTCACCCGGAACAACCTCGACGAGGCGCAACTACTCAAAGATGCGGTAGTGGAAAGGGACATGCAGATGATACTGCCTAAGGACACGCCGACGCTACAAGCCATGTCCACAGGGAACCTGACGCGAACGGATAACGTATTCTTATCCTCATCGCTACTAGAATGCTTACTTCGATGTCACACAGAGCCGGAAGACCAGCCGATGAGGAGCGACCACTTCCCAGTGGACACCATTCTGGAAACCACGCTCGAGACAACGCCCATAGAACCGCGTTACAATTACAGACAGGTCGACTGGGAGGCATTCAAAGAGAAGCTAAGAGAGAGGCTACAGAGTCAGATAGAACAACCGGTCCCCACAGATAAGCAGCAATTTCACAATAACCTGAAAAAGATTACTGACGCTATCATAGACATCAGAAGAGATCAAGTGCCGTGAACGAAACCCTCCCCGTTCATGAAGCGCTGGTGGTCCCTAAATCTGACCAAGCTCAGAACGGAGACGAGGAAAACAGGGAGACAGGCATACAAGCACAGAGTGGCCCGCACACACGAATCACATGCGAAGTACAAGGAGGCCAGGAACAAGTACACGGAGGCAATAGAGAGCTCCAAAAGAGAGCACTGGGAAGATTTCTTAGAGCATGTCAACCAAAAGACGGTATGGACAGTCCACAAGTACGCATCGAGCGACACAACGGACGGGGGATGAACGCGAGTCCCAAAGCTCACTTCCAAACACGGCAATGGCGAGCAATGGATAGCAGAGTCCAACGAAGACAAAGCCTCAATGCTCTTCAAGAATTTCTTCCCAGACACAACAACTAGCTCTGGACCAGCCGCAGAAGAGGATTACCCGCCCCCCCCCGTTTGACTATGAGGAGATCACGGACGAGCAGATATGCAGAGCGATAGAAAAGCTGAACGCGTTCAAAGCGCCAGGAGCCAAAGGTATCCCGAACTCAGTGATCAAACAGAATGCTGACATGCTCCTACCCTATATAGGACCACTATTCCGCACGACGTTCAGCCTAGAGATATACCCCAGCGAATCGCGGGACTCCATCATCAAGGTACTCCGCAAACCAGGGAGAAAAGATTACACCGTCCCAGGCGCGTACAGACCAATCGCGTTACTAGACACTTTGGGAAAAGTGCTGTCGGCATGCGTCACGGAAGACTTGGTCAAGAACACGGAGAGGTACAACCTCCTGCCGAGCAACCACTACGGATGTAGACCAGGCCGCACAACAACCGACGCGATCCACCATGTGTTAGCGACTGCGAAAGATGCATGGAGGAAAGGGAATACATTGGGTGTGCTATTTCTCGATATCAAAGGAGCATTCCCAAGCGTTATACTAACCATGCTTATACACGACATGCGCATGCGAGGTATCCCCAAAGAATATACCAAATGGATAAAAAGAAAAGTCCAAGGGCGCAGAACCACCCTACAACTGGACGACTACAGCACTGCATTGATGACCATAGGGCGCGGCATGGACCAGGGGTGCCCCCTATCGGCCATAGCCTATCAATACTACAATGCGAGCCTGATTGAGCTAGTCAGAAAGAGGAACGGCGAGGACTGAATAGGCTTCGTGGATGACACAACCGTACTAGCGGAGGGGAGAGATATGGTACGCGCCTGCGAGAAGCTGGAGAGAATAATGACCAGAGCTGGGGGGGCACTGGAATGGGTGCGAACACATGAGTGCACATTCACTATAGAAAAGTTCGGGCTACTGGGACTGACCAGGAAGAGGGAACCTGACCCCACAAAGGAAAGGAAGACCAAACCAGTAAAGAGGCCCTCAATACGGCTGGGACAGCACACGGTCAAACCGGCTCAGTCACACAAGTTCCTTGGGATCATCATAGACCAGGAACTGCGATTCAAGGAGCAAGTCAATCACGCTCTCCAAAAAGGCAGCAGATTCATCAAACAATACAAGAGACTGGCGAAGGCCACTAAAGGTGTCCCGGCCAAACAGATGAGACTATACTACCTCACAGTCGCAGTCCCGAAGCTTCTATACGCAGCTGACGCCTTCCTCTTGCCAGAGTCCACACGTAGTAGAGGAACGAAAGGACACATCAACAAGCTAGCTCGGGTCCAGAGACAAGCAGCACTCGCAATCATGGGAGCGATGAGCACCACGGCGAGTGATATCCTCGATGCCCACGCTAACCTACTGCCATTTCAGCTCCTGGTGGACAAGACAGTACACAGAGCGGCCGTGCGCCTAGCTTGCCTCCCAGACATGCACCCACTGGCCGCCAGAGTGCAGAGAGCGGCAGCGAGATATGTTAAAAGGCACAGAACGCCTTTCCATGAGATCATGCACGCGTACGCACTGCAGCCAGGTAAGATGGAGAAAATACAAACAGTAACCCAGAGCCCAAAGTGGGCACCGTCGTTCAAAATCTGCATACCACACAAAGAGGAACTAGCCATGGCAGAGATGAGGAGCGACACTGCACAGATTCAGGTATACACTGACGGATCGTGCGTCGATGGAGGGGTAGGAGCGGCAGCGGTTCTATACAAGGGGGGTGTAGAGGTACAGGCAGTCAGACTCTACCTAGGCACTGAAGAGCAACACACGGTCTTCGAGGCGGAGCTGCTCGGAGACGCCATGGGGGCGAAGCTTCTATACACAGAGCGCAGCCAAAGATACACCATAGGGCTGGACAGCCAAGCGGCCATACTAACGACGAGAAAAGACAAGAAGATCCTGGCACAATACATGGTCTGCGTGCTGCACCGCCAGTATCTAGCTCGCCGTCGGCGAGACTGAGACTCTTAATCTGTTATTGAGGGATAAGGATGGAGATAGAGACAGACGGAGCCGAACATGAAGTGCAACGTGCGAGAGAATAGACACTAGTGAGGACACTGTTAACTCGCTCGACTGGACTCCTCATGGGAGTGAAGGGCTAAAACCATTAGATTCGTTGTAACTATGGCGCTACCTACTTATACAATGATTGATATGCGAGCGCTCGGTCAGGGAATCGCAGAGTGGGAACTAGATAGGTGTATCCTAATGTGGATAGTCCTGGGACTTGTACAGAGAAGGCAGGGGACGGAGGTGACCATGAGGTGGACCCCGGGCCACAAGGGCATCAAGGGGAACAAGAGAGCCGACGAGGAGGTGAAGAAGGCGGCGGGAGGCCACAGCAGTGAGGAGAGACACGTGCCGATAGAGTGCAGGGGCATTCTGCCGTGGAGCAAAGCTGCAGAGCTACAGCGGCACCAAAAGGAGCTCAAAGGGAAGGCCAGAGAGCTGTTTGCAAAATCGCCGAGGGCTGGAATAGCGCACAGGATCGACAAATCGATGCCGTCCATAGCATTCGCAAGGCTGACAGCAGGCATGCCGCGAAGAAAAGCAACGCTCCTCATCCAGCTAAGGAAATATATCACAATTGACACAGTTGCCAGCATCTGTAAGACATGTTTAATCCTAGCCCTAAAGTTCTTTCTCACAGTCGGTGGCGAGGTGTGCGTGTTGTGTCCTTCTCTACTGCTCTACACCTACGTCCTCCTCTTCACTTGCTTCCCTCTACCGCTTGGCCTGGTTTAGGCCCTCCCATCGATTCGCCGGGTCCTTGATCACTTGTCTTCTCCTTAGTTCCTGCCTTGCCCTCCTGCTTCCCCTCTCGTGTTCCAGTCTCCGTGCATTTGTTTGAACCTTCCCATGCTCTGGATGTACCTGAACAGCCCTTTCATCGCTTTCGTTTTTGTTAGGAGCGTGTTGGCTGCTGTTGCTGCTCTCTGGAGCGTTCTTTCGAGCTCGCTGTGTTGGGTTTTGTAGGCTGGACATCGAAAAAGGAAGTGGTGCACTGTTTCGTCGGCGCCTCTGCATGCTGCGCAAGTCGGTGAGTCTGCTTTTCCTATGCAGTACAGGCGCTTGTTTAATGCGATGTGTCCTGTCCTTAGCTCAGGGCACAGCCCGACGAGCACAAGTGGAGATCGAGAAGGATGGGCTGGACAGAAAACATGTAGACCGGGGATATGTACATGGGTCTTACATAGGGCCGTGCCCCAAAAGACAATAAATTGGATATAAAAAAAAAAAAGAAAAAAAAAAAAAAAAAAAAAACAAAGAATAGAGCAACACATTGTGAAGCCCACAACAGCGCACAAGTTCTTGGGGGTGATAATGGACCAAGAGCTGAGATTCAGGGAACATGCCAACTACACGCTGAAGAAAAGAGAGGCGTACATAAGTCAGTACAGAAGACTGGTGAAACCGTCCAAGGGAATAACAGCTAAGTATATGAGGACGTACTACATGACGGTGGCAGTTCCGAGAATATTGTACGCGGCTGACGTCTTTCTAGTTCCAGAAGCTGTAAGGGCAACCCTGGCTGGTTGTGGAGATCACACTACCACACAACTGACAAGGGGAAATCCAAAGAGAAAAGTCTAAGGACCCCCGATGTCCGTGAGCCCGTATTATACTACACTGCGCAGCCAGGGACAACACTTGGCACCCGCCATCAACCCTGCATCCCCCTTACCTCCCTGACCCTTGATAGACCCTTGATGCCACCTATTACGCGAGTCGCTTGATTTCCGACACTGTTCCGAGAGCAGAAGTCGGAAATTGGAGTGGAACTGGCAAAGTGAACAGAACTGGTGGAAGTTCTCCCAGAAGCAGAATCATTTCCGAAAGCGGAGGCGGAGATGGAATCGGAACCGGAACCGGAGTCGGAAATGGAGTCAGAACTGGGAATGGAAAACAGGGTGTCCCATGACAGAAACGGCCAGAAGCAAGGGAACCAAGGGATATATTAATAAACTTGCGAGGATTCAGAGACAAGCGGCAATAGATATCACAGGAGCCCTCATGACAACGGCCAACGACACCCTCAATGCACATGTGAACCTCCTTCCCTTCCCGCTGCTGGTATTGAAAATAGTACACAGAGCAGCAGTACGACTGGCGTGCCTCCCCCAGAGCGACCTGCTCGCAAAAAGAGTGAGAAAAGCAGCAAAAGATATGTAAAACATCACAGATCCCCCCTTCACAAGATAATACACGCTTTCAGTTTACAGCCAGATGCAATGGAAAAAATACAAATGGTGGTATTTGGACCGAAATGGACACCGGCCTTCAACGTGAGGATCCCACCGAGCAAAGAACAAGCGAAGAACGAGGTGAGCGAGCACGAGGCAGAGCTCACGGTGTACACGGATGGGTCGAGCATCAACGGGGGTGTGGGGGCAGTGGCAGTGCTATTTAAGAACGGGAGAGAGAGGAAGACGGGGAGGCTTCACCTGGGCCCAGAAAGCGGGCACACTGTGTTCGAGGCAGAACTGGCAGCGGCCGCGATGGGAGCGAGGATGTTGAATGCCGAGAGGGGCGGGAGGTACACAATAGCGATGGACAGCCAGGCCGCCATTCAAGCCACTCGAAAAGAACAAGCCATACCCAGACAATACATGGTGAATGCTCTACACAGACAGATACAGGGAGTCGTAGAGCAACAAGCAGGAGCCGAAGTACTTCTGAGATGGGTGCCAGTGTTGGGTGTATATATGCACCAGACTCCAAACCTAACATTTCTGTTGTTCTTTATCTCTATTTTGACCTGAAACTATGCTGACATTCATTCTATGCCTTTCACAATTTTCTTTGATTTTTTCGAGGCTGTATTACTACTCCTTTTCATGTTCTGTCCAACCGAACTTTTGTGGGTGCTTGTGGACAAGTTTCCTTTTTGAGCTGCGGCTGTTCACTAATGCGTTACGTTCTATGGGCGCTTATAACGGCACACCAGTGCCTCAAGGGCGCTTAAGTGCCGGAACTTCATATATGCGAGTGAAACAAGCCCATGCGCAGCCTCCCCTCCTCAGTGTTGACTATCACTGAGGAGGTGAGTTTAATAGTGTGTACTTTCATAGTATGAAACTGAAAAAACATGTAGAACATTAAATAGGTAGCATTCCTTTATATTACTAGTGTTGACTATCACTGAGGAGAACATTAAATAGTTTACTAATCTCCTGCAAGTCCCATCATTCATATCTGGCATATAACTTCCTACTTGCCCAAACCGAGTTTCTACACGGTTATGGGCCCTGGAGAACAATCTACAAAGGTGCTAGGAGTGGAGAAGCTTGCCACAGATGGAAGTAATTGGCCATTATGGCGTGCAACCCTCCAAAGCTATTTTGAGTCGAAGAATCTATTGAGACACATAGAGGGTGTTGCTGTTAAGCCCCCTGATCCTCCAACATTCCCTGTTGGCCATACTCTCACTGATGTGGAGGAGGCACAAGTGGAAAAGGCTGAGGAAAGGCTCGAAAAATACCTTGCACGAGAAGGCCAGGTGAAGACTCAGGTTATGCTCCCTGTGTCAGAGTCATTGGCTCTGATGCTTCAGAAGAAGAAGACAGCGAAAGAAGTCTGGGATACATTGGTTGTTGAAATGACCAAGAAGCCCAAGATGGTCCTCACGAATCTCCAAAGACAGCTTCGAAACATTAAATGTGCCGAAGATGGAGACTTGAGAGAACACTTGGATAAGGCCCAAGATTTATATGCTCGTCTCAATGATATGGGAGCCAAGATATCAGAATCCGAGTTTATGGACATCATACTTGCCTCATTACCACCCTTATATGAGTCGGTGATGAATGCCCTTACTACTTCTCTTGAAGAATGCGGGAAGCCATTAGTTCCAGATGATATTATCAGGGTACTGAAGGCTCAATACGATAGGCGAAAGACTTTGTCTATTTCTCAGGAGGAACAAGTATTTGTGCGCACATCTACCAAGGCCAAGAAGGCGCAGATAACTTGCGCAAATTGTAAAAGGCCCGGACACTCTATTGAGAATTGTTGGGCTAAAGGAGGTGGAAAAGAAGGCCAGGGACCGAGACAGAAGAAGAAGTCCAAGTTGAAGAAAAAGAAAGGGAAGGCAAAAGCGAATGTAGCTGAAGAAACCTCCTCTGAAGAGAAGGATGAGAGTCCTATTGCATTTGCCAACTTTGAGTGTTTGGCATTAGGAAAAGGCTCATCTGAAGCTATTGTGATCCTGGATACGGGTGCCAGTTCTCACATGACGCCTCACAAGAGTTTGCTGAGGAACTACTGCCCCTTTTCACAGCCAAGGACAATTCGAGCAGCAGACAAAGGTACTTTTGATGCCTTTGGTCAAGGCTTGCTCGTATTATCCAGTAAGGCTAGTGATGAGACAGTTGAAATAACATTGAATGACACATTATATGCACCCAAAATCGCCTTCACCCTTGTCTCTATCAGCCGGTGCGATGATGCAGGCTACCAGGTGAAGATCGCCAACCAAGAATGTCGTATATCTAATTCTACTGGGAAGCTGCTGATGAAAGCGCCGAAATTGAATGGACTATACAGACTACATCTCCAACAACCTGAAAATGAAGCCTATCAGTGCTTTTCAGCCATGGAAATTCACAAAACGATGGGGCATATATCTCACAAGACTCTGAAATATTTGCTCGATCATAACATGGCTCTATAGGTGACAAGATAACTTGCGATGCGTGTATCCAATCAAAGATGACACGCAAGTCTCTTCCGAAGGAACCCAGAGACCGAGCATCAAAATTTGGTGACCGGATTTATTCCGATGTCTGGGGACCCTCAAGACACCTCACGATCAATAAAAGGGCATATTATGTCTCTTTTCTTGATGACTACTCACGAGAATCAGTAGTCTACTTGATGGCAACCAAGGGAGAAACCTTCTCGAAGTACAAGCTTTATGAAGCAATGATGCTTTGTCAGAGAAATGTGCACATTAAAGCACTTGTCTCGGATCGAGGGGGTGAATATACAAGCTCAGAGTTCGAACAACATTTGGAAAAACAAGGCACGAAACATCATTTAACTGTCCACGACACCTGTTACGATACGATCCGTCGTAAGGTTGACCGAGGTCGGGAGCGAAACCCGAGGTACGGTCCAAGGTTACGGGGCGAGGTTTGGATGGGGAAGTCGGAGAGGGACTAGGCTTCAGCTTATGTGCTGCGCTGACCCTACGCACGAGTCCCAACTTCGGAGGCAAACGAATAAGAGGCAAGGTTTGGCTTAAGAGGCGAGGCTTAGAAACTAACTAAGGATCGAAGTTATACGATAGTTGATTTTCAGACTGAGGAGTAGGAATGTATACAGGGGGTTTATATACGGGGCGAGGGTACGAGTCAGGGGCGAACATATTAGTGGAGATCAGGGCGAGGTCAGGGTGAGGTAATATATGAATGATGCGTGATGGGGCGGAATCAGTAACTAAGGGGATATGGGCATGGAATCAAGGTCGGATATGAGCTCTAGCTCGGGCTTGGGCTCGGGCGCAGGATAAGAATCATATGTGCTCTGGCACGAGTATCACAAGGCTCGGGCTCGGAAGAAAGTTATACTGGTAAGTAACCAGCCAAAGGCCGGGTTCTTACAGTATCCCCTCCTTATGGCCGAGACCCTCGAGGCTGTAATAGGAACAAGGTTCGCTTATCCTCGAATCGAGATCCCGGCCCGATGTTAAGTCGCCGGAAAGGCAAAGCTTAATCATAGCTGAGGTTAGATAAAAGGGTGGGTAGGAGGCAGCAAACCCAAGTGCCAACGAATATGGTGCGCCCCCAAGCTCTCTTTAACTCTGCTATCGACGAAACCAGCGCAAACAACGCGTTTGACCAGACCCTGCTGTCTGAGGAGGATGGTCCCTCGGGCGAGGTTATGCCTGAGGTTTGACCCAACATGGTACCGCGGCCCATCGAGGATGTGGGGGCCATAGATATGCAGAAGCCGTGGCAGGAAGGGCGCAAAGGCAAGAAGGTGAGTACCGTCATAGTCTGGTCCTGGACGCTGCTGACTTGTATAGTATAAACGCATGCTGTTCTCGTACCACCTCACCGACTTGTCCCTATACGGGTACAAGCTCGCCGACGGAGGACCTCGTGAGTGGCAACTCGCGACAAAGGCCGAGGCGAGGTGCACGCACTGCGAAGAGCGCGACTATACGTGCCTTCGGGCCGTTAGCCTCGACTTCGGCCTCACCGACCAGGGTGCCTGCGTGTGGTGCAGGACACGCTCTTTGGGCTGTAGTATAGCCCATGGTCGTCGCAGCAAGGCGACCCCAGGAAAGGGTCAGGCGAGCGTCGTGGGCAAGAAGCGGGCAAGGAGCGAGGACACCGAGGACGGACCGAGGCCGAGGAAAGAGGCTAAGGTTCGGGACGAGGTTGAAGACAACGACGACTCAAGTGACTGGGTCGAGCGGAACCTTGAGACAAGGGTGGAGCGGATGGAAGCGAGGTTGAGCGAGGAGAAGGGTAAGGGGTCAGAGGGAGCGAGGCAGAGTGAGGGGAAGGAAGCCGAGGTAGAGGAAACCGAGGTGGAAGGTTGGAGGGCGAAGAAGGACAAGAAGATGAAAAGGTCAGAGCGAAGTGCAGAGATGAGGGAGTTGATAGCGGCGGTGAGGGATGTGGGACAGAAGGTTGGTGAGGTTGGGGAAAGGGTGTGTGAGTTGTTGGGGGAGTTTAGGGCGGCGAATGATAGGATGAACAGGGTGGATGTGGAGTTCATGAGGATAAGGAGGAGGCGGAATTATTTGAAGCGGATGCAGGGGGCGAGAGACTTGGCAGATTATGGGGGACATGGGGGCCTGGTGGAGCGAAGTAGTAGGAGTAGTAGGAGTAACGAGGAGGAGTCGGGCAAGGGTAGCGAGGAGAGCGAGAGAGAGGATAGGAGGATGTTGGAGTAAACTAACTAAGGGAATAATGGAATTTCTTGGATTTTATTGATTTTTGTTGGTCGATTGTGAGGGGATTTTGTTATCTAACTACTGGGTTCATGGGGGTTAAACAAGGAAATGATCATAGAGCAGTCAAAGGTCCCGGCTTGCCCGGATAAGACTTGTGGAAGTCGGTGACCAGCTCCGAGGCATGATCAAGCTCGGAAGCGAGGATCCACGAGGTTTCTTCGTCGGTACCTTCGTAACCAGTCCACCTAACAAGGTACAGCAGTTTGCAGCTCTTCCATCTATTATCGACCTTGAAGTCGAGGATTTCCGAGACTTTGAACTCGGGCTAGCCGTCGATGACGACTGGGGGTGGAGGAGGCTGAACTCGGTTCGGGATGGTGTTGGGCGAGGCTGGTTTGAGCATGGATATGTGGAATACTGGATGGACTGAATGCATGTGTTCTGGAAGTCGAAGGGTGAAGGAGTGAGTACCCGCTCGGGAAATGATCTCAAAAGGACCCAAAAACTTCTCGGCGAGCTTCTTGGTAGGCCAAGTTGTTCGGAAGTACTGTGCCTTTACAAATGCGAGGGATCCTACTTGGAAATCAGGAGCGGGTTTGCGGCGAGCATCGGCCGAGGCTTGGTAGGTCTTCTGAGCTTCGAGGATGGTGCGGCGAAGTTCTTGGTGTAGCTCGTCCAGGTCAACCACGAAGTCTCGAGCTCGTGCCGAGGCGAGGTCGCGCTTGGGGTGGACTGCGAGGTTCGGATGGTAACCCTTATTAGCAAAGAATGGGGAGATGCCGGTGGGTGCACTAGGTGCATTGTTGTAAGCGAACTCGGCGAGGGGAAGGAGTGAAGCCCAATTGGACTGTTGATAGTTGCAGTATACCCTGAGGTACTGTTCCAAGGTCTGGTTAGCACGCTCGGTTTGACCGTCACCCTCGGGATGATATCCCTTTGGGATTAAGGTGTTAATTAGTGCCTTTCAACAAATAGAATCTATTGCTCAGTGACTGGAACCACTATGTCTGCCCTTCTTCTGTGTGCTGACTAAGCCTTTCGAGGCGCGTCCAGCACTGATGAATGAGAGTCACGTGACCGCGTCGACAGAAGAACGGTGTCGATCCAAGGGATAGTCAAATCAAAAGCGTTCGCTTTTAAGGTAGTATAGAGTAAACAGTGATAGTAGACCCTCAACGAAGATTTGGAATAAACTATCAAGATCTGAGCTCTGTAGCTATCAAACAAGACTACAGTAATTTCAGGAGGCAGAATAATCAATTCTGGATAATTTCGTTCATACATTTGTACTAGCTATTTATACTATGTTGATAGTAACTACTAGTGTTCAAGATATTGGATGGATGGGTCGAAAAACTACTTGTAACTAAGGGGTGACTAATTTATAGTCATAAAGTCATGGGGTGATGGGGATGATGTTAGGATTGTCTGGGCTTTGGAATGGAGATCTGTACCTAGTATACAAAGCCCCTGTCCACATGATGTTAAGATAGTAGTCAGTCAGACATGTCATGGAGTTCAAATAGACAAATGTAGTTGAGTCTACCCTGCCCAGCATATATGCTGGGCTTGGAGATGGGGCCGCTGTCTCTGTGCCCTTTCTGTGGGGCAGCTGATTGAATATGTATACTGCAGGTGACTTTCTCAGGTCGCTCCACAGCACCCTATACTCCTGCGCAGTCTATTGTTCTCTGCGGCGTTTGGTGCCCGCACCCCTCGGTGCCTATGGCCTGGCGCCTGTCGATGTCAAGGCCGATGCCATCACTCGATAGGCGCGCCGTCCCTGATCGACCGCACGTGGTCGACGCTCGAACTCCTGTATATTACCCGATCTATGGGTAATATAGCATATCGTAAATTCATGTGATTGTCGTCTGAGCCGACGTCTATCATAACTGTCATTTCTGTTTCTTTTTTAATCTTTTGTTCTTTTTCTTTCTTTATTAGTTTCTTTTATATATAAATGATTTAAAATGGAATAGTTGCGTTTATCACAACAATCCCGAGGTAAAATGCAACCGCATGTCCAGGGCTTTCCCTAGAGAACGCCAGAAGTGCGAGACGAACTCGGAACCCCTGTCTGAGGTGACGTGCAAGGGAACTCCATGCTTGGAAAAGACATGAAGGACGAAGAGGTGAGCGAGCTCTTGCGAGGTTATCTTGTCGGTGGTTGGAATGAAGATAACCTGCTTAGTGAAGCAGTCAACGATCACTAGTATGGAGGTGAACTCGGATGAAGGGGGAAGCTGCTCAATGAAATCCATGGAGATGGAATTCCAAGGCTTCTCTGGAATGGGAAGTTGTTTGAGGAGCCCATAGGGCTTGTGACATTGCGGCTTGCTTCGCATACAAGTGGTACATGTCTTGCAATACTCCTTGACAAAGGATCTAATCCCTGGCCAAGTGTAGTCTCGTCGGATCAGCTCCAAGGTCTTGTTGACCCCGAAGTGTCCCGAGAGAATATGATCGTGCTTGTACTGCAGGATGCGAAGTCGAAGGTCTTGGGCCGCTGGAACATAGGTTCGGTTGTCAAGCTTGAGAAAACCCTTGGGGTCTGTGGTCCACCTCGGGTCATTAACCAAGCCGAGGTGCGACTTGGCTATGTGGTCCGAGGGGAGGTTCGCTAGTATGTCAGCTTGAATCTGCTCGGTATCAAGCAGCGAAGCGGCTCGGAGTACAACGGGAGCAAGGTTAGTAGCTCTAAGGGACGATGCCAGCTGGTGTTGGGTAAACACTGGCCGTAGGTTCTGTGGGTTTATGGTGGCATAGTCGCTATTCCCCTCTTTAAGGTAGATGTCCCATCGTCTAGTGAGAGAGTCAGGCTTCGTTCCGAGGTGACCAGGTCGGAAACATATGGCGAGGTTGAATTGGGACAGGTATTCTGACCACCGAGCTTGTTGACGGGTCAAGAGCTTCGTTGTTGAAAAGTATTCGAGGTTCTTGTGATCGGGGATAACGTCGACAGCGTCGCCAGAGCCCTCGAGGTAGTGTCGCCAGCGTTGAATCGCTTCAAAAATTGCTAGGAGCTCCTTGTCATGAACATCGTAGTTGAGCTCAGTAGAGGTGAATGTGCGGGAGTGAAAAGCGACGGGGTGAAGTTCGCCTTCCGAGGTTCGCAGGGATAAGAATGCCGCTAAGGCATAATCTGAAGCATCAGTCTCTACGATTAGTGGAAGGTCAGGAATCCAGTGGGTAAGGATAGGAGCGGTAGTGAACGCCCTCTTCAACAGGTTGAAGGCCTGTCGACAATCCTCGGAAAAGTTCCAAGGGGTACCCTTGCGGGTGAGTCGGGTGAGAGGAATGGTGATGTTGGAGTAGTTGTGAATGAAACGTCGGTAGAAGTTGGCGAAACCGAGGAAAGACAGGATGTTGCGAACTTTGCGAGGTTCAGGCCAGTCTTGAATGACCTTTACCTTGTCGTCCGCCATAGTGAGGCCCTTGGGAGAGAGAGTATGTAGCCGAGGAATTCAACCGAGTCGCGATGAAACTCGCATTTGTCTTCTTTGGCGAAGAGGTTGTTGAGTCGCAGTCGTCGCAAGACTTCCTTGACATGTTCAACATGTTTGGAGGGGTCACTGGAGTAGATTAGAATGTCATCCAAGTATACCACCACACAAACGTCCAAAAGGTCGGCGAAAATCTCGTTCATGAATCTCTGGAAAGCAGCAGGGCCGTTAGTGAGACCAAATGGCACAACCAACCATTCAAAAGACCCATAGCGAGTCCTGAAGGCGGTTTTCCATTCGTCACCCTCGGCTACCCTTACGAGGTGGTAAGCGTGACGAAGGTCAATCTTCATATAGATGCGAACATTTTTTGGAGCATCAAGTAAGTCAGCAATCAATGGTAATGGGTACCGATCTTTTTTCGAGACCTTGTTTAAACCTCGGAAGTCGACACACAACCGAAGTGAGCCATCTTTTTTGCAGACAAACAATACCGGTGCACCATGAGGCGAGCGCGAAGGTCGGACGAAACCGATGTTCAAGTGCTCGTCGATGAACTCACGAAGTGCTTTGAGTTCGGAAGCTGAGAGAGAGTAGATGGGACCGATAGGCGGCGAGGTCCCTTCTTCAAGGTTGATCTTGATATTGTGCAGTCGGTGGGGGGCTAGAGTGTCAGCGCATGCTTTGCTGAACACATCTGCAAATTTGTGATATACTTCGGGAACATGTTTTTTAACATTCTCAGAAAGCTCGGAAGAGCTTTCTCCCGATGTTGCTCCTCGGGCGAGGAGCTCAGGCGAGGCCAGATTGAGCTGAAACACTTCGGACCCTTCCAATCTAAACACACACATGAAAGCGGGTGCATTGATTAGGGAAACGAGCGGTGCTTACAACTTCGGAGGCGAGTTCTGAGGCGAGGTTGAAGGCGGGGGCGAAGATGCCGTAGGCGAGGTCGAAGTCGTAGCCGAAGCTGAGCAGGCTGACGTCGCCGTGGTCGCTGGAGTCATAGTTAGGTCAATGGTCTTGAAAGTAATACTGCCCAATACCCAGTCAATCGACGGATTGTAGCGGGTGAGCCAGTTGTGGCCAAGTAACACCGAGCAACTCAAGTCGAGCGAGGTTATGTAGAAGGTAACCCTTTGTTGTTCGCCAGTCGGAAAGCAGACACAGAGGTCTAGAGCTTGGGTAATGGTAGTGTTAGTACTACCGTCAAATAGTTTCAAGGGTATAGGAGAGACAGGATAAACAGGCATAGAGTACTTCTGGACAAATCTGGATTCAATAAAATAGTCTGAGGACCCGCAGTCCACTAATGCAACAAAAGCCACTTTGGGAAGCGAAGGCGAGGTTAGATCTACATTAAGGGACTCTTTGGACAATGAATGAGAAGCGGCACTGAGTCTGAGCACACAGGTGAGGTTACCGCAATCCTCGGATCGTGTGGTTCCGAGGTTGCTACCTATTTTTTTCCCTCCGTAATGGAGGCCGAAGTCCCCTCGTTGGGGGTCTTCACTGCCCGACCTTTAGAACCGCTACCACTGGTAGACTTGTTCTTCGGGCAGTCCTTGACGATGTGGCCTTTGGTGCCACAAAGTAGACAAAGGCCCTGGTCGACCCGACGTTGGCGTTCCTCGGGAAGTAGTTTGCCCTCCTTCCCGAGCTTGCTCGATATGTCGGGCTGGCTCTTGTTGTTCGAAGAGTTGTTGTTGGAACCTTTGCCGTTGTTGTTAGTCCTGTTGCGGTTCTTATTGTTGTTGGAACCGCTGGAAGACTGGTTGTTGTTAGTGGCATTGCTGCTGGACTGATTAGTGGCACGTGCAGGCTGGGAGCTACGACCATTGATCATGGCGTCATATTCCTTACGCTCCCAGTAACGGCTGTCGCATTCCAGCGCGAAGTTCCTAAGCTCGGCGAGGCTGCGGAATCGAGGGAAGTGAAGTAAGTCGTCCTTGATTCGTTTGGCCAAGCCCTTGTAGGCGAAGTGTCTGAGGGCCGCGTCGTTCCACTGAGTCCGAGTCAAAGCTCGGGCGAAGTTGATAAAGAATCACGTGGCCTTGTGGTGCTCTTTCATAACGATCTTCTCAAGGTCAATCTCGGCTTGGGCAGCGTTGTCGTATGGGCCGAAGTTGAGCTCGAGCTCGGCCTTGAAGCTGTCCCAGTCCTCGAGCCAATCTGGCTCGGGTTGGACTTCACCGAGGATCGCCGGCTCGAAATACTGTAGAGCTGAGCCGGACAGGTAAGAAATAGCATACTGCACCTTCGAGGCCCCAGTCTTGAATGCTGTGGGACGATCTCGGAAGTTGAGTACGCATTGAAGGAAGAAGGTGCGAAGCTTGGCCTGGTCAGTACTGTCATAACTATCCGGTTCCTTGACCTTGGCTCGTGCTTCGGACTCGCGAGGTTTCATGAGTTTGATGAACACTCGACGCATAAGCTCGTTGTCCTCGAGGTCACCGAGGTCCTCGGGTGGCAGGTTGGGGAGGTCCCTATCGTTGTCAGAATCTCCAGAGCCATCACCTGGATCACCTGAAGGGTCACCGGGGTCAGCCCTACCTTTGCCTTTGTTACTAAGCTCGGCGGGGTCTGCGAGGGGTATCCCCGGGGATGGTGGTGAATCGTTGGGGGCTTCCGAGAAACGTCGTTGTTCTGATATACCCCGAAGGGTGCGAGAACGAGTCATCATGGACATAGTGAACAAAAGGGATACGTAGGGTGTAAGCAGTCTGAAAATACTGTTACGATACGATCCGTCGTAAGGTTGACCGAGGTCGGGAGTGAAACCCGAGGTACGGTCCGAGGTTACGGGGCGGGGTTTGGATGGGGAAGTCGGAGAGGGACTACGCTTCAGCTTATGTGCTGCGCCGACCCTACGCATGAGTCCCAACTTCGGAGGCAAACAAATAAGAGGCGAGGTTTGGCTTAAGAGGCGAGGCTTAGAAACTAACTTTTTGGATTAAGATGTTAATTAGTCCCTTTCAACAAATAGAATCTATTGCTCAGTGACTGGAACCACTGTGATCGCCCCTCTTCTGTGTGCTGACTAAGCCTTTCGAGGCGCGTCCAGCACTGATGAATGAGAGTCACGTGACCGCGTCGACAAAAGAATGGTGTTGATCCAAGGGATAACCAAATCAAAAGCGTTCGCTTTTGAGGTACTATAGAGTAAACAGTGATAGTAAACCCTCAACGAAGATTTGGAATAAACTATCAAGATCTGAGCTCTGTAGCTATCAAACAAGACTACAGTAATTTCAGGAGGCAGAATAATCAATTCTGGATAATTTCGTTCATACATTTGTACTAGCTATTTATACTATGTTGATAGTAACTACTAGTGTTCAAGATATTAGACAGATGGGTCGAAAAGCTGCTTGTAACTAAGGGGTGACTAATTTATAGTCAAAGTCATGGGGTGATGGGGATGGTGTTAGGATTGTCTGGGCTTTGGAATAGAGACCTGTACCTAGTATACAAAGCCACTGTCCACATGATGTTAAGATAGTAGTCAGTCAGACGTGTCATGGAGTTCAAATAGAAAAAATGGAGTTGAATCTGCCCTGCCTAGCATAAATGCTAGGGTTGGTGATGGGGCCGCTGTCTCTGTGCCCTTTCTGTGGGGCAGCTAATTGAGTATGTGTACTGCGGATGACATTCTCAGGTCGCTCCACAGCACCTATATTCCTGCGCAGTCTATTGTTCTCTGCGGTGTTTGGTGCCCGCACCCACTCGGTGCCTGTGGTCTGGTGCCTGTCGACGTCATGGCCGATGCCATCACTCGATAGGCGCGCCGTCCCTGATCGACCGCACGTGGTCGATGCCCGAACTTCTGTCTATTACCCGATCTATGGGTAATATAGCATGTCGTAAATTCATGTGATTGTCGTCTGCGCCAACGTCTATCATAAGTGTCATATCTGTTTCTTTTTTGATCTTTTTTCTTTTTTTTCTTTCTTTATTAGTTTCTTTTATATATATAAATGATTTGAAATGGGATAGTTGCGTTTATCACAACATAACTAATGATCGAAGTTATACGATAGTTGATTTTCAGACTGAGGAGTAGGAATGTATACAGGGGGTTTATATATGGGGCGAGGGTACGAGTCAGGGGCGAACATGTTAGTGGAGATCAGGGCGAGGTCAGGGCGAGGTAATATATGAATGATGCGTGATGGGGCGGAATCAGTAACTAAGGGGATACGGGCATGGGATCAAGGTCGGATATGAGCTCTAGCTCTAGCTCGGGCTCGGGCGCAGGATAAGAATCATATGTGCTCTGGCACGAGTATCACAAGGCTCGTGCTCGGAAGAAAGTTATACCGGTAAGTAACCGGCCAAAGGCCGGGTTCTTACAACACCCCAGAATCCAATGGTGTTGCAGAACGCTTAAATCGTACTCTCGTTGAGAGAACTCGTGCCATGATATTTGAATCGAGTTTACCCAAGAATCTTTGGGGATATGCGATTCAACAAGCCAATTATATCAAGAATCGGACGCATACAAGAGCTCTACCAGACAAAACTCCCTATGAGATGATTCATCAGGTGAAACCTGATCTCCGGGATATTCATACCTGGGGAGAAGAGGTGTATGTGAAGATAAAACAGGGAGACAAACTGTTACCTCGAGCCAAGAAAGCCAGATGGCTAGGCTTCCCAGGACAGAGCAACGGCCATTGCATTTATTGGCCAGATTCACACAAGGTCTCGGTGGAGAGAAATGTTCTATTCATTGAAGGGACTAAACCTGAGTTAGTCCCAATCATTTCCACTGAAGAGCCTGCCCTATCTATGCCCAGACAGGCCAAACCGCTACCATCAGTGGCACCAGCGCTTAAGCCAGCGCCTATTTTAACTGAAGAAGGCGAAGTCGAAAGGATTATAGAAGTTGCTCCAGAGGAAAAGCTTGAAGAGCTGCAACCTGATCAAAGGGTTATTGAGAGAGTCCCAGAAGCTCAATTACCCAGGAGAAGCGAAAGGATTCGCCTCCAACAAGTGCAGCCAACCTCACGTGGTCCCATGACTAGATCTCAATCTAGTAAAACAAGCCAGAGAATATGTAACTACGCTAGCTTATGAGGATCATTTTGGGGATATTCAAGATGTTCTTGAACAAGATTCAACCTCTGAAGGCAGCAGCATCAATACTAATGATTATGCTGTCAGCGCGACATCTACCACTGATGAGGACTATCTTGCAGCGGTATATAATCGAAATCTGGTTGAACCAGCGAATGCAGATGAAGCATTAAATGACCCAATAGAGTATAATGCTCTAATCGACAAGAACATATGGGAAGTAGTCAAACCACCGTCAGGCGCCAATATTGTAGGTAACCGATGGGTTTTCCTCTGGAAACGTGATCCTCAAGGAAATCCCATCACACCTAAATCACGGATGGTCGCCCAAGGCTTCACACAAAGCTTTGGAGTCGATTATGACGAAACCTACTCTCCTGTTGCACGACTCAGCTCCTTACGGGTCATATGCGCAATTGCAGCCAGAAACGATTGGCCTATACATCAAATGGACATAGATTATGCTTATCTCAATGCGACACTGCCCGAACCTATCTATATGAAGCAGCCGTATGGATATGAGAGTGAGAATACAGACGAGGTGCTCCTGCTCAAGAAAGCCCTATACGGGCTAAAGCAATCTGGAAGGGAATGGTATAAATGTCTAAGCAGCGAATTTATGAAGCTAGGATTCACGAAATCAGCTTCTGATGCAGCTGTGTTTTATAGACGAGATGCCAGAGGCCATGCAATCATTGTGACAGCAGTTGATGACCTGACCATCACTGCTGAAAACCAATTGACTCTCGATGGAGTAAAAGATAGTCTCAAACAAATCTTTAGTATGAAAGATCTGGGCGAGATACACTGGTTACTCAATCTTAAAATTGAGAGAGACTGGGAAAACAAGACGATATTGATTTCTCAACCTGCATACATTGAGAAAATCCTCAAGCGCTTCAATCTAGAAGACGCCAAACCATGTCGTACACCTCTGGACCCGAATCTAAAGCTATCAAAAGACCAATGCCCTCAAACTGAGCAAGGAAAGAATGCCATGGCAAAGATGCCATATAGGCAAGCAATCGGATCACTCATGTGGGCAGCAGTAGCCACTCGACCAGACATTGCATTTGCAGTGTCACTACTATCTCAATTCCTTGAAAGTCCAGGTGGCACACACTGGAGTGCAGTCAAACGAGTCTTTAAATATTTGAAGACTACGAAAGACTACAAGTTAACACTTGGAAAGAATCGAGAAGGACTGGTTAGTTATGCAAATGCTGATTGGGCTTCGCAAGAGCATAGGCATTCTTATTTGGCTTATATCTTTCAGGTTGATGGAGGGACTGTATCATGGAGTTGCCAGAAGCAATCCATTGTAGCCCTCTCATCAACTGAAGCCGAATTCATTGCCTTAACTCATGCGAGCAAGGAGGCTCTATGGATGCGCCATCTCATCTCTGAAATATTCCAACCACTGAATTCACCAGTCAAAATCTTTTCAGACAATCAGTCTGCCATTACGATTGCCTATGGCAATCAACAACATGCTAGGATGAAGCATTTCGATATTCGTTTGTATTTCATTTGAGATACAATCGAAAATCAAGAAGTTACAATTGAATATTTGCCAACAGACCAAATGTTGGCAGATATCCTCACAAAAGGGTTACCAAATCCACAGGTCGAAATGCTCAACGAAAAACTCAGTATATATTAGGTTTGAGGGGGTGTGTTGGGTGCATATATGCACCAGACTCCAAACCTAACATTTCTGTTGTTCTTTCTCTCGATTTTGACCTGAAACTATGCTGACATTCATTCTATGCCTTTCACAATTTTCTTTGATTTTTTCGAGGCTGTATTACTACTCCTTTTCATGTTCTGTCCAACCGACCCTTTGTGGGTGCTTGTGGACAAGTTTCCTTTTTGAGCTGAGGCTGTTCACTAACGTACTACGCACGAGTTTGTCTTTTACTGGAATATATCAGGTCAGTTAGGGTCCCATCGATGCAAAAGCCTGCAAACTCTCAGCAAGGTGGCAACCACCAGAGAAGATCTAGGCTCATTTCAGCTGAGTTGGAGAAAATGTTGATAACCCAGTGCTTATGCAAGCGGCAACGCAGTGACGTGTATCATTAATTTGACATGGCCGCTTGCTCTCGACATTCGTGACAGCTTGTTTATTGAACCCATTATCCAGTATTCTCCTCATCATTCCGTCAAAGGCGTCTTGCTGCACCCCGTGTATTGTCTCCAAGCTTCAACATTACCTATGAACCGCCGGGCCCTGCACTCGACTTCCTGGAATTCAGAAACCTCTGCTACTGATAAGAAACGTGATGCGCGACCACCCAGCACGGACCTTGGAACTCCCAAGCAAAAATATCCTTGCGCCAGCGCAGTGCTGCAAATAATTATCGATACCTGTGCCAGCCAACTAAATTAGGTTCCCATCCGGATTCCGAGAAGCTTCAATTGTGGGAGTCAACGCACATCGTCCATTGTAGAGGTTTATCGTATTACTCCCGAGAATTCGATGAAGGCATGACGCAACCAATGTGAGTGTTCGATGATCTCCTGAAGCAAAATTCTTTTGCTGCTGGCATATTTTGCATTCATATATAGCAGCCCTGTCATGCTGTCCCCTCAAAAAAAAAGAAAAAAAAAAAAAAAAAAAAAAGGAAAATTATTTGCTAGAAATGAGGTGTTTCGCCAGAAATGCTCTCGACCAGCCACGTACATGCAGTGCATGATCACCCAACTCCGCCACTTCTTAGCTGGTCCCCAGATACTTGCAGATGACGCACATTTAAGGGTTTTAGAGTTTCCAACCCTTCAGTCTTATTCTTTGGGAGTCAAATCCCACACATATGTGTGAATATGAACCCGCCAATCGGATGTGGTGTCTTTCGTCGACGTCGTGGGCTTAAGTGATGGGAGGGTTATTATGCATCAGTAGAGCCGTGTAATAAAAGTATTTAGGGTGTGACGAGACTGAAAAATCAAAATAGATTGCAGTTGGACCTAGTTCATAGGTGTCAATACTGTAGATGAGTTGCTACCAAATATACTAAACTTGTCCGCAACTTCAATCCCTTTGGTTGATTGTGGCCTGGGACCCAATAAACAACCAGAAGTACACCCTAATGCTGTTTTCGTGACCTGCATTTGGTCGAGAAAGTGATCGGTGAGGCCTGAGGTACTGTCCCGGGCCGCTTTTGAGGCTGCTGAGTGTTTTGATGGCGCTTGATTGCCTACTTATTCAGTCATCCTCTAGGCAGTTAAATTCCTGTAGTACAGTAGTCCCACTATTTCGGCTTCATATATCATGTGATACGTGTCGGAGGCCAGCCACTTGCTCAGCCGATACTGTAGCGGCTTGCGATTTGTGCCATTTATGAACGGTACGGCTGCTGCACCGACCCTCCTTCATAGCTGGGATCTCTGCATAGGTTCTCACGGAGTTAGTTCTACTTTGTCATAGACAGTTGCTGAGCGGTGAGATCTAAAGCGATTCGAACAGATCTTCATGCGGGATATTCGAGTTGCACTGTAGGAATCCACAGCGCATGCATTGACACAGTACGGTAATTGACACACTGCAAGTCAAATACACAATGCAGGGATAGAGACATTTCCAGTCACAATGCATGGATTGACACATGAGTCGCTGCATGCATGTGTGGGAAGGGAGACTGAGTTGCTTGCCATTGTTATTTACATAGTGTACAGTGATGCTTGACACTCATATATTTACACCAACAGCGACTGAATAACCCCTATGCAATATTTTCAGGTTTTCATGTTAAACCCTTTTATTAATGATCCAACAGCCGAGGCGAAATCTGACTATTATACCAGTGGGACACAAACAAGCGAGTTGGGTGCAGTGGAAAACAGCGGGGGGAATACGTCAGCACTCATTGTGCTTTGGCAAGCAACGATCTGCCCTACTTTCCATTGCGGAAAACACCTACCCAATGAGCGACGCAGTGAGGTCGAGCGGGGTGTGAGGGCAAACGACGGCGGGTGATGGTCTGAGGTGGTGGCCAGCAGTACGGAGTGATAACGGTTGTTAAAATACAGGGAGGCGTGCTACAGAAGGATGTGCGGTGGTGTGTTTGCTGACGGATGTCGGTGTTGCTTTGCAAGAAGTGGGGGGTGAATCGCTACCAGTCAATGTGGTGAGCATCTTGGGCGGTGAATTACTATCGACGTTGCCATTGTGCGTGATGACGTTCACAAGCACCCCGGCGTGAGCCGTCGGCTGGTTATGTTCCCCGCCACCAGTGTTAGTCGTTGGGCACGTCGCTAAAGGAGCCCGCTGGGGATTTTCTCACACCTACCACCACGACCCAAAAACACAAACAAAAAACCCTATAACTGTTGGGTGCATTTATGCTCCTGCACCAAAATCAAGCATAATGTATTCGATTTATTGTATAGTGTTTCAATCTCTTCTCACATTGTTCTTGTACCATGCATTCACTTCTCTGATTATTTTCGAAAATTTCCAGTCACTCCCTATCTCTCCATTTCACTTTGTTATTTCTATTTTCATCAGCGGCTGCACCCAGCGGTGTTTGAAATGACTTCGACGCGCGAGCTCTTGAGCGCTAAAGGGACGGGTGCCCGTATATGCATTCTGAGACAGAATAGTACTCCTCTCCCAGTGACAATAAATTCACTGAGAGAGTGAATTTGATTCTAGAGCTCTACCGAACCTTCTCTGCCATAACCCCGAGTTGCTAACAAGGGTTATGGGCCCCGCAGACACTTCACAGAAGATTTTGGGTGTGGAGAAGCTTGCAACAGATGGAAGTAATTGGACTCTGTGGCGAGCTACTCTCACAAGTTATTTTGAGTCCAAAAATCTACTCAGGCATATAGAAGGGAGAGCCATTTGACCTCCTGATCCTCCAGTCATGCCCCCAGGCCATATTCTTACAGAAGATGAGGAAATTCAGATAGAGAAGGCTGAGGAGAAGCTGGAGAAGTATCTTGCCAGAGAAGGACAGGCAAAAACCCAAATAATCGTCTCAGTGTCAGTGTCACTAGCTCTGATGCTACAGAAGAAGCATACAGCAAAAGAAGTCTGGGATGCATTGGTCAATGAGATGACCAAAAAGCCCAAGATGGTCCTCACCAACCTACAGAGACAACTTCGCAGTATGAGGTGTCCTGAGGATGGAGACTTGAGAGATCACTTGGACAAGGCCCAAGACCTCTATGCTCGTCTTAATGAGATGGGAGCCAGAATTTCTGAAGGAGAGTTCATGGATATCATCCTTGCGTCACTTCCACCCGCCTATGAGGCAGTTATGAATGCCCTTACCACGTCGCTCGAAGAATGTGGAATGCCCTTAGTGCCTGATGATATTATCAGAGTACTAAAGGCTCAATATGACAGGAGAAAGACCCTTAATATTTCACAAGAAGAGCAGGCATTTATTGGTTCATCTACCAAAGGGAAGAAGGGCCGGAAAGACCCGAAGGTGCCTACATGCACTAATTGCCACAAGCCTGGACATGCTATCGAGAGTTGCTGGGCTAAAGGAGGTGGTAAAGAAGGCTAGGGGCCACGTCAGAAAAAGAAAGCTAAAGCCAAAAAGAAGAAGGGCAAAGCCAAGGCGAATGTTGCCGAAGAAGTGTCTTCTGAGGAGGATGAGAGTGGCAGTCCAGCCGCTTTTTCCAATTTCGACTGCTCCAATTTGAGTAGTCTATCCTTGGACACCGTTGTTATCCTCGACACTGGAACGACCGCACATATGACCCCTCACAAGAATTTACTGAGGGATTACAGTCCATTCTCACAGCCACGCACAATTCGTGCAGCCAACAAAGGCACTTTTGATGCCTTCGGTTCAGGCTCACTCGTGCTATCTAATACAATTGGAGATAAGACTGTGAAGATTACATTGAAGGATACGTTCTATGCGCCAAAAATGGCTGTCACCCTGATCTCAATCGGCCGGTGCGATGATGCAGGCTATAACACTCAAATAGCCGATCAGAAATGCACAATATCCAATCGTAAAGGCAGGATATTGATGCAAGCACCGAAGCTGAATCGCTTATATCGATTTGACTTACAACACACAAGTGCCGAAGCGCATATATGCGCATCAGCCATGGAGATACATCAGAAAATGGGGCACATTTCACAAAAGTCCCTACAGCATTTGCTCAACTGTGGCATGATATTAGGAATTGAATTGAGCTCAAAAGGTGATAAGGTTGTTTGCGATGTGTGCATTCAGGCGAAGATTGCACGCAAATCACTTCCTCAGGAACCCAGAAGCCGGTCTTCAAAATTCGGTGACAGAATTTATTCTGATGTCTGGGGACCAGCGACACACTCCACAATTGACAAGAAATCTTATTATGTGTCTTTCATCGACGACTATTCAAGGGAATCGGTTATCTATTTGATGGCAAACAAATCGGAAGCATTTTCAAAATACAAACTCTATGAGGCCTTGATGCTTCGACAGAGGAACGTGCACATCAAAGCACTTGTTTCCGACAGAGGGGGTGAATACACCAGCTCAGAATTCGAACAGCATTTAGCCAAGCAAGGCACGAAGCATCGGTTAACCGTGCACGACACCCCAGAGTCAAATGGTGTTGCTGAACGTCTAAACCGAACTCTAGTTGAAAGAGCTTGTGCCATGCTATTGGAATCAAGTCTTCCTAAGACTTTATGGGGGCATGCAATTTTGCATGCCAACTATCTTAGGAATAGGACGCACACAAGAGCTTTGCCAGACAAACCCCTTTTGAAATGATCCATCACAAGAAACCGAACCTGAAGGGCATACACGTGTGGGGAATTGAAGTCTACGTTAAAGTCAAAGGGGGAAACAAACTAGCAGCCCGTGCCAAAAGAGCTCGGTGGATCGGAATCTCTGGACAGAGCCATGGTCACTGCATCTACTGGCCTGCCTCTCAGAAGGTTTCTGTCGAGCGGAATGTTATATTTGACTCAGAGATGAAGGGGGGCAAAGCTCCAATCATTTCTATTGAAGAGTCACAGCTACCTACGTCCAGAAAGGTGATACAGGCAATTTCAGCGCCAGCACCTATGCCTAGTCGCTTAGTCAGCGAGGAGGCAAAGATCGAGGAAATTGACGATAATGAATCAGAGGAACGTCTTGAAGAGCTGCAACCCAGTCAGACTGTTGATGTCAGACCTAAAGAAGCTGCTTCAACAAGGAGAAGCGAGAGGATCCGTCAGCAGCAGGAGCGGCCGGCCCCACGTGGTCCCGTAACAAGATCTCAAGCTAAGAGACATGCTGGTGCAGACATCACTACACTAGCTTACGAGGACATTGAGGACCATCAAGACAAATTATTTGAACAAGATTTATCCTCTGAAACTGACGGCATCAGTGATTATAACCTTGCCATCAGTACACTTTCGACCTCTGATCAAAATAAAGATAAAGTGCTGCCAGATTTGAATCAGACTGAGCATAGCAAAGCAGATGAAGCCTTAAATGATCCTATGTGGAAAGCATCGATGGATAAAGAGTACAAGGTGCTACTCGACAAAGGTGTATGGGAAGTGGTTAAACCACCTCCTGGGGCAAATATTGTCGGAAATAGATGGGTATTCCTCTGGAAACGCAATCCAGAAGGTGAACGCATTACACATAGATCGAGGATGGTGTCATGACGCATTTATCTCTCATACTCAGAAGCTTAATTTTCCTATTTTCTCACCCCACCTTCGTGTTCGTTCCGATCACCATTGTTATGTTCGGTAACCAACTCTCGCTGTTCGCGCCAACTACCATAGCCGCGCCGCCAAATGCACAATCGATGTCCTGGGACTGGTTCGGCAGTCAGCACTGGGCCTACCACCTCCTCTGCTCAACCCTCTTCCGATGGTGTTCGAATAGTTGGATTGCCATGACCTGTGCATTTCCAGCACATTGGTACCCCCATTTCCCCTTTCGCTACTCCTCCTCAGTGTTCGCTCGGTTTCTCCCTCCACCTTGACCTCTCCTCCCCTATGTCACCCCTTTTTTCCCTTCCTTGCATTTCGCCGAACGGATATTCGCTGCTCGCATCATTCGCCAGCAGGCACACCATCAAAAACACGATCGATACCGTTCACTCGGCATGATGGTTCATCATTAACCCCATCGCCTTCTTAATCCAACCCCATTGGACGTTCGTATGGTCGAAGCATGTTGGCAGGACACACCCTCCATAGGCCGTGCGGAATTAACCCAGTAGACCAAGGGTCCGTGCAGGGTAGCATGTATGCGGGTCCCAAGACATGGTTTTGTCCATAAGTGCCTTCGCCCCCTTTTACTCTCCGTCGTTTCATGTTTGCATTCTTCCCTCACTCTATTGTATGTTTATTCCATCTCCTTAGTACCATGACTGCGCACCCCTATCCAACCCTGACTTGTGACGGCCTCTTTCCTATTCGCTGATACCTTACGAGCATTCGATATAAGTAGTTTACATTCGCATGTATATTCCCCAGTTCAATTATCATACGTCGTCCATCTTGTGCAAACTTGACCTCGCTGTGATCATCGTCTTGAGCCTCTCCTTGAAGATTTCTATCTTCGACCAGCCAAGGACTTAGGCATCACTGGTGAGTTCTTATACTTCATCTTCGTTACCTTAGCCTACGAACTACTTTCTGTGCTGTTGGCGAAGGGACCGTCGAAACTTAGACAGCCCTTCCGCGCTATCTTGCACGTTACGTTGTCAAGTGCTGCGAGCTGTTTCGCTACGACTGTAGACAGGGTGAGCAAAGAAGTCTTATGGATGCACCACTTTATTTATGAAGTATTCCAACCGCTGAATTGTCCCATCAAACTTTATTCAGACAATCAATCAGCCATTGCTATTGTCTATGGCACTCAACAACACACGAGGACCAAGCATTTCGACATTAGATTATATTTCATCCAAGATATAGTCGAAGATGAAGAAATTAAGCTTGTGTACCTACCAACGGAACACATGCTAGCCGATCTTCTCACTAAAGGACTTCCTAGTCCTAGAGTGAGAATCCTCAACGAGAGAATCGGAATATATTAAGCTTGAGGGGGTGTGTTGGGTGCATACAAGCTCCTGCACCACAATCAAGCATAATATATTCGATTTGTTGTACATTGTTCTTGTACCATGCATTCACTTCTCTGCTTATTTTCGAAATTTTCCAGTCACTCTCTACCTCTCCATTTCATTCTGTTATTTCTATTTTCACAAGCGGCTGCACCCAGCGGAGTTTGAAATGACTTCGACGCGCGAGCCCTTTGGCGCTAAAGGGCCGGGTGCACGTATATGCATTCTGAGACAGAGTAGTACTCCTCTCCCAGTGACAATAAATTCACTGAGAGAGGCGAGTAGTATCTTTCATATTTACATAGCATGTTGACTGAAAATCATGTAGTGTATTTGATTCTAGGTATTGTATTAATATAACAGTGACAATAAATTCACTGAGAGAGTGTATTTGATTCTAGAACTCTACCGAACCTTCCCTGCCATAACCCCAAGTTGCTAACAGTTCCGTACCCCGGATCAACTTCCGTCTATTCCGACGTCATCCGCAAAGATGGCTCAGGCCTCTTCGGCAACTCCGCTCGTGGATTCAGTTCCACACTCCGGTCCCGCTTTAGCACCTCCGTCCCTCGAAGCTCCTAGAATTGCGCTCGTTTCCGCCACTGCTTTCCGTGTATTGCAACGGCAAGAAGACACGACCGTTTTCCAGCTTCACGCCTTGTCAAAAGACCCGGAGATGATGCACTTGCCGTCATGTGAGAATGCCACTGACCAAATCGAGTCAGTGTGGCCTTCGAATGGTGCTGAAATGAGCTCCCAGGTGTCTGCATTCCACACACAAATAGTCTTGTCAAAAGACCCAGAGACGATGCGCTTGCTGTCATGTGAGACCGCCACCGACGTGACCCAGAGGGTGTGGCCTTCAAATAGTGCTGAAATGAGCTTCCTGGTGTCTGTATTCCACACATGGATTGTCTTGTCAAAAGACCTGGAAAAAATGTGGTTTCCATCATGTGAGAACACCACCAACCTGACCGAGTTGGTGTGGCATGGAAATGGTGTTGAAATGAGCTCCCTGGTGTCTGCATTCCACACGCGGATCGTCTTGTCAAAGAACCGGAGACAATGGACTTGCCATTCTGCGAGAACACCACTGAGTTGACGCTGGCGTTGTGGCCTACAAGAAAGTTTTGAATAGGTAACCACGTCGTCGCTTTCCCAGTCTCAATACGGAGTAGTCGTGGAAATCGTGGGAGGTAAGTCTCGCAAAGTTTTGACCATTCAGGTGCAAACGGGAGTGCCGACAAATAGACATGGGGTGCACTCTGAGAGATTACACTCCCAAACGCACCTATAAAATTCCGGGTATCCATTACGAATACTACAATGTCATTATCCTGAAGTTCATTAGACTCACGTCGTATCTCATAACAACTCGGGCACTCACCTGACTCCAGTCCATTATTGATGAGAACGCTGCTGATGCCGTGGGGACCTTCTTGATCACACTCAAAGCTTCCAGCCAGTAGAGTAGCTTAGTCTCAAAGAACTCCTTGACCTTTGCACCTATACCTGGCGTAAAGGTAGTGGCGTGAACATGGTCCACCCAAAAATGGCAAGAGTATGAAAGTTGTGGGGATATATACTTCTTGGCCCTACTTCTTGGCCCATGTTGCCAAGTCAACCACATCATCATTGCGCAGATGCGAAGTTTCAAGCTGACAAATGTTAAAACAAAGTTCTTCCATCATTACGCGCAAGCATGAGAGTGCAAGGCCGTCATGGTGTCAAGATGTATTGATGTAGTATGCTTGACTCCTGTCGCGATCTGTCAAGAAGTCACGAAAAGACGTGTGCAGCAGGCTGATTGGGTCAGATTCTCAAATAGGAAGGCTCAACAGTGCGCCCATCGGCCCAACAATAGCATTAACCTCAGCATCCGACTCGACTCCATGGCACAGCTTCTCCAAGGCAGACATCGAGAGCAGTTCTCTGGCAGTCAGCAGGCAGCCCATCACCAAGCGAAAGCGACACTTGACATCGTCCGTCAAGTCATTGCCATCCCCGAATATCTGCTCGAGTATACCGTGATAAAGTTTATCCATCCCATGGAGGTTCTTGACTAAAATTTCCTCCAGTTTCTTAACAGGAACGTGACCACGTGTACCACCGCCTTAACAAACTGGCAAGCCATGGACACCCATTGAAAGTGACCTTCAGACTTCATGACTAATAATCGACACCAGCCCTCATTAGGCCATTTGCGCTCGAGGTCCATAATGTTACCTAATTGATCTTTCACAAAGTGGGTGACGGCATCGGCAGGGTTCGGGTCAATATCCTTTACAGACCTGGAAAGGACATGCTTCTGCCCAAGAAGGTCATCCAGGATGTCTTCTTCTGTTACGACCGTTCATTTCCAACTTCCAACCTTCAGTTCCGCTACACTTTCCGCCCCTCCGATATTTCCAACATTCCGCCCATTGTTCTATTCCCTTGTTCTTTCGACTCTATTACTCGGACCCACTGGACCCACCTCACCGTTCATCAAGACCATATGTCTGGCCCTCCTTGTTTTCGTTGTCAGATATGTTTTCCCGACCCCTTGTTCTTTGCCATTGTTCTACCTTACCCTGAACCCCCCTTGTAGTCCCATTGTTCCCAATTAGTTAGTTCCCATGCATTGTCTACTCGACTTCCGCTTCCCCCGGAATTTGCTTAGTACTACCCCATTACCTGTTGTCTCAGCTCTTTGTATAAAAAGCCTGTCATGTATGTCTGTTATTCTGCAATCAGATAATCGCCTTCGATACTTGATTTCCTTCGCTCCATCTCCTGTTCTTAGCACAGCGAGTCTAGCAAGACCTCAGTCTCTCCGCCTTCCGCCTCAGTTCCGACTCAAGTTCCGACCAACCTCTAATTCAGTACATTCCGACTTCCAACTCATTTCCGAAATACTTAGGACGATAGTTCATTGGGGGCGCAACCTACAAGTTGAAGCCGCTGTCCTTTCCAGTTCCGACTTAGCGGAAATCTCGATACGTAACATCTTCGGCACGAGAGGTTATGAGAACATGGAAGTTAGGCGGTAATTCTGCTGCTTCGTTGCCAAGGACAGACAAGAGACCCTGGCGAGATTTCAGGTCTCCGCTCTCATCCAATGCATCAATAACTATCACCGTTGGTCCGGTGGTCGTTAGCCCATGGGCGGCGTCTAAAATGAACTTCTGGAACTGCTGATGAGGTATGCATGTGGTCCGAAGGGCTCTCTGCTCTCCAACCACTTTCACCAACAATGCTTTGAGTTGTGGGTCCAGATCAGCCAGATCACAAGCAATAGTGCTAATGATATTGTTGGGGGATCACTCTGCAGGATGGTTGCGGTCAAAACAGTAAGAGGATCCGAGACGTTTAAGCCTGGCAAATCGTCGAGCGACCTCGGGAGCAATTGCAGATTTGCCAGCACCTGCAACATCGTTCAAGAAAAATATCCGGGGGGTGTCGTCGCTATCCTGGTTGTCCCAATAGCAGATCTCCTCAACAACTTTCTCACAAGTACCCAGCAAACAGCCTTTTTTACGATCACATCCAGCTCCATCTGCATAGGCCATGTCATTAAGCTGAACTTCCATGGCTGGTTACAATGCGTATTAGCCTGGGGAAAGCCTTCAAGTCAGAAACTCACAGATGTCACTGATGACATCCAGAACATGTAGTACAGTGATTTCAGTATGAATCACAGCATGTTGTTGTAGCTCCGACTTGAGTTTGTCGAAAGATTCCTCGTACTGTTTGACCATGCTGTCAACATCCGACACTACATTTTCGCGGTTCCTTTCCCTAAACAAAGATTGTCAGCTATGGCCAACTGACAGTGGGTTCAACATACAGGATCCCTCGTTTTTTGTGTAGGTGCAGATGAAGTAGCTGCACTCTAATGTCTGCTGCTCCAAGGCTAAGATGATTGGCTTCTGTGGTTTAATTTTCCTCAACGGCTCTGCCAGATGGATGAATGCATGTGTCTCCAATAATTTTCGCCAGACCATGGATCCTATCGTCCCGGTCCATCTGAGCAACGATTGTCTAATAGAGTCAACCCCAGATGTCAGCTATGTCCATCTGGCTAATGTATGTCATAGATGTACCATGTGAGCAAGAGACAGGATGGACCATGCCATTTTCGCATAAGGATGGACCTAGAATTAAAGCACACCATGTCAATGAGATGATCTGGGAGAGCCCAGGTGTTTGAACTATACCTCGGAGGCCTTATCCATGATATCGGTAAACAGCCTGATATTGTTCAGGAGGGGATCGGGATCCCAAGCCACCACTATTGGATTGATAGTATTGGTGGTCAAAGTGACCTGGTTGACTATATTCCATACACAAGGGATTAGAGACCACGGCGGGTTCATATTATCGTCAACCACTCTCGTTCCGCTGATGGCTTCATCCACCTGGGCCTCCCGCGCCTCGTCGGACGTCGCGAAAGACGTGAGGGTGAACTCTAAGACAGTCAGAGCCTCACGCATGTTCCCTGCATCATCGTATTTACGCAGTGTGTGAACAACAGCTGCTGTGCTCAATGATTACACATGCATTCCGTCCATGAACAAAAAGGACTGAACTGTAGTTGCTCCTTCTGCAAGCAGTGACTCAATGCTTTCCCTCACACCGTCAACATAGTAATGACGGGTAAAGGTACGGTGCCCGTAGACATTGATTCCTAATATGGAACCCCCATTCGAGTCGATGCTGGGCATGGATTCAAGATCTACCTGAAGATAACACTGGAATTAAACGCACAAATAGAATGACTCATTCCACGATGCAGTACTGCCACTCGCAGGCAATGCAGTTCTTCACATCCTTATCCACAAAGAGTTTTACGTAGTAGTCACCAGTACATCATCAGGAAAACCGTGTGGGTCCAGTGTGACATCATCACCTATTGTGACAATGGCTATACCGGACCCAGGAATAGGCACTACGGTCATTGAAGCCCATAGATTGCTTTCTAGTCTCATCGCGGTAGGTCATGGCAAGGCTCGTGACATCTTTATGTCTCATGATAACGGGGTAAATCTCTGGTCTCACTATGCTCACTCATGTATAATCACTGACAAGGGGCTCCCTCGGCGCGCTGAGGCGGTATTTCAATGCGAGTCTGGCTCATCCCCATGTGCGTGCTCCTCACACCTGTGTGGCATTGAAGCACTGACCCTGCTTATCCACTTCAAAGAGCCATCCCAGAGTCTCTCCGAGTCATGCTGATTGGCTGTTCAGACTATCATCGCCAATTTGTTCAGCAGTCAGACCTGGGCAAGCACACGTGCAAATGTGCTGGAGTGCGTGCCGCCCGTTATGAAACCGAGAAGCAGCTTGGGAAGCGGCTGTCAAGAGTGGTTTTCAGGCGTTAATATCATGTATTAGTGAACACAGCGAATGCCCGAATAACTTGTGCGAATAAGTATGCCGTTCGGCGAATAGGTGAACCAATGGATGTTCACAAGGTAAGAGGGTTTGCCTAAACGGGGCTCACCCTATCTACAATCGTAGCGAAATAGCCCGTGACTCTTGACGATATAACGTGCAAGGTCTCACGGAAGGGCCGTCTAAGCCTTGACAATCCCTTCACTGGCGAAGGTGCTCTTCGGAGCCCTTCGCCAACAGCGCGGAAAATAGTTCGAAGGCTAAGGTAGCAAAGAAGAAGTATGAGAACTCACCAGTGATGCCTAAATCCTTTGCTAGTCGAAGATGGGAATCTCCAAGAGAAGACTTAAGATGATGACCACGGCGAGGTCAAAGCTGCACAAGATGAACGACGTATGATAATTGAACTGGGGAATATACATGTGAATGTAAACTACTTATATCGAATGCTCGTAAGGTATCAGCGAATAGGAAAGAGGCCGTTGTGAGTCGGGGTTGGATAGGGGTGCGTGGTCATGATACTAGGTAGATGGAATAAACATACAATAGAGTGGGGGAGAATGCAAACATGAAACAATGGAGAATAAAGGGAGCGAAGGCATTTATGGACAAAACCATGTCTTGGGACCCGCATACACGCTAACCTGCACGGGCTCTTCGTTTACTGGGTTGATCCCGCACGGCCTATGGAAGAGACGTCCTGCAATCACACCTTGGCCATACGAACACCCAATGGGGTTGGATTAAGATGATGGGGTTAATGATGAACCATCATGCTGGGTGAATGGTATCGATCATATTCGATGGCGTGCCTGCTGATGAAATGTGCGAGCAGCGAATAGCAGTTCGGAGAATGGGGCGAACAGCAGGTAGAGTGGACGTAGAGGGGAAGTGGTCGGTAGGTGCGGCGAACTCTGGTAAAGATGCTAGGGAGTGACAAGGGGGAACATAGAGGTGGTGCGGTAGGAGAAATAAACCGGTCATGACAGCGGCGTCACCGCCTGCAATCTAGGTCCACTTCTCCACCTCAGGCAGCCTCAAAGAGGCCTCAGTTGGACAATCGGTGCAATGCCAATTTCGCAGTGGAGGTAAGTTTTGTTTTTTTCCTAGGGCTGTTGGATGCCTGAACAACCTGTCGCTTAGATGCCACAATTGAGTACTATGGGGCGGCTCCGAGGGGAGCCGCTCCCAGAACCATATGCGGATGCCGCAGGGTACATCGATGGCTCGATGGCCCACTTCCAGACAGGCCACTGGCACGTGACCGGGTGGAAGGTCTGGAAGTGATCCCAGGAGAGATGGCAATGGGTGGAGACATGCGCAAAGGAGATTGACGAACCTGAGACTGGGATGGCTGGTCCATGTTGATTCCTACAGATCGGGACAAATCTCCGACTGGTTTTGACCGAGACAGTCCACACGGCCGTAAATACTTTTGGTCTGTCACACCTCTATTATGGACGACCGAGTCGGATTCCAGACGAATATGTGGCAGCTGGAGAGACGGTTTTGGCGCCTGCTCCTCAGGTTTCGCGGCCACCCTCTCTCTATGCCTCCCTTTGGCCCTATCCGAATATTAGTTTCTGTCGCCTGGGAAGCTGGTTCTGGGGGAGCGGCGATACCAAATCAAAGGCAGGTGCTCGAAAGGTCGTGCGCTGGATCCATTGATGACCCATTGCCATTGGGAGATCTACCATGCAGCTCTGGCGGTTCTGTTAGATGAAGAATTTATTGAGGCCTGGAAAAATGGTATGCTGATTCAGTGTTATGATGGTGTCGACCGTCGTATATTCCCCCATATCTTCACCTGGTCTGCAGACTATCCAGAGAAGTAAGTCCATATGGAATGGTGGCCCTCAAACTGACACAAGTCATGACAGGGTTCTACTTGCATGCATCTGCGAGTTGGGTGGCTGTCCCTGTCCACAATGTATGGCATGCAAAGAGCATATCTCTAGGCTGGGAACAGCCCAGGATCGTCAAACCCGAGGCAACCCAAGGACAGACAATCGCGAGCGCCGTTATGATGTGCAGGCAGCCCGCCGTATTATTTATGAGGATGGGTATGTAGTGAATAGCGATTGTTATGAACCCCTGAGACGATGTGTTTGCCGTATTGACAGAACGCCACAGAGTCGACAGACAAAGTGTGGTTGAAAGGTCCTGAAACGAGCTGGCCAGTGTCTACATCCCATACTCGGGTAGTGCCGTCTAGTGATGGGCATGGCCTGGCTTGGCCTGAAAGCCGTGGCTTTGGCCTGGTTAGCGCTGGCTTTGGCCTGCAAAATCCTGAGCCAGGCCGTGGGCACTTGGCCTGGCTCGGTTCCAGCTTGGCCTTGGCTTGGGCCATGGCCTGTTGGTGGGGGAATGGATTGTAGACACAGATATCATTTTGATGTATGTAGCGCAAAAGAGATTAAACTTCTTCCTTAAAATTCTTCCTCATCGTCGATCATGTCGTCGCAATCACTATCCAACTCGAAGCCTGAGTCAGGCTTGCCCTCGCTGGTTGATCCCTCCATGCCCTCCTCTTCACGTAACAGCTCTATCTCTACCTTCGAACTCAGGCTACCTTCGCGTACTATGAATCCTGTTTTCTTACACCACTCGTTGTACTTTCCCTGAACAGAATAGATTAGTAAGTTTACAGTAATAACCGTGATGTATATACTATTACCTCGTGAAACACTTGCATATGCCTGCGAAGTGTAGATACATCATAAATGTATACTTTACTGATTCATAAATAAGTAAATAAGTAGAGTTCAAAGGCCATGGTGTAACATACTGACACAGTGTGCAATCAATTATTTTTCTTCCGGCTTCCAGGTCCACCCGTGTGTTAGCAAAAAAGAATTGAGTATCTAATGTGCGATCCTTTGGGTTTCTGGATTTCGTTGCTGGTACTTCATCTATCCCATCTAGATCTACCAGCCATCCATCCGGGTGGGCAGTGTAAGACAGCGTAGCTGTCTAGTTGCGGATGATGCGCACACAAGCACCCACACACAGCCGTGGGTGGACAAGTCCACATATCCTATCCTGTCCACATATCTTGTCCACCGGCTTACTCACGTCATGTCCACAATACCTTGCTATTTTTAGTTTTCTCATTGTTCCTCCCAGATATAAGTAGTACATTTTACGACGGAATAGATCATCTTTCGAGCCCCCTCTCACTCGCGCAGCTTTCCTCTAAGTCATACCCATCGAAGCATCACCAGGCCTGAACAACGCCCTACATACTGGTGTGCTCCACCGCGAGGAACAGCGCCTCCGACAACGAAGACCTTGCGACTATATCAGCTTATCGACACCTCTCAAGGCTCTCTAACGCAACGAGCCACTCACCTAATCCTTGGACAACACCATCTACCTCTCACACCATTCCGCGCAGATCACAAATTCCTGTTCCTTCGACGACGCCTGCACATGCCACTCGATCAGTACAGGTAACTACCCGAGCTCAGAGTAGGCAACTGACAACGATGGCGGCTACTAACACTGGACGAGCTGCAATGCCAGCACCAGGGACATCGAAAGCCCCTAAAACTTTTGACGGAAAAGATTCTGAATTGGAGGATTTCTTAGATCACTTCGAAACCTTAGCTGACGCGGCAAAACTTACTGATTTGGAACGCATTGCCCAGATTGGGAAGTATGCAACCAGGAAACAGCGTAACCTCTTCGAGGTACTTGACGGGTATGATCCAGCCGACTGGAACGAGTTCAAGAAATCGTTGGCCGACCTATACCCCAACGCCTTCAAAGCCCGTCGCTATACTCGCCAGTCCCTCGAAACTTTTACTGCTAAGGCGGCACGAACTGAGATAGCAGACGAAGATGAGTTGAATGACTACTACCGTGCATTTTTACCTATTGCCCAGTGGCTTGTTGCTCAAAAGAAGATCTCCATCGAAGACCGTGACCGCCAGTTCTGGTTCGGCTTTCATCCCCGAACTAGGACTACATTGAAGCATCAGCTCAGGATCTCGAAGCCGAATCACGACATTTCCATACCTTACGACTATAAGGACGTTCTCAAAGCCGCCAAATATATCTTCGATAATCAGGCTTTCGACCTGGATCCGCAGCCGCAAGTTGGACGAGGACGCCGGTCCTGGGCAGACGAGATGGAGGATGAGGAGAAGGAGGAGGACAAGGGGGGGGAGACAGAGGAGGAGGAGGAGCGGAGGGTCAGGAAGGTGCGGTTTGGAAAAGGAGGAACGGACGTGAAGGAAAAGGGAAAGGAGTCAGCAGAGTCACTGGACGACCTCATCAAGAAACTTACCTCGCTGCAAGTTCACGACACCCACTATGCGGTCAATTACGCAAAGTTGGTACTCTACTACCCAACAGTAGCCGATCGTCTTGCGGCACCTGCGACGTTCCAAGCAGGAAAAGCAGCGCCTTACGCACCTCCGGGGCCGGCAAGGCCATCATACAACTTACAAGCTAATGATCCTTGGCCGTGTGCCTTTTGTAAACGACTCGGCTGCGCTACGAGGAGGTGTGACGTGGCCGCACAGTATATCAGAGAGGGGAAGATCGTTCAAAGGGGGGACTGGTACTGTTGGCCAGACAACTCACGAATCCTGACGCATGAGAAGGGCATCAAGTTCGTAGTGGACACGGAGTTGGAGCGCCGTCAAGTCCCAGCGGCATCCATTCAGGAAGTCCCAACCCAGCCAGCCATGTTTGTCGGTGCGGATGCCACATCGTTGGAGGAGAACGGGACGGAGAGTTTCGTGGTGGAGGTAGAGGAGGGAGGAAGTGGGGCGAGGGAAGAGAGAGTGAGAGAAGAGCGACCAGTACTGTTGGCACCAGCCAGTGCACAGGGAGCAGGAGGTTACCGGGCTCCGGATTCTGCAACACAATACAAATTCCGTTCCAAGATTGAGGAATCCTGCTCACCAGAAGACATCTTTAACGCAGTACTTGACACTCCAGTCACGCTACCCCTTCGACACATTGCTGCGAGCTGCCCAGACGTGAGGCGGCGGATGGTGGACAACTTTAAGACGAGTAAGATTTCGACCCCTACTTTGTTCACGGCGCCCGCAGATGTCCTGCAGGTGGGAGACGACATCGCCATACCGTACCATTGTCCACCGAGGGAGCTGGACATTCTGCTGCAGGGGGTTCACCAGGTCATAGGGGTGTTTGATACGGCTTCGTCGCTGGTCAACATACGGCATGGACTGGTAAAGAAACTGGGACTCGCCGTCAATCCAGATGTGCGAGTCAGCATGACGATGGCGAACGGCGGGGGGGACTCAACAACAGGGGTGGTGGAAAATCTGCAAATTACGATAAGTTCGATCACGATCCCTGTCCACGCACATGTAGTCGATGACAATGCACCATATGATGTGCTGCTGGGCCGGCCGTTCCAGGTTATTGGAAAGATCGACACTACAAGCGCAGGCGAGACACTCATTATTCATGACCCTCGACACACTCACCACAGGATCCACGTCCCTACTCGACCCCACGTAACACCGTGCCGCCACAGCAGTCACTACCTAGGTCTCGCAAGCTTGTCAAAGCTCACCACGATCAGCAGGCTGACACCGCCGGTTCCTGCCCTTCGAGCTAATGTGTCCGCAGGAACGTGCTCCTGGCTGCAGGAGGTATATGGCATACCAGGGCCTGCGGATGTTTTTGTCGCGCGCAGGTACAAGCCTGTCGAACGATGAGTCCGACCTGTTGCAACAACCCTACCAGAGGAGTGTCATGTCAAACGAAGGTTTCCAGAAGACCCGTTGAGATCACTTACGCTTTTGCCAACGAAGCCAGCGGGGAGGTTGGAGTTTGGAACAAGGTTGACGAAGGAGAGATGGGAGGAGTTGAAGGTAGGGGAGGATGGTTTCCTGTGGGAAGAGGAAGTGAGGTTAGCTTTTGCGGCGTTAAAGAACAACGAGGAGGGGTTGGCATGGACAGAAGCCGAGAAGGGACGGTTCAGGGATGACTACTTCGAGCCGGTAGTGATCCCGACGATTGAACACGAACCTTGGGCCGAGCGTAACTATCCTATTCCACCCGGTCTTTTTGAGCAGGTTGTGTCCATCGTCAAGGACAAGATTGCCTCGGGAGTGTTTGAGCCTTCATCGTCTTCCTACCGGTCGAAGTGGTTCTGTGTCGCGAAAAAGAATGGCGCCCTGCGGATTGTTCATGACCTCCAGCCGTTGAATGCTGTAACAATCAAAGATGCCAGCCTGCCGCCTGCAGTAGAACAGTATGCAGAACGTTGTGGAGGGCGTAGTATTTACTCACTAGGTGACATCTTTGTGGGGTATGATCACAGGCCTTTGGACAAGCACTCGCGAGACCTGACGACATTCCAAACACCTCTTGGGCCTCACCGTCTCACAGCTCTACCCATGGGTTGGACTAACTCAGTACCTATCTTCCATGGTGATATCTGCTTTATACTTCAGGATGAAACGGATTGCGCACCACCTTTCATCGATGATGTCCCCATACTAGGGCCCCGAACTCGCTATGAGAAAATAGATGGCACGTACGAAACTATTCCGGACAATCCTGGCATTCGGAGATTTGTGTGGGAGCATTTTGAAGATGTAAATCGAGTGTTGCATCGCTTTAAACACGCTGGCGCAACCATATCAGGGAAAAAGTTGTTTCTAGGGGTTCCAGAGCTTACCGTGGTGGGACATCGCTGTACCTTCCAGGGCCGAATCCCAGACACGGAAAAAATCGATAAGATTGTCAACTGGCCAGCGTGTCAGAACGCCTCCGAAGTTCGTGGTTTTCTGGGAACCTGTGGGGTCGTCAGGATATTTATCCCTGGCTTCGCAGAGCTGGCTTTACCTTTGGTTAGGCTAACAATGAAGCAGGTGGAATTTGTGTGGGGGGAGAGGGAGGAGGGTGCGATGGCAAAGCTAAAGGAGGGGGTGGTGTCGGCGGAGGCTTTATCAGCAATCAACTACACAGCGGCAGGACAAGATATTACCCAGCGTCGTGTTATTCTCGCAGTAGACTCATCCGTCCTCGCGGTCGGATGGATCCTATTGCAATTGGACGGGGAGGGACAGCGCCGCCCTTCGAGGTACGGTTCAATAGCATGGAATGCGCGAGAATCGAGGTACTCACAGGCAAAGCTGGAGTTGTACGGGCTTTTCCGGGCCCTACGGGCAAATCGGCTCCATCTTGTTGGTTTACCGACCTTCGATGTTGAGGTGGACGCTAAGTACATTCGGGGAATGCTAAATAATCCTGACATTCAGCCAAATGCTGCCATGAACCGTTGGATCCTCGGAATTTTGCTCTTCGATTTTAAGCTAGTACACGTACCGGCGAAGAACCACAAAGGACCTGACGGGCTGTCCAGACGAAGGAAGGCGAAGGGGGATATGGAGGAGAGGGAGGGCGAGGCGGAGGAGTGGATCGACGACATGTTGGACATGGGGGTTTGGGTAAATTCCTGGTGGAGACGGGGTATTCAGAATTGTGAATGGGACGACATGGAAGAGAGAAGGGAGGGCACGACAGGGGAGAACGGGGGAATAAAGGGAGTGGTTGAACAGGTTGGGGAAAGGCAGGGTGAGAACGGCAAGGGAAGGCAGGTTGAGGGAAAGGAGCGGGGCTGGATGGGCAGGATAGGGGAGGAAGGGACGGGAAAGGATAAGGACGGAAAAATGGGGGACTGGCAGGATGAAGACGGCAAGGGTAGGCTGGTTGAGGGAGAGGAAAGAGATTCTGAGATGACGATGAGGATTGACGAAAGCGAACGGGGAAGGGAGGGCACAAAGGGAGAGGATGGGAGAGAAAAGGGAAAACATGGGGATGAAACTAAAGACAACGGGAAGGAGCGAAGAGGGGAGAACGTGACAAGGGAAGTTGGGAGAGGCAAAAGGGAGGACAGGATGAGCGGAGAAGGAATATATATGGGAGAAGAGAGTGAGGAAGCGAGGGACAGGACCAGAGGGGCAGGGAGAAGGCAGGAAGAGAACGGAGGGAGAGAAGGGGGGGACGGGGCAAGAGGAGAAGGAAGTGGGGCTAGGAAGGCGGGAGAGGTGGACGGACATGAGGGGGAGCGAAAAGCAAAAAGGAGAGAGTGGAGAGGGAGGAAGACAAGGGAGGGAACGGGGAGGGGGCTAAGAAAGGAGAAGAGAGAGATGACGCACGAGCAAAAAAAAAGGGAGTAGGACGATACTCTGAGCAAGGTACTCTGCGGTTTCCGGTCTTTTCCCTGACAGATCAGGCCACCGCAGGCCTGCAGATTCCGCGGGGGGTGAAGGACGAGGAGGTGGATGGGGTGTTGAGACAGGTACGGGAGTTCTTGGACACGGCGCAAAAGCCGGCAGGAATGGAGGAGAAGCCGTTGCGACGTTTTCTCAGCTATGCACGGCAGTTCTTCTTGAAGGGTAGTCGACTGTGGAGGCGGCGGGAGACAGGTTATCATCAGCTGGTTATCGATCCGGAGAAGCGACTCGCCATTATCATGCAGGCACACGACGAACTGGGGCACAAGGGGCTGTATTCGACACAGCGCATGCTTATGGACAGATTTTGGTGGCCCGGACTGGAACACGATGTCTCCTGGTTTATCAAAACTTGTCACGAATGTCAAATCAGGAATACGGCACACCTTTTTATTCCACCAACGCCGTCAATTCCTGCGCCCTTATTCCGCAAAGCATACTTCGATACGGCTCTTTTCCCAGCTGCGCAGGGATTTCGCTATCTGGTCCAGGCGCGCTGCAGCCTCACGAACTACCCGGAGTGGACGAAGTTGAAGAGAGAGACGGGGGTGGCTGTGGGGAGGTTCATTTTCGAGAATTTGTTGTGCAGGTGGGGAGGGGTGGAGACGATCGTCACGGACAACGGGGCTCCTATAGTCGCTGGACTCGATTGGCTTAGCAAGACATACCATATCAACCACATCCGGATCTCACCTTATAACAAGCAGGCCAACGGCATCGTCGAACGCAGCCATCGAACGATCCGGGAGTCCATCATCAAGGCGTGCGAGGGGGACCCAACGCGCTGGCCAACAGTTGCGCCATTTGCGTTCTGGGCAGACCGCGTCACTGTAAGGAAATCGACAGGTTATTCACCGTTCTACATGGTCCATGGGGTAGAGGCAGTCTTACCTTTCGATCTGGCGGAGGCAACGTTCCTTGTGCCCAAACTTGAGAAGCCGCTTACGGACGCGGAGTTGATTGCAGTTCGCGCACGACAGCTACCACGCACATACCATACGCAACTACAACTTCGCTCCCGGTACCCTCGTGCTCGTCCGCAACACGCGTATTGAAAACGACCTGTCCCGCAAGTCAAAACCGCGCTATCTGGGACCGATGATCGTAGTCAGAAGGACTCGCAACGGGGCCTACATCCTTGCGGAACTCACCGGGGCCGCCGCAAAACTCCCGTATGCGGCGTTTCGTCTCATACCCTATTATCCGCGCTCGCGCACCTGCATCGATGTGACGGCAATTGTTGATCCCACGGAGGTTCCTGTTGATGAGGATGTGAAGGCGGTGGCGGATGGGGAGGAGGAGTAGAGAGTAAGCGGTTCTTTCGAGGGGTGGGAGGAGATGTAAGACAGCGTAGCTGTCTAGTTGCGGATGATGCGCACACAAGCACCCACACACAGCCGCGGGTGGACAAGTCCACATATCCTATCCTGTCCACATATCTTGTCCACCGGCTTACTCACGTCATGTCCACAATACCTTGCTATTTTTAGTTTTCTCATTGTTCCTCCCAGATATAAGTAGTACATTTTAGGACGGAATAGATCATCTTTCGAGCCCCCTCTCACTTGCGCAGCTTTCCTCTAAGTCATACCCATCGAAGCATCACCAGGCCTGAACGACGCCCTACATCGCATGTTCGTTAATCTGCATACTTCCTTCCAGAACGTCCCTGTCCATCTGGAGTCTCTGTCAGAGACTATCTGCCTAGGTATTCCATATTTTGACACTATGTGCTCAAAGAATAACTTGGCAGTAGTTTCTTCATTCACAGAGCTGTGAGTGGGGATGAAGGTGGCATATTTTGTGAGTTTGTCTACAATGACTAGGATGGAGTCGTAGCCATTGCTTTCAGGAAGTTCAGTGATGAAATCCATAGTGACAACTTCAAATGGTTTTTCTGGAATAGGTAGAGGCCGCAGCAGACCAATTGGGGCATGCCTTCGAGGTTTGGCCTTTTGGCAAATGTCACAGCTTACTACAAATCTCTTGACATCCCTACTCATTCTGGGCCAGTAATAAGTGGAGGATAATTTGTTGTAAGTCCTGTGATATCCGGCGTGAGCTCCTTCAGTGATTTCGTCGTGGACTTCACTAAGAAGCCTTGCTTGCTCACTCCTGGGAATGCATAACCTGTTATTCCCATTCCAATCTTCGAAGTAAAGTAAGCCAGTCTCACTTTCAAAGAACAAGGGTTGTTTTGGATTGCTCCAATTTGACTCGTTCCTTAATTCTGACAGTACTTTACTGAAGTAAGGGTCTGAGGTATAACTGTCTACGATTTTTTGGATTTCTTCCTGAGATAAGCTCATAACCAGATTGAAGCTTTTGGCAGCTGTGAACGGGAGAGTGATTGAGTCTGCCAAGTTGGTGTGAGCTTGTACTGCAGTAGAATATGTTTCGGGCAAGGTTCTCGAGCTCTCCTCTTCGAAGTCAGCCATTAGACGTAAGGTTTTGGCTTCGAATTCGGGAGAGATCTCTGAATAGAATTTGGAAAGAGAATCCTGCTCGGAATCCAGGATAGTAGGAATGGAATCGTCAGAAGAAGGTCCATCTTGAAAAGGGACATTCCTTCTGAGTCGAGAAATAGGATCCACATTAGAATGCACACGTCCAGCTCGGTGCACAATTTTTAAGTCTGGGTAGGCTGCAAAAACTGTGCCCCAGGTCAATAGTCTCCGATTGACGTTCTGGAAGGTACGACTCCAAATGAGGGCAGCATGATCAGTAATGGCTATCACTTTTTCCCCTTCAATATAGGGTTGAAATTTGATGAGACCATCACGTAATGCTAGGGCTTCCCTTTCGGTGGGAGAATAGTTACGTTCTTCTGGCTTCAGAGTTCTGGACCAGTATGCAATTACTCTTTCCACGGAAACGGTGGTGTTTTCAAAGTCCTTGTCCCAGATACCAGGGGTAGGAAGTGGCTCATCCTTAGACACTGAAATAACCAGTTGCGGAACAGGTTGCCCATTGTCAAAAGCGGTTTTGAGCTTATCATATGCCTTGGTACCTTTAAGGTCTCTGATTTTGATTGGTTGGACCTGCTGAAGTATAGCAGCTATGCCGACATCACAGGCATCGGAGTACACTCTGTAACTGAGTTCTGGGATGGCATAGGCTTTGACAGGTGCACTGACTAAAGCTGTTTTAGCCAGCTCAAAGGCTTCTTGTTGTGTGCTACCCCAGCTCCAGGTAGAACCTTTCTTTAAAAGTTCAAATAGAGGGGCCACCATCCAGGCATAAAATGGAATGTATGAGGAAAAGTAAACCATCATGCCAAGGAATGTTTGCAACTCATGAACATTCTTAGGTTCAGCCAGTTCTAGGATAGCATCAACCTTTTCCTTGTGAGTGGATAAACCCAGCCGTGATACCTTCTGTCCTAACAGCATAAGTGACTGGTAGGCAAGATGGCACTTAGCTGGTGACAGCGTGATTCCTGACCTTTCAATGGCACCAAAAACCTTATCAAGGTGAGTTAAGTGTTCTTTGAAGGTTTTGGAATAAATGACGATGTCATCAATGTACACCAGTGCAAAGATCCAGAGAAAAGGTGCTAGGACACCCTGCATGACTCTTTGGAAAACTGCTGGCCCGTTTCTATACCCAAAAGGCAGACGCCTGAAGTGGTACAGTCCTCGGTGAGTCCGGAACGCAGTTTTCTCCTTGGCATTGTCAGCCATTTGCAGCTGCGTAAAGCCTGCCAATGCATCCAAGGTTGAGAGCCAACGGGATCCTGTAAGTGCCTGTAAGATAGCATCTTGCCTAGGCAGAGGGAACTCATCAGGCACGACTACTTCGTTAAGTTTTCTGTAGTCGATGCACATTCTAGGTTTTCCATTACGATAGGATATCAATGCTGGAAAACCCCAAGGGCTTTTGGATGGTTCGATAACTCCGAGGTTAATCCATGCATCCATCTGCTTGTCAATGAGTTCTCTCTTAGCGGGAGAGGCATTATATGGATGGAGAGAAATTTCCTTAGTATCAGGACGTAAGGTAATTTTGACCTTCGCATTATGGTGTCCAAGCCTGCCATCTAGACCAAATGCATCTTTGTGGAAGACAATGACGTTCTGAAGTGCTTTCTTATTAGACTGATCGAGTTCTGGAGAGAAGTCAATTTCATCTAACAGTCGCTGTTCCGGAACGTCCTCCATAGGTGCTTCTTGTGTCTTAGGACCTCCCTGAACCACTTCGCCTGCAGCTTCCAAAGCAGTGCTTGCTGAAGGGTTACCTGGCTCAGAGTTGTATTGAGCTAGGGCCCGTATGAGTCTAGCATGAGACAAGCAAGACTCTAACTGCTCTGGATCCATATTTGCAACTTTATCAAGCCAACTAGTAGGATTTCTAGCATGACCTAAGAGTTGTCCCTGATGAATGGTAACAGGTTGAGAAGAAAAGTTACACACGTGTAACCGTGGGTTATTACGAGATACAATAGCATCTGTAATTCCGTAAAAATCTTCTGGACCTCGGTTGGAATGAAGTATCTTTTCAACAAAGACTTCGTTACCATCGCCAGGGAAGTATATGGAGACAGGTACGAGAGATGCTGATTCAGGAGGAATTGTGATCGGATACAGGGCTCTTACACTTGAGTCGGCTATAAGAGCTCTTTGCCTTTTCCTAGATTTCTTAAGACACCTGTGAGCCTTGAACTTCGCAGTGAGAGAAGTTAAGTTTGGCAGAGTCCTAATTTTGAAGGAATGTCCTGCTTCATCTTGTAAAGGAGTGCTGACTGAATTCTCGCTTTTGGTTTTACGACCCGTATCCCCGAACAAGAGATAACTGTCGGAACCTTCACGGATCAGAGAAATCGAGTATTGATCAGCGAAATCATTTCCAAGGATAACTGGAGTGGTCATGCCCTTAACGACATAGGCTTCCACTTCAAGCTGAACAGGACCAGCATCCGAGTCGAAAAATATGGGAATGGTAACATATCCCGAAATTTTTGAAGTTCCAGTAACTTGAATTAGGTTAACGTTCTGACCTGTTTTGATTTTGGGAGGATTCTCCATAGAACTAAGAGCTTTTTGAGAGATAAGGGTAATGTCTGAACCAGAATCAGCAACTAGGGCTTGTTGATTCTTTCCATATTCACCCAACCAAACATTAGCAGTTGAAGCAGAGGATCCGAGGAAAGCACAACCTGCAGGTCTGGACATAAACCTCCTGAGTTTAATCAGAGAGTTTGGGGCCCAACTTTTTAGATTGAGGTTTCGCAGATATGCTAGCACGTGCTTGGCATCTTTCTGTAATCTTCTTCTTTCTCGGCGAGTCATAGAGTTAGACTCTCCAGAGCTAGATGAAGGGTTGCTCTTAGAATTGTAGGATCCCCCCAGAGTAGACACATCCTCTGATGGGCTCACTTGCTTAGCAAGTTGACAGTGAGCTTCCGGAGTCTGAGGGGTTTCGTGAAAATCCGATTGAGGTTCTTCCGATTCTGCTGCAGCTTCCGAGTTAACAGAGTTTGCATGGGCAAGTTCAGGGTCAAATTCATGTTCCAACTCATGAATGGCATCGAGGTACAAATCCTCATAGGCCATGTCAGCGTTGTCCTCCTCAATAGAGGATTGAGTAAGATGGGAATGAGCTGTAGACTTTGCATGTTTACACTCATTGTCCCAATGCTTACTACTTCCGCAATGCTTGCATGGCCTAGCTCCCTTTGATTCAGGAGTGGATCTCGTAGACACATTCGAATCATCCTTAGGATACTTAGGAGGGCTCAGCTTAGATGACCATCCCACCAAATGAGATCTAGCATCTCGGAACGTTCTGTCCGAAGAATTTCTAGAGTCAAATCGGGGTTTGGATTGTAAAGCATTCTCCAAACTTCTAATGCGTCTTTCCATACTATCACCTGAGGTGAAAGGTGGATGAGACAAGGATTCCTCATGGTACTTGATGGCAGACTGGAATTCAACAGCATCTGCACACCTATGAGCATCAATGACCGTATGCCAATAGGAGGGTGCCCCGTTCATGATTTCCATAATGAGTTCTGAGTCGGTCAGCTTACTGAAAAGCCTCAGTAGCTCTGCCTTTCTAACGTAATACTCGCTAGGAGTCTCATTAGAATGACTAGCTTCTCGGAAAGTAGCACGAGTAGCTCTTGCTTTCTGTCTGTCTAACCATGCTCGGTTCATGTAATAGGCTCCGATTACGTCTCTGATTGATTTCCAGTCTGTGGTGGCTTCTTGACGATGTGACAGAGGCAAGGAAAAGAACCAACGTTCCACACCCTTGCGAAGTCTCAGAGGGACAATACGTCCAAGCTGTCTGAAGACTGTGGCAGAGTTTTGAGAAAGGTGATTCACTTTCAAAATCCACTGTGCTAATGTGTCAGGGTTGCCATCCCATTCGGGGACCACATCAGGACGTAGTTTGTTATCAAAATACGCCTCCAGCTTACTTTGGCTAGGTAAGGCATCCACACTAGGTTTACCACCTTTATTGCTATCCCCCCGGTCCAGATTAGGGCCGTTTCCTCCGCCGCCGCCATCATCGCCGTCAGGAGGACCTGAATCACCAGGTCTGCCAGGCGGGTTACCTCTTCCTCCCGAAGGGAATGAAGGAAGTTTAGATGGGTAACGAGAAGGAGTGGGAGGTGGATCCGAAGACTCTTCATCATCTGAAGGCTCGTCTCCAGGAGGTGGTGGGCCTCCAGAAACTCCATAAGTCCTATCAGGGACTGCAGAAGTCTCAGGGATGCTGAAGATAGTCCTCCTCCTGTTATCAGCAGGAGTTTGGAACAACTCTTCCAAGCCATCCGACCCAGTAAGCTTGGTCGGGTTCTGATTATAAGGTGAATGAATAGTCAAAGATGGTCTAGGCCCACGTGTGTAGGCAGTTGACTGTCTTCTTCTAACCTGATCATGGTCTATGGGGAGACTATGTTCAGTGTCACCTTGAGAGGTAATAGGGACATCTTTCTGAGGAAAGACCGGCTCACAAGCTACCCGTAGAGGCCTAGACATGTGAGGGGGAGTATCATGCTCGAAAGCAGGAGTCTCCTGAACAGTCTTAACTGTTGCTTCGTTGAAGCGTTTATCTGCTGCCAACTTTCTCTTCAAAGCGTTATACGCAGCAGTGTAGCGCATGTGAAATATTTCAGGGTTGGCAGACATTTCCTCAAGGTCTGGTAACGACGGGGAAGCAAAGTCTTCCTTCGACGGTTTCCAGGTTCCTTTGGATTTTGCCACTGCATCCCAATAGAAGGCTAAGAAATTTTCAACATCTTCGCGCAAAGCGACAAAGATTATTTCCAGAGACTTAGCTTCCCACAGGGAGTCTGAAGGCCATTCCTTAGGTAGAGAAGGAATAGGCATAGATGGAAGGTTTAAGTCCTGCAAGACACCTCGCCAGTCTTCAGCAAGACAGGTTAAGTGATCATACATGGTTTTATACTTAAACGGTTCAACGTAATATCCTATAGCACTCTGACCAGAGATACGACCAGGATGGCCAAGTAGAACTGAGTCCAGCATAGCCATTTCATATCTGAAAGCCCCTTCTGCTGCACGAGATAGAACTCTAGGTGCGGGCACCTTAGAGCGGTCTATTGCAATCTTGGCTAAAGACAGTAAGTGGTCTCTTCTGATAGAAAGGTTACAATCAGACCTTTGCTCTCTCCTTCTACCCGCAGCCTTGAAAGACCTGAAAGGCTCAGAAGGCACTATACAGATGTCCTTAAGGGACTCCTGTAACGGGTATGCAAATGCCCATTGAACAGGTGACTGAGATGTGTCGGATTCACGAGCAAACGAAGTCTCGAGAATGCTGGCTTCAGCCTCCTGAGGAGTATCCAACAATGGATCCTCCAATGGATTGTTAGTGGGTGTGACAGAGTCACGATGATGATGAATAGTAGATGAAGACATACCCGAGTTTCTGAAAGAAGCAAGTTTGTCACGAGGATGAAACGATTCGAATCGAGGTGCGGTTTGGTTCGGTGTTGAGCAAGGGTTGAGATAAGGTAAAGGTGAAGGAGGAGAGGTAAGCGTAGAGTAAGGATAAGTACCGTCTATTGAAATTTTCCTAGAGGAAGCTTCTAAAGAGCGGGACACGAGGTTAAGCACGGACTGTGTTATTGCGGGTTTGGAGACCTCAGCAATGGTAGTAAATTCTACACTCGAAATGCTGCTAAGCGATTCCCAGAGCGTCCACCAGTGTTTTGGAACCCTTCAAGACTTTGGTGTTATTGCTAACACTTCAATCTATCAGAACATGTCGTTTACGAGACTGTTATGACCGTTCATTTCCGACTTCCGACCCTCAGTTCCGCAACTCCTTCCGCCCCTCCAATAGTTCCGCCACAC
>WHVA01000227.1:0-170516 GCA_015179125.1 Gautieria morchelliformis | reverse complement strand
GATCGAACGTGGAACGCAGCCCATCTGAATGGGTTCCACAAGCTTCAAACAGGAAGAACTCGGGGAAGTATCGTGGCGAATCGAAGAGGAGAGGAGTATGACAGCTTCCGGACTGAAGAAAGGGAGTCCTGCGGCCCCGCGCGATGTTGCAAGGCCAGAAACCGTTCGGGAGAAGAGGCTACCTTCACGATAAGGCGTTTTCCGTCAGTTACTAGTTGAGTACAGAGTAAAAAGACAATGAACGCGAACCACATGCACCCGGGCCGCTGCCATAAGAGCATGACACTCGTATCTGATACGCAACAATCAGGCGGCCGTTCGAGAGAAGAGGCTACCTTGATGATAAGGCGTTTTCCGTCAGTTACTAGTTGAGTCCAGAGTAAAAAGAACGTAGTACTTATCGCCGGATGTCTACGTGGTATCGACCTACACTCCGAGTCCTTGACCTTATCCAAGTAACTTGCACCTGACATACCTTGCCAATATTGGTTAGCAGGGGTGTTGCCGCCGTCGTATGGGAGTTATAGAAAGGTAGGAAGCTGTAGGTCTACCTAGTGCGGGCAGCAGCGCCACATAACGATCTGTGGCGCTACGTGGAACCCAGAGTCAGCTACGTAGGTGACGTAGACTACTAGTAGCGCCCGTGGCGCTGCATAAATATGGCCGAATTACAAGCCGGAATCGGCCGTTCCTGATGCGTGCAATGGGTCTGAGTACTGTGGAATGTGAATGTCACATTCAACTACGCCGATTTGAACTCATCCATCCAACTTAAATGTGAGACAAAGAAGGGGTAAGGGTTATCGCTGCACGCATTCCAGAAAACCTCAATTATTTGTAGCAAAATCGAGTGCACCGGCTCTATTTCTCCGCGTCGGAGTACCTCAGGTGGGGCAACCTAAATGGGTGAAGGGAAGAGACGCTGGCAACATGATCATGAAGCAGGATATCACCGGGAGGACACAGGATTTAACCTGGCAGCACACTTGACCGTTAGGGCAGCAGCAGTTAGTTCTAGGACACAAACCTGCCCGTAACGGTAAGGCCATGATTTGATTTGATTTGTATCAGTAGACTATACCGAAGGGAATAAATGGCGAATAATCACTCTTGCCAGAAGGACACGTGAAACTAGTAAATGGAATAATGGAATTTTTCTTGGATTTTATTGATTTTTTGTTGTTCGATTGTGAGGGGATTTTGTTATCTAACTACTGGGGTCATGGGGGTTAAACAAGGAAATGATCATAGAGCAGTCAAAGGTCCCGGCTTGCCCGGATAAGACTCGTGGAAGTCAGTGACCAGCTCCGAGGCATGATCAAGCTCGGAAGCTCGGATCCACGAGGTTTCTTTGTCGGTACCTTCATAACCAGTCCACCTAACAAGATAGAGCAGCTTGCAGCTCTTTCGTCTATTATCGATCTTCGAGTCGAGGATTTCGGAGACCTCGAACTCGGGCTCGCCGTCGATAACGACTGGGGGTGGAGGCAGCTGAACTCGGTTCGGGATGGTGTTGGGTGAGGCTGGTTCGAGCATAGATACGTGGAATACTGGATGGACTGAATGCATGTGTTCTGGAAATCGAAGAATGAAGGAGTGAGTACCCGCTCGGGAAATGATCTCAAATGGACCCAAGAACTTCTCGGTGAGCTTCTTGGTAGGCCGAGTTGTTCTGAAATACTGTGCCTGAATACAGCACAGCACTGCCCACGGTGCACACGAATGGCGAGACAAGGTGGCAGAGGCATGACCTCAGCAGAGGCAACCCACACCACTGTACTACTTAGTCGTTGCACCAACTTCCTTGCCCCTGCAGGCCGCATGTGATCCCATACATGGTGTTGGGTCACCCGCATCTCTTCCTTGGCTTTGCTCCTTTTTCTTTCCTTTTTGTTTTTTTTCTTGTCAGGGTGTGCTTACCCTTTGCCATGGCTAATACTCTTTCCACTGAACGTATCTGCTTGTAGGCCTGAGTCTCACTTCAATGCATCAGAATTTGAGTCACAGATTGTCTTGTGTCACACTCCCACCTTCACCTAGGTATTGAGTGGTCAGGCTTGCTTGCCCCACACATACTGACTTTTAGCCTTTTTTGTTCCCCCCCCCGCCCTGCCCCCCCATACTCTCTGTTCGCATCATGACCTGCACTGCTCAAATGCTTTTTTCCCTCCAGGGTTTTTTTAATGCCTTCTGCCTTAGTCAGGTTTAACTACTATCTGCTCTGCTCTGTGTACATGTATTTTTACTAGGCCACGGCCTTCAATAGTTTTTTTTGCTGCGGTGACCTCACTATGCGCCGCTGTGCCTTTACTACCTTTGTGGCAGTTAGTATACACCAACCTGTACAGTATATAAAGGAATCAAAGGAAGACATCACTCCACGTTATTGGCCTGTGTCATGCTGTTGGCGGCAGAGAACAAGAAGTTCGAGTCTCCGCTTTGGCCTGTGACGGCAGGAGCTACAAAACCCCATCCAAATCATGTCAAATCTGTTCAAAACTAGCTTATCAGAGTTAAAACCGGTTTTGGGGGCTTTGTCAGAGCTTTATAAAAAATCCAAATCCTTGTCCAAATCCTCTCCAAATCCCCATCAAAACTGCTACTGTGATAGGCCCTATTGTTTCTCTTCTCTTCTCCTTGCCCAAAAGTTTGAAACCATGCTGGTCAACTCATGGCGTACCATGGTGATTGAGCTGTACCTGTCACGGGAACCCCAATCACACACTGCTTTATCGCCCTTATAGTACCGTGCCTAACATCCACAAAAATAATACTGAGTGAGACTTTCTTACCTTATGGCCACACATAAAAATCTGCTGAACCTAATCCAGTTCAAGGACTTTCAATGGACAGATCACACTGACTGTCTTGCCCATGTGCATTGCGGCAACACCTTCAATGACTAAGCTTTTCCCATATCCAGTGCCAGCAACGAAGATAGAATCAAAGCCTTGGACAATCTTTGAAATAAGCTTGGCTTGCCAATCATGAGGGTCATAGTCTAGATTTATTCTTCCACAAACAATGTCTCTAACTTTAGAAGCCTCAAGGTGAAGGGAATTAATTCCCGGGAGCTTTGAATTGACTGAAGAAGCCTTCTGTTTCCTGGGAGTACCAGCAGGTTGAGATCATAATAAAAGCATGCTGAATACTAGAACCAAGCGCAAGACTGGTTGATCTTATTTTTGCTGTGTTGGTGACTGGACTCCGAGACAGGGTGGTGATCGCTGGCTAGCAGAAGAAAATCTATAATAGGCAAGTAGATATTATTTTAAAGATGCAGCATGTGGATGTGGCAGGTTATAGACATTTTCTATGATAGAAGTGCATTAAAATCAAAGAGCAGCTGTGTGTAACACATTGACAAGTGAGATAGCACAATTGTGCCCACCTCCACTATTCCCAATTGAATACAAGACAGCTGCTCAGTGATCAAGCAATTCTAACTAGCTAGGAAGCTCAAGAGACATATGGCCTAGTAGATTGTTATGATGAGTGCAGCGGTAGAGAGTGTGTGGCTGCTGGTAGAGGTGGTGGGAGACAGCCCTGTTTCACAGCATCTTGGTACAAGCCCCTTCTCCCAAAGGTGCTCATGGAGCATGAACTTTGAGTTGGAGATGGGGCTTGTGCTGAACCTACAGCAACAGATAGTGAAAAAGAGGAAATCTGGTAATAATTTGAAACTATGGCAAATGGTGAAGAATCCTTCATTTTTTGTTTACAATTTAAAAGATCAAGAAAATCAGAATAAAAACAGATAAGCATTTATAAGAGACAAAATAAATCATATTGCCTGCATATGATGCAAGAAATAATTATTTGCCTTTATTCAGATTTCCTTGATGTCTTAAATTGTTAAAAAAAAAAAAAAAAAAAAAAAAAAAACAGGAAAAAATCTTCAGCATTTGCCATAGTTTCAAATTATTACCAGATTTCCACTATTTGTTGCTGTGGGTTATGGTAAACAAACAGTGACTTGCACCTAGTGTATGGCTCAGAATGAAACTTACATTCTGGATGCATGTGTTTCATGTGATTCTGATGGGTAAACATAAAATTAAGGAAGTCATGAAGTACTAGAGCATGTACTACCAAAGCTTCCTTTCCAGACTGTCCTGCAAGACACAGATTACAGTCCCATTCCCCCTTGGCCACTTTCACATCCTGAGTGCGCCTTGGCTGCCGGAAAGTCCATACAATCACGGTACATTAGTGGCTTGCGAGGCATCAAAACTATCCTTCAGCTCCTGCCAAGACTGTGTGTGCGGCGGTTGTTTTCCAACCTGAGAAGAGCTGGTCTATAGACGAAAAGGCGGCCTGAGGAAACCCGTAAGTATCAACTCACTGACAGTCGACTGTATATATGGACAAGTCTTTCATTAGGTCTGGTTACACCCAGTAAGATAGAAGTCAGATGAGAGCCGGGCAAGTAGAAGGGAGGTCCAAATATGTCTGTATTCTGAGAAAACAGGCACTACTTATACTCTGAGGATGCCAAGCCTATCTATCTTAAGTGAACAAAGACATGGAAGACAGAACAATGGTAAAATAGCGAGACAATTGTCGAAGAAATGTGGACAAAGTGTAGTTGTCCACACCGGCGGGTGCCTGTGTGCGCGTCCGATCCCTCCGTATCCGCAACTAGACAGCAACGCTGTCTTACGCCACCCGGCTCTGGTTTGGAGGGGCGCTTCCTAGTTGTTCCACATTGTATGCATTAACTTGGATATCCGACTATGGTTAGCTTGTGCAGAACTTGCAAGTCCAATCACATGTCCATATACTTACGGGATGAACCCTTCAACTCCCCATCTTCATGCTGACCTTGACTTTGGTGTTGAGATATAAAGTCTTGAACAGAGCCGGCCGAGTGTCTTGTAATGGTCGATCGTAAATCAGGGACCGTTGCTGTGTAACCCGAATGCTCAGTTTCGTGTCGTTCTTCAACTGGAGAACTTCCTTTGGCTTTCCGGAATGAGTACAGGGTCTCATCGCAATATATCGTAGTACACTTACATGATTCTGCCACTTGAGATTGCTGAGCGGGGTCTGATGCATCGGGGATGGTCGTGGCTACAGTAATGGTCCATGGAGAAATGTAGAAGTGAGTCTGGTCAGCATGGGCTAGTTTATGCAATCGCATTCCAACACGATGACTCACCGTCTGACTCCCCAAGGTGCTCAAATGTCACTGTAGATGCAGTGCAATCGTGCATTACGACTATATATTATAAAGCACGATTTGAAATTTGAAGACTCACATGTTAGTGATTGAGAATTGCGGAGAGCAGATTCTGAGGGAAGTTGCGACCGCGGTTGTTGACGGGCAGCTTCTTTGGCTTTTAACTCCTCTAATTCACGGTCCATCTCAGCTTGGGTTCTCCTCAACATTTCCGATCCCCGTGCCAGCTCCGCAGAGTTCTGTCATTACCACGGACTGAGTTTTTCATCTAGGGAAAGTTGTGTTACTAACGATAAAGGTGGCGCTGAACCACCTTGCTTCCTTTCTAACACCAGAAGCCTTTGAAATTGTTGCAATGGCCCCAATGGTAGACTGTGAACCGCGCTCAATATTGCCTAATTCGGTTTGGAAGCTCCGAGAAAGTTTAATCCGTGTGGCTATGATACAGTTTTGTAGACGACTTACTGACGGGTCCTCTCCAAGTACTTGTCGCGTTGATCTGATGTCAAAAACTCTTCGCATTTTTTGAATGTTGCATCTGCTGCACTTAGATACTTCTGAATTTTCTTGACATGTTTAAGTTGCCTTGTGGCGATGTGCTTGTGTACCCATCCGACACCTGGTATGAGATTTACAGACGGTATAGGTATAGTGGGCATCTATGCAGTCACGTCACTTGGCTCGAGTTCAAGTTGAGGGGTGAGTACTTGAGTGGCGGGGACGTTCAAAGGGAAGCCAAGCGCTCAAATCCGAGGTTCTTCTTGTACGCGGTATAATCGGATGGGGCTGTGACGCCGCAACGTTGGCGAACATGATCCATGAGGCCAAGATGACATAATTACTGTAAGCACCCCACGCGGGGCCCGGCGTACATTGACTCTGAAAAGCGGGCACTTACGTTAAGTACAACAAGGTTCGGGCATTGCATGTCAAACTGTATTGCATCAGTGAAACATACCGTACTTAGTATACCTCTCGTGCAAAAGCGGCGAATGAAATGCGCCCATCTCCCCCAACTCATCGAATTCAATGTCCTTTACTTCCGCATATTACCCCATTGGCCCAGGTACCGCTCCTTTCCGTGTACTATCTCTTGGCTGCAAATTTTCAAGTGTATAGAGAATTTGCGACCAGCGCTACTACTCGTGAGTTCAAAACTCACAGGTGCAGAGGTGCTCGATAGATACAGTACAAGAGGCTAAGTTGATCTAGACAGATCGCTAATGATTAATTGGAGCGCAGTCAGACATGGATAAGGTGTGCGGAACGCCCGCGGTTAGACCAGGGCAAAAGAGGCGCTAACCAATCAAAGCGGAACAGTCACGGGGCGCGGCGGCTCTCCGCCAACTCATGCACACTATATATTGTGAAACTCCTCTCAACTTTTTCCCTCTCATACCACATCATGGCCGAAGAACACTCCGCCTCCTTCCATCCCATCGCACCCCGTCTCAAGGGCACAGATGGTAGGCCTAAGCCTCACATCGGGCCCGGCCGAGCAGACTACGAACAACATCATGCAAAGACCATCGGACCCCAGTCTGACGAATGGTGGGGAAAGGTCTGTTCTGGAGTTCCAAATCCCTCGTTTTCGCCACATTGACCACCTGCAGATGGCACGCGAAACCCTGTACTGGGATAAGCCCTTCTCTACGGTTCGTTCGGGCAGCTTCGATAATGGCGACATATCGTGGTTCCAGGAGGGTGCACTGAACGCATCCTATAACTGCGTCGACAGGTGGGCGTTCAAGAACCCCGACAAAGTTCGTCCCACAGTCTTGTGTCGGTCGTTGCGTCCTGCTCACACACTTCTAGACCGCGATCATATACGAAGCGGATGAGCCAGGAGAGGGTCGCAACATCACATTTGCTGAGCTACTGCGCGAGGTCTGCTCGGTTGCCAACGTTCTCAAGTCTTTTGGGGTCAAAAAGGGCGACACCGTCTCTGTGTATCTCCCCATGACCTGGCAAGCTGCTGCCGCCTTCCTTGCTTGCGCCCGTATTGGTGCAGTACATTCAGTTGTCTTTGCCGGATTTTCGGCCGAGTCTCTCCGCGACCGTGTGCAAGACTGCAAGTCTCGCGTCGTCATCACAACCGACGAAGGGCGCAGGGGCGGCAAAAGCATTGCCACAAAAGCAATTGTTGATGCTGCGCTCCAAGAGTGCCCGCTGGTTGAGCACGTCCTCGTGCTCGAGAGAACGGGGAAACCTGTCCCGTGGACGTCAGGCAGAGACAAATGGTGGCACGAGCAGGCGGCCAAAGTGCCTCGATATTGCCCGCCTGAAGTAATGGCTGCAGAGGACCCACTCTTTATTCTCTACGTGCGTATTGAGTACATTATCAGCGTGATGTCATTAATCGTCGCTTCAGACTTCTGGCTCCACTGGGAAGCCTAAGGGTGTCGTGCACACCACGGCAGGCTACCTTCTCGGCGCAGCGCTGACTGTCAAATATGTCTTTGATGTGCATCCCGATGACCGCTTCGCATGCATGGCAGATGTTGGATGGATCACAGGTCACACGTATGTCGCCACATCCTTGCGTCTCATCGTCCCTCACGTCGTGCAGCTATATTATCTACGGTCCGCTCGCCAACGGCATTACCACGACCGTGTTCGAGTCCACGCCTGTATACCCCACGCCCTCGCGATATTGGCAAGCGGTGCAGACCCACAAACTCACGCACTTCTACAGTGCGCCTACAGCCATCCGTTTGCTCCGCCGTCTTGGACACCACCACGTCGAGGGTCACGACTTGGACTCGCTGCGCGTCCTTGGCAGTGTCGGCGAGCCCATCAACCCTGAGGCTTGGCATTGGTACAACGAGCACGTCGGAAGGAAGCAGTGTGCGATCGTCGACACCTTCTGGTGAGTTAGGAATCGTTTTGATATCATTGGGCCTTGGCGTAAATCACGATCGGTCAGGCAAACTGAGACGGGATCGATCGTGGTAACACCCTTCCCTGGTGCGATCGAGACGAAGCCGGGCTCGGCGACTGTGCCATTCTTTGGCATCGAGCCTGCCATTTTAGATCCAACCACAGGGAAGGTGCGTGTGTGCCGCCTGGCTTAAAAAAGTCGACGTGATAATTTGTTATTAGGAACTGGAAGGCAATGGTGTCGAGGGTGTGTTGGTAATTAAGAGACCCTGGCCTTCGATCGCGCGGACCGTGTACAATGACCACAAGAGGTATGTGACTAAGCTCCATCCCAGCGAGTGTACCTAAAGTGTCGATGCATGCAGATATCTCGAGACATATATGAAGGTCCGAAAACGCAACTTGCCATTGCTGGTACCTCGTTAATCCGTCTTTAATAGCCATACCCTGGTGTTTTCTATACCGGAGACGGTGCTGCGCGCGACGAGCATGGCTACATCTGGATCAAGGGCCGTGTTGACGGTGGGATCGCCTTTTTCAAGTGTGACATGCTTTCACTGACGTCTGTCTCTTAGATGTGATCAACGTCTCCGGACACCGTCTGTCGACCGCAGAGATCGAATCTGCGTTGATTGTGCACCCTGGTGTCGCCGAAACTGCTGGTATGCACCTTCTCTCTCAATCGTGATCCCGTTGCCCACCTCGCCCTCGCTGCAGTAATCGGAACAGCGGATGAGCTGACCGGCCAAGCCGTGCATGCCTTCGTCACGCTCAAGCCGTACGTCGTCACAGCATCACTCTCTTTCCCCCCACAGACTGAATGCCTTCGGCAGTGAGTTTAACTACGACCGCGATAACGAGTCGGCTCTCGCCAAGGAACTCACTCTCCAAGTGCGCAAGGTGATCGGACCGTTTGCAGCACCCAAGAAGATCTACATCGTCAACGACCTCCCAAAGACGCGGAGCGGCAAGGTGAGTACACGTCTGATCGTTCCGTTTGTTGTTTCGCGATTGCTGACGCGCGGCGCGGGGGCAGATCATGCGCCGTATTATGCGGAAGATTGTTGCAGGGGAAGGCGACCAGCTCGGGGACCTCAGCACGCTCGCTGACCCGAGTGTTGTGGACCAGTTGAAGACCAAAGTACTTTGAGCTTTTAAATTCCCTCTTCTTGAGGTGCCAGCGCGGCCCATATATGCAGGCGGCATATATCAGATTTCAGTCAGTCGCCTTTTAGTGTACGACCAAGTCATATTTGGAAAGGGACGAGTTTCCCGGATTGAATAGATCGGAATAGAGTGCCAAATACGCCTCAGTACAGCGTGATAGATAAGTGCCAACCAAATACATACAGTATCCGGCGTGGGCACGTCACCTGCGGTACTCCCATATTGCATGGTCCTAGTAAGATACTGTTAGCAGTAAAAGCCTATGTATACAGTGCTTGCCTCAGATAGTACCTCTGTTAATTCTGCCTCCTAGAAAAACAGTTCTTGTATGCCTGTGGACTTGAGCCTCGCGTGTTCCACCAACGGCAAGGCACGGTACCCTTGTCACGACCGTGACACGCGTCGCTCCAACGCGTGTCGTCATCGTCGCTATTTGACCCGCCCTTTTTGATCCTGGCCACCGCCGCTCTCTCAGTTGTCCTCAGTATACAGTATTACTGTATTAAAGAGAAATGCGCAAATTTTGTGAGCAGTGGGAATATACAGAACATCATACTGACCGGCTGACGCTTCCCAAAGTTTCGGAGGCAGGTCACTCTCATTGTTCCCCCCACTGCTGCTCTTGCTACTGTCTTCACTGGTGTCGTTGGCCTCATGCATCTCTCCCCGTGTCTTGCGATACGATTTTCGATAATCTCCTGGGTGGAGACAGTGATCTCATGGAAAGGGGTGGAGGGGAAGATATGTGACAGAAGATCTGGATACGGTATATCCGCGAAAATGAAGTGATTGCTCACGCCGATTTTAAGGCACGCCGTGCTGAACACTGTGGCCGTTCCGGTGAATACTGCTAAGGGGCCGCTACAACGTCACCGCTTGCGTCAACACGCGTGTCATACCTCAGCCGGAGTCCCCTATTTAGCAGCGACACAATCCTCTTCACTCGCACGCCTCACACAGGTAAAGATCCCTTTTTTGACTCTCTCCGCACGCGCACTAACTTTGCACAGTTTTTTTTGCTCTATTCGTAGGGATTTAGGAATACGGATAGTTATCCGCCGTGAGTGTGAGTACATACTGATACAAATCCCAAACAAGGTTTCTGAGGCACGTTACCCCTCAGGTAGTTGACCTCCGAGCCTTTAGATTTGCCGTTTAGCGTCAAGCCAACGTTACATATCGTGAAGTGAACGCCACTACCACGGCAATCCTGTGAACAAGCATGAATAGTCTAGCCCTAGAACTCATCGATGACATTATCAGTCATGTTGACGAGAAGGACGATATTAGGGGCCGCTCTCACCTGCGAGCCTGCTCGCTGGTTTGCCGTTTATGGCTTCCCTTAAGCCAACGTCGCCTTTTTCACCACATAGAGTTTGTTCTTGGACTATGGGAGGGTCGCGAGCTGTATTCACAAGTGCAGCGACTGGATTGGGTTCTACTCAAATCGCCCCATCTTGCCGGTTACATCCGAGTGCTAGAGTTACCTGACTTGTCGAACAATGGACTCACTGCGTACTACCAGGAGCAGCGCGCAGTTTGGATTGCGATAGATGAACCACTCTCCTCATTGATGTGCAAGTTCACCCAGGTGCAGAAACTCAAGTTTTCATGCCTGGATTGGAATACATTGCCAGGATATTTCAGACAATCGCTTCGCCGGGTACTCGAGTTGCCCTCGATGGCGTTTGTATGTATCCACGACGCTAGACGACTTTGTGAGCTTTATATATCACGCCAGAGGCCTAACAGGGCTCTCTCTAGTTCAATCCGACGCGTCATGGATGTCTCCCATGGCGCTGGAAGACACCCAAGCGGACGACGATAAACAGAGGTTCGAGCGGCCTCGCATTTCTCACCTTACTTGCCTGGATATGACGTTAAAGGACAACAATTCCGTATTTATTGACTGGCTCCTTGGACCTCGATCACATTTGAGCGTATCGCACATCCATACATTGCACATAAGGCTCCTTGACACTGAAGATGATAGTGTCAACCGGCTGCTTTGCGCCATCGGCAGCTCACTCAAGCATGTCTCTATTTCCCTGCCACAAGTGTGTGAGTGACCACCTGTTTGATTGAACACAAAGCCTTTGCCTGACTTGAAAGAAAAAGTCCCGGTTCCGATCAATCTGGCGTTCAATGTGAACATTGAAATCTTAAGTCTGGTTCGCATGGATATGCGAAGTGACACCCTATCGCCTTGAGGAGGGTTCTGTCTACTGTCGACGCTTCCAACCATATACATCATATGGAATTGCGTCTGGATCCCCTCTGTAGCCACATTACGCGGGTGGGATGGGCAGCTTGGGATGAAGTCTATAGCGTCCTTGCGGGACCTCATTTTCAGTTTCTGCGGGCGTTGTACATCAATATCGGGGCTGACCATGCTCCCTGGAATACCCAGGTGGCTGAGATGAGTAAGGACATGGTTGCCGCACATCCGTTATTAGCAGCGCGAGGCGTCAGGGTGTCCTTTTGTGAGCTAGTTGGTTACCGGTGTATATTTTGTTCGCATAATCCCTGGAATTAAGTTGATTGTCTAAGAAGTCGTTTAAATGCGGCACCTTTACGTAAGCTCAGGACCATCCGACGGTGAGCTCAATAAAACTGGAAGGCAGAATTTTTTTGCCAAACTGCTTCCTAGAGTCTCTTTGGGTTATGCATAGCTACAACTTCTAGGAGAGACTTGGGAAATATCTATACTATTGGAGAAGATATATGATGTTCTAAGTGTGACACAAGAAAAATTCCAAATTGTATTTTCAATGATTCCAAATTGTATTTTCAATGTCCTAGAGTGATTCTACGCAATGTCAGTATTTGGACCGCCAGCGCACAAGATCAATGGGGCCTAGACCTCATCAATCAGAGTGCGAAAGAAAAGAAAACAGGGCGAAGGTGGGTGGGAGAGACAAAGTGTGACGATGCTTTTAGGTATGGAGGAGCGAAGGAGAGAAGGGCGTGATTACCAACCACCCCTTCCGTCTTAGCTACTTAGCCAGGTTTGAACTTGTCACACGTTTCTTATGTAAGTTCAACCGTACAGCTAGCTATCCTAGATCCTAGATAGAGAGTAGAGACTATGAGAATGATACAACGGGCTGGGGTGAGCTGTGTTTGGCTCAGCCTCGCGCACGAGATCAATGGGGCCTAGACTTCACCACCCATCAGTTCCCGCAGGGAACGGACAGTCGGCCCATTGCTCGACTCGCCCAGACGGGATACCAGAAATCCCAGCGTGACGGGGCGGAAATCGCTAGGCGAGCAGCCAGCCGACATGGTAGTGAGGATGCTCGCATGTGATTGGAAGTTAAAACAGATGAAGAGGGGAAGAATCTCCTCGCAGCGGCACCAGTAGGTGAGGAACGCCTGTGAGCTCCACCGGCCCTGCATCATCACTATCCACGGATCGATGCCAAGCAGAAGGAGGAAAGTGGTGCCGCCAATGCGGAAGCTGTGGCAAGGACCAGAGGGAGCCCAGCTAGTGACCAGATCTGTCGACAGCGATTGAGGAACCACTTCCAGTGCATCGGGGCCCACGCACCCTCAGCAGTTTCGAAGGCAAAAAGAGGTCATCCGCAGGGACAGTGCAGTTGGAATGCAGATGGTGGAGGAAGGCTGCGGTAGCAGAGCATGCGCAGGAGGAGTCGGTGAGGTGAATGTCATCGCCATTTGGCTTAGTTTTGGACCGGGGAAGGTGAAAAGTGATGTAGGAGCAACCGTTGGCCGTGGTACCAAGTTTGATATGAGTGGAACGAGAAACATGTCGCTCAGGGTCAAACTGGTTGTCAATGAGCAGCTCACCAAGACATGAGCATGACCAGACTGCCACGCATGCAACGGCAAACACAGCGATGTCAAAGGAGTCTGTGAGTACAAGGTGAGCTCGAAGGGCACGGAGATGCTGCATAGTAACTGGATCCTGTTTGGGTAGAGCGGATGAGGGTGGTGCAAAATGTGCAGCGCCCTGAATGGACCGCTCCAGCATACCACCACCGAGCCAAGGTGCATCGTTGGTACCGCACCAGCTATTCTGAGGGAACGGCGCGCAAGAAACCATTTGCATCACATTACCATGTACTCTGTATACACTAATGCTTGCTTGCCATCCTCCTAGGAAACACGACCCACTTTCGAGGCCAGCGCGACATTTCGGTCACACAGTAGAAATGTGGCGCCGCTTCGAACTCATCATTAACGAAGGCCGGCCTGACGCATCTGACGGCAAGGCTGATGATACCTAGTAACTATTCCCCCTCTTGCCGCTGAACTCATTGATCATTTTGTATTCTAGCTTGCGCGCCACGCAGCGACAATACGAGCGACTAGTCGAGATCTGCCCTCATCTTTCAGAAGAGATTCGGACACATGGTGTTGAAGAGGTAGCTACTATTGTAAGTGCCTGACTTCCTGAAGCAATATTGCATTCTTGATGACGCTTGATGATCCAGATGGAAAATGCACGTGCCTGTGGCCGCGGTGAAGACATCAAACGCGTCAAAGACCTCATGCAATCCATCCGCTCCTTCCACCCGGATCTGAAGACAAACGACAAGGAAAGCCGAGGATTCAACCATCCTCAGATCAGGCGGCTCCTCGTGAGTGCTGAGAAAGTCAAGGAGTGGGACGACGATGAGGAGTATGTACTGTCATTGCATATCCATGTCTATCACTGACACACATCTAGGTTTCGCCGGCGTGTCAAAGAAGGAGTTGAAACTTTCCGGCCCCAGGATTATCCCATGTTCTCATATGAAGATGACAAGGTGAATCCTGATAATTTATTGTCTGGTTTCTTGCGCAGCAAGATACTCATCCGGGTGCGTGTATCTATAATTTCTTAGGAGGATGTTCACATTGACAACAATGTACATTCTTCTAGGATATATTAGATATATTTTAAAATATCAACCCTAACCGAATTCATAGTCCATCATTTTGAGCAACTTGTATATTGTGGACATCCTAAATTTTTTTGAATGTTCTGATATTTTAAGTGCTAAAGCATGGTGTGTATTCAGATGACAGAGTAATTTCAGATAGGATTTGGATGACTATATATTAAAAGTATATATGAAGCTTGTTACATGTATGATGATAGAATGTAGAGGCAAGTATGGACCATATGAGTACATGTTAGAAGTATATATGAAACATGTTAGATGTGCAGTCACAGAATATAGAAGCAAGTATGGACAATACCTGTACTATAGTATTATATATGGTTGAGAGATCTGATTAGAAGGTATGTTTAAAATAATATGCATGTATAGTACAAAGATATGTAACTATTGATGTTTAGACAATGGGGTATACACCTTTTCCTGGGGGAGCAGCAGACTGTGAGAAAGAACTTTAGGACTAGGATTAAGCATGCCTTACAAATGCTGGCAACTGTCTCAATTGTGATATATTTTATGAAATATAGGTGAGCTAAGTTATATATACATATATATGACAGTTACAACCATCCCTTTTACTCTAATCATGTTCCCATTGCTCAGTTGATGAGATGCAGGCATATCGCGCTGTCATGATCGGCCCCAGTGCCATCGATGGCAGGGGAACATCCGCCCGTGTGACCAAGAAGGGCAATGCACAGCTTAATAACATGACTGATATCTCAATCCCATCGATAAGCTACATCGTGACCTTGGTGCGTATTTTGCTGGGAGGTCTGATTTAATCTCATGGGCCCCCACAGGTACATTTTGGCTTATCCTCACAAGGCACGTTCCATGTCGGCGGCGATCTGGGACGGTTCGACTACCACGGCTTTTATTGCTCCATCGCGGACCTCTTAGGTGATGAGCGCATGGTCCAGCGACGTGAAGCCCTGTTGAGATGGTGGAAAGGGTAAGTCAACCGGTTGTGCATTGGTAATTAACTGACACCTTATTAGAAAAATCTTTCCCAATGCACATGAGTATAATGAGCCGAAGGGAGACACTGTGCATGGGAAGATGCTCGCGCAATTGGAAGCATCCGAGTAGGCAGGGATGGGCTCAACTGCCTGTAGTATGGTGTAAATGTGGCTACTTTATATGTTATATATCCTTGAAGTTCGCTATATACAATTATTCGGCATATGTATCTCGGTGTCAGGCCGCTGGTCACCCAATAGTGATGGACGGAATTTATTGCTGGAACTCACCATAATCGTACCTCGTGGGTCCCCGCTTGCAATGACACCAGTATCAGGGTATCTGGATGTCAGGAGACTGGTTGTCAGGGTATCTAGATGTTAGGCGACTGGTTATCAGGTATCTAAATTTCAGGTAACTGGTTATGCGCTGGTCATTGAGATACCAGAGGTCATAATCGTGACGGCGAGCCACCATTGTTGCAGGTCATGGGGGCCCATGGTTTTAACACCAGCACATGGTAATCTCCATGGTACCCGATGGCAAGACATAACCTTCGGGTATACCATCGTCATAATGTCAGGTATGCCGTTTCAGCACTTATTGCGATGACATATATTATAATATCAATACAATCCTTTATGATATTTGCGAGATTTTTCTGATGCTACGTTTATGGTCACATGTACCATAGCGAAAAGCGCTGCATTCGGAGGCGGTGCAGCGTGGCCGCTCTACTTCCTTTGGGGCGAACAGAGCTCAGGCGGCTCTTCTCCGCAGTCTCTACTGGGCGTACGTGCCAAGTATATAATTCTGCGTCTGCATCGCAGTCTACTTTATACCACTCGAGGATGTCAGGGAATCTTAATATTGCTGAGCACAAAACTGGCGCTGGATCACCATCGAGGACGGACGAGCAGCGTGGTCACGCCGGGGCGGGCCGGGCGGGGGCGGGGGCTTCCACGTCGGAACGGAAGCTCTCGGTCGAGCTCCCTTGGCCGAGGCAGATATACACCGTTGGCTCGTTTGTGTCGGGACTGGTTCATCTGGGAACGAAGGACCGAGATGCTATTCAGGAGGTGCAGGTGTCCCTGGTATGCGTGGTGCGCTCAACGCGTGCGTACCTGTCACTTAGGCATGTACCCTACACTGATGCTTATTGGCGTCGTGAATGCACGCAGACGGCCACTATTCTGGCGGCAGGTACGCGCTGCTATATAGTGTGATTCGCCACTCATCATCGCTCCCTCCTCAGCACCCATGATATCCGTCGTGAGACCAGCAAGCTGCTGCACCTGGACCAGGTGCTGTGGGCTCGCGCGGACGGGGACGCAAGCGAGCCGCCTGCGGAGCTTCACTTCCGGATCGCCATTCCGGAGTTCGGGAACGATGTGAAGGGTAAGAATCCTAATACGCCTCTGCCGCCGTCGTTCTATGCTAGCAGATACTGGGGATGGGGGAAAGCCCTAATGAAGGCAATCGTGAGTGTGCATGTGCACGCACACACTTGCATATATTTTCATGTCTGACGGAATACATAGACACCGATTGGTTTTGTTAAATATCACATCAAAGCGTCTGTGGTGCGCAAAGGCATATTCAAACACAAAGAAAGGCACGGCTTTCCTTGTTTCACATTGCATTTGCACTAAATTCGACTGCAGAGCATATTCCCCGTTCGTGTTCCTCCCCCCTTCCCCCCGCCCCCTTTATTGCCCACCCCGCCCGAGGTCCTCTCTGTGCGAGATCTAGACCACCTGGGTCATCTGTGGCACTGCGACAGCGAAAGCACAACCGTGCGCAACGGCATCTTCGGCTCTCGCGGCCAAGCTGTGCTCACACTGTGGATGCCGGACGTCCCACACTTCCCTCGCATCCTCCGCATTCCGTTCATTCTATGTCTGGTCTTCCGCACGCACCCCGTGAATGACATATCCGGTGCTGCGCCCCCCAGCCATGTGCTGCCACCGCCTGCCCAGCTGGACAAGGCGGCGCTGCACCTTCAACGGAGCATCCGGACCTCTGTGATCATGAGAGGCGCTGTGCAGGACCACACACACGTGTTTGACAAGGACATCACGGACAACGTCCTGCACGGGATCACGCCACAAACGGACGCGTGGGCCTTGAAGCAAACGGAAGGCACGTCGCACTGGGAGCAGGGGCACATATGGCGCGGGCTATTCACTCTCAAGGAGGTCCCGAACTTTGCCAACCGTCAGATCACGTGGAAGGTACGTACGCGTGTGGGTTTTTTTTTTTTCGTGGATTTTGTTTAGGGGTTTATCCAGTATGTGCTTGTCTGTGAGGTGCCCATCAAGGGCATTGGCAATGGCACCAAGTTGGTTTCTTGGGACGTAGAAGTGGGCAGCGGTGTTACCGAGGGCACGAGTATCGTTCCGACGTCCGAGGAGAACATGCTGGACCTGCCTCCGGATTACTTCGAGGGCATCAACGATGGGGCCGACGAAGATGATGGAGACGAGTACGACACGGAAAAGAAAATTTGACGTCTATTGAGGGTCACGTACAAGTGTATATATTGTATGCAACTCTGATGAGGTTGAACACGTCTGTCTCAGGATGCACCACAAGCTGATATTTCGACGCTACTTTCAGTATCGCGCAGCTTGAGGATTGTTTTCATGGATTAAGCAAAACCATGGTACCGGTGTGTAGTTTCACATGTTGGCCCAAGCTTGCCCGTCTGTCGATCTACCTTGCTGTTCACACTCTCACATGTCCTTGAAGTTGAACACCATTCCAGTAAGGCTATAAACGCCTGTTGCTTCGCCAGGCGCCATAGGATCGTAAGGATGACCGTCAAAAATGCCTACATGCTCATGTATTTCTTCATCACAGGCTCCGGCCCAGCCTTGCCCTAGAGGTGTGGTGTGTGATCTGTTATTCCTGGTGTCTAAGAAACATGGCAAACGCGAAACGGTACTACCATGTATCATATGAAGCTGACCAGCGACACTGCGTAGGTGTGTCGACGCATGGATATATAATCCGCGTTTCTCAACACAGAACGCGGAAGGGTTTCGTGGCGCTGAGACGCGGGTCCCAGGAAAGCTTAGTGCGTCAAGATCCCCGCAACGTTGGATCTTGGTACAAGGCGGAAGGCAAGAGAGGGCGTGGGCTGCTTGCTGGGCATGATCCAGCCTCTTGTTGGTAGGTTGGATGGGTTGCAAGGTTTTGGTCATGAGGATGTCGGGTGAGCAATGCATTCAGAGGCTTCTGCATGGGGATAGACAGCATATGCAGAGTGGGGGACAAGAGGTGATTCCGGTGAAGCACGCTTGATCACAACTGGTACATCGAGCATGGGCGCCAGTCATGGCTTGGCCTGACGGTTGAGACTCATGGTTTTTTTTTTCTTTTCTTTCAATTCCGTTTATTATACTGCCACCTTGGGGCAAGGCCCTATATAGGCAGTCTTACCCAGAATGTGGAATAGAGTAATCAAAGTGCTTTACATGCTAGGGTATTGTAGTTACTGAAGTAAGCCAGAGATATGCTGGCACCAACATAGGATAGCTCCTGTTTGTTTTACAATGCTTAATCACTTTAGATACATATCAGTACCAGTCAGTTTCAGTATGTCTTATATGCCAGATAGAAGTCCAGGAGCCTTGTAACCCTAACACTTATTGACACCTATCAGTGGGGTGAACCATTCACTGCGTTTAAGCCCTTTATTACCGTAGTTCGGCGACGTCTGCCAAGCTCTGAATATACCATGTCAGCCCACCTCACCGTAGACGTTGTTAAGGTGATGTTAACGTACCGTCCAACTATATCTATGGACATCCATCAACCTCGCATGTCTGCAGGCTCTGAATATTTAACCTTAACACAACTGAGCACGTCTCTGACCAGATCTGGCTACGTACCTTACCAGAGGTCCGACACTATTCACTCATCAGGCTCTGAACATCTAACCTTAACACAGCTGAGAAGGTCTCTGACCAGGTCTGGCTACGTAACCTATCAGAGGTCCGAGGATATTGACTAATTGCAGCCCTGTTTAGGTCCGTTCAAGCGGTGTCTCCGGTGTATGTATAGCTCTATCTTCCTCAGAAAGCACTTCACGATTTTTTTTTAACAGCAGTACTAGTAACTTGGCGTCCTGGCCCAGTCTCAATGACCCACCGACTCGTCCTCACCATATGGGGTTTTCATCTCGCCAAGCTGTCTCCACAACCACCACGTACCTGACCTGTAACCTTGATCATCAGAGTCAATGCCACGTAGCAATATCGCCAAGGCCAAGCCAAGTTCGTGGGTCAGACCATGCACAAGGCAAGTGTCGTCTAACTATGACATAGTGGATATATGCGTTGGGCTAACAACTAACTCAGAAACAACCGCCTAGCGTAACACATTATAGATCCTCTTCAGTCCGGTGAAGATCCCTTCATGTCATCCAATGACAATTTACCTCCTTCAGTGCCACCGCATCAAAAGACGAACATTCCGCTTCCATGCCACCCCTTAGATGAGATCGATATTGAGTTGATCGTGAGGAAAATCTCTCGGGCGTACGCTGATGACAGGCACTGGCACTGGCAGTGTGTCTCTTTTTGTTTTGATGCTGAGGGTTTTGCTTGTTTGCTCCTACATGTGCCTACCCCCCGCCCGCCCGCCTCCTTAGATCTGCACAACCTTCATTCCAGCAGCGACGGCCGCAATTGGTCCTGGTGGTGTTCCTCAACAAGGTAAGCATGAGCACGGGGCCAGTGTTGTTGATTCCGGTTATGAACTTGGGGGTGAGCTTTTGGGTATGTTGCATTGTGTTGCATGTGCTGATGACTATTTGGCTGTGTTACGTTCCGCACCAGGCTACGTTCTCATTGTGTCACGTCATCCCAGTCTCGGCACCTGGCGTTCACTGGGGACCACAAGCAGCTCCCACTCGTGATCACGAGCCGCAAGGCACAGGCGGGCAGGCTAGGCGTGAGTCTGTTCGAGAGGACGGTGCGTATCCAAAAGGGTGAGGTTATCCACTGACGTTAATATACATGATATGTCCCCACACCCGGCATCCCCTCCATCACGCTCGACCTCCAATACCGCATGCACCCTTCCCTCGCACCCTTCCCCTCATCCAAGTTCTACAACTACGCCCTCTATGACGGTACTCACCAGCACTCCTCTTGCCGCGCCCAAGCTACCTTGCCATGGACTGCGTGGGGCCGGGGGCCATCAGTCATCTATCTGGACCATGCGCGTGGGGAGGGGATGAAGGAACTTTCGCGTCCAGTGTCGGAAGTGCCCCGCAACCGCCGCGAGGATTCGCGCATGCTTTTTTACATATATGTATATGTAAAAACACAGATATATACATATGTGACCTATTCTGAGCTATACAGAGTTACCTAACATCTGTAAATTCTGTCTATACTGAGGTTGCTAGCGTGCGATGAGATGAGGTTAACAGCCCTTGCTGGAGTTGGGAAATGTCGTATGGGCACATCTTCACGAATTGTGAAGAGGCAATCTTACCGATCTCTGGAATGTTACAATATTTGTGCGCAGCCGAAGTCATACAGACCTTAACAGACATGCGATAAGGTGGCCTCTCATCACCCCGAAGAGATTATGTTTTCCTATCTAGACTCAGCTATCTGTGGCCTGGAAATATTGGGCTTAAATGCAGTGATTGCAGTAATTACTGCTACAAATGGGGTGGGGGGCGGTTTGAACCGAACCCAGAAGGCTGTGCTCTGCACAGGGACAGATAAGCCTGTGTCACTGAGTCCAACCCTCACCAATTTGCAGTCTCTATAATTGTTTTCTCTGATAACATTAGAATGACTATCTTCTAATCATTATCATAGCAAGACTGGTGTCAAGATTGGTTTTCAGGCGTTAATATCGTGTATTAGTGAACACAGCAAATGCCCGAATAACTTGTGTGAATAAGTATGCCGTTCGGTGAATGGGTGAACCAACGAATGTTCACAAGGTAAGAGGGTTTGCCTAAATGGGGCTCGCCCTATCTACAGTTGTAGCGAAATAGCCCGTGGCTCTTGACGATGTAACGTGCAAGGTCTCACGGAAGGGCTGTCTAAGTCTTGACAATCCCTTCGCTGGTGAAGTGTAAAGATGTCGATCTTAGGACCTTGTATCACAAGGGCACTGCAGAACTTGACCAATGAGTGGTATTCTGAATGCTACGTAGTGACAGGTAAGAGTAAGATGCGATGGGAACCGCAGGCCGGTTCCCACGCATAAACTATACAGTGGGTCCCTAAGGGGCCCACTGGGATTATGTAAATAACCCGTGTACATGTAGATACATGGGTTATTTATACCCTCCCCCTCTATAGACAACTATAGGGGTTAACTATTACTCATAGAGGTCATCCATGAGGGAGTCCTCTAGAGTGGCCGATACGACGACAACGTCGTCGTACGAGCACGTGACTCCTCCGGGGGCACCTCCGCGTCATCGGTGGTGATTGGGTGAGGCTGGTCGGCCTCACCACTAGCGGCGGTCTCCGCTTGGGTGTTGGGGCCCGTGTCCTCGCGGAGCATGGCCTCAACGGCCGGGTCCTCCATTTGAGGAGGGGGCTGGAAGCGCGCCAGCTTTTGGTCGAGCTGAGCATGAGTGAGGGGTCGCGGCCCTCACATGGCTGGTCTCAATGACCTTTTGTTGGCCCTCACGGGCGGCGGCGCTGAATGCCGCGCCGGTGATGCTGCGCTGAACGTAATGTTCAATGCGCGCCGCTCGCTCGTGAGTGACTCCCGCGTAGCGGGCCAACCATCTCGCGATCTCCGCAAGTGGGATGTCGGGGCCGGCTCGGCCCTCCACAGGGAATGGGCCCATGATTGAGCGCCGCAGGGTGGTGCTCTGAGGCGTAGCACTTCCCTGGCGTCGACGAGGCTCGACCATTGGTCTGTCGAGCCGAAGAGGTCGAGTAGCCTCGCCCTGAGTGGTGATGCGACCCCTTTGACCCGGGGCGCGAGGGCCTTCAACCACATCCAGACATCCATGTCGTCGAGGTTGAAGGTGCCGTCCGTGTTGTCACAGATGGCGGATGGGATCCCTTCAGGGTTGTGTATCCAACCCTTCAGGATGGCCGCGATGTCGTACGGGGTGCCGTCCGCTATCACGAGACAATCCCTTTTGGGATTGCGAGCGCGTTGTTCACGCTCGACGTGTTTGAATACGCCGATCATCTCACGCGTACGTGCAAGCTGCGGCATTTCTTTTGCCCGCGCTATGAGTTCGACGAAGTGTGGGTCGTCGAGCGGGCAGACGTCGTACCATTGAGTACGACGCTGTTGGGCCTTTCCTACCGGCCGTGGTAGGAGGCCCATCTCAGAGATCGGCGGGTCTCCGAGTGGTATGATCACTCCCTCCCCCGGGTAGGGAGGGCGAACTGTCCCCGCCGGTGGAGGCAGGGCCACGCCAGGCCTGATGTACTGGGCCTCGATCTGTGCTACCCGCCGCTGAAGGGCGGGGTCGTTGATGGAGTGCGACGGTGACGCCGCTAGGTAAGCGCTAATTGCGCTTTCCTTCGCAATGGCTAGCCCATTGACGGTGTGGGGGGAGCCGCGCAATTTCTTGCGCTTCTTCTTTGGCTGTTCCGCCAGCCGCTGTGCCCGTTTGGGGTCGTATGTCTTCCAGACGGATGAGTCGGACTCCCATCCATCTGGGACGCCGTACGCAGAGGTGCGCTCTGCCCTTCCGTTGTTGTCATCATCGGGGTCGGCGCCGACAATCGGGACGCTAGCCCCGATGTTGCACGCACCGGCAGAGGTGCCGTCGCACGAAGGGATGATGGCCCGGCCACTGGGTCCGTAGCCGGGTCATGTCGCGGCCTTTTTGAGGCAACGTGGGCCAGGGTAACCTGGAGCTGGGCTGCCCTTAGCTGTTGCTCCAGTTCCTTGATCCTTGCGCGCTCGGTTGCGAGCGCGTCGTCGCGGTCCTCGACCGCGCGTTCCAGCTCCTTGACCTCTTTTTTGAGGTCGTGGACGTCCCGGAGGGGCTCTTCTCGCGCGTCACGCGTGATGCCCCTTGGGAGCCATCCCCAAGCTGCATCGACGGCGTCACCGATGTCTTCATCCCGCAACTTGACCTTGCGGGTGCCGGTCGCAGCCCTAAGGTGCACGGCGTAGTCTGCGCATGTTGCGCAATCGTCTGGGTGGACGATGGCGAGGGCGTCCTCCCATCCCACGATCGCCCAGTGCTCCTGGTCTATCAGAGCACGGAGAATGTCTGCGGCCCCTTGTCTCGGGGCCGTTGTTCGCGTTGTGGACGTTGACGGGTCAACGTCCATTCCATCTTTGGGGGGCATCATCTTCGTGGGTAGATGATGGTGGTGGTTGCTTCCAAGAAACGATGTGCCCTCGGAAAGATCCGAGGTGAAAATTTAACCGTGCCATGGCCGGCGCGTCACGTGGTCTACACGTGACAGACGCGTCTAGCGGCATCTGGGGAGGTCGCGTGGCTTGCCCACCCCCCGAAGCTCTAGGTAGCTATCTAGGGCTTCGAGGTCCTTGCAGGTCGACATGGGTTCCCATGTCACGTCGCCTAGGGTCCAACGGACCTGGAATTCCAGGTCCGTCGAGTTTATCCATCGATGTGCGATAATCTCATCGACGAGCCACTCCTCGTCGTCATTTGCTCCGAAATCATAAAATGACTTGGCCTCACGACGAGGGAACAATTCGTCGTTGTTAGCCTTGTATCGCCGTACGAGGCTGGAATGGAAGACCGGTGAAATGCGACGGCTTTTCAGTTCGTCGGGAAGATCAAGGGTCACCGTCGAGGTGTCGTTGTGAGCCTCGACGACGCGGTACGGTCCGATGTACCACGGGACTAGTTTTCTGGCTCTTCCTTTTGGGAGAGTTAGGTTTTGTGTCGAAAGGTAGACGCGGTCGTTGGCCGCGTACCTGTCGCTCGCCATACGTTTCTTATTTGCGTGAAACGTTTGCGTCACGCGATGCTCTATGATTACATCGTGTGCCGCCATCAGGTTCCATTTTGCCTGATGTGCGAACCGGGCCACCCCCTTGAACGGGGTGTCCGCGGCTATGGGGAGGTCTATCCGTGGCATATAGCCGTGGATCAGCTCGAAAGGTGCGAACCCTGTGGTCGCACTGACGTTGCTGTTGAGGGCGACCTCAACCATTGGGCATTTCACTGCCCAATCCTTCTGATCGTCTCTGACGACCGCGCGCAATATCTGGCCGATCGAGCGGTTTGCCCGCTCGGTTGCTCCATCCATTTGTGGATGGAAGGCAGTTGACATGAGGAGCTTAGTCCCCATGAGTCGCTGGAGTTCACGCCAGAAGATCGACGTGAACTTTGAGTCTCTGTCTGAGACGATGGAGTCGGGAACTCCGTGCAGTCGGATGACCTCTTTGAGAAACAGCCAGGCTACTCCCTTGGCTGACACGCTCGTCGTGGTTGGCACGAGGTGTACGAGCGACGTTAGTCGGTCGATGACTACCATCAGGTAGTCACAGTCGTTGGATTTGGGCAGGGGCCCATGAAGTCGATGCCAATCGACTGCCACAGCCTATCCGGAATGGGTAGGCTGTGTAGTAGGCCTTTGGGCCGTTGTGGCCCGGTTTTCGTCATCTGGCACCTCGTGCACGATGTGCAGAATGCTTCTATGTCCGGGTTCATGCCCGGCCACCAATATGCTCTTCGAACGTAGTTCGAAGTCTTCAGATGGCCGTAGTGGCCGACTATCTGATGTGCCCAATCGATGATAGTTTCGATCAGCCTCCTTCCCCCTTGAAGAACGGAGCGGGGGATGGCAATGACGTCTCTCTTGAGCTGATTCTTAGTCCAGATCAGCCTGTCCCGGATCCCGAATCTCGGGTGCCGTCCGGGTGCGCCATGATCTTTGTGAACATGGTGTCCCTATGGTACGCGTCTCGTAGGGCCTTAGACAGGTCTACCCTTGCTCGACGATCCGGCGCAGGGGTGCCCGTCATTCCCTGCGGTGATGGCTCTGACGTCATCGTCGTCGTCGCTGGAACGGCGACGTTCGCGGGCTCTGGTGAGCCCTCGTTTAATGCGGCGGCTTCCGTTACTCTCGCCTCTGTCTTCTCAGCGAGGCGTTTAGAGTGTCTTGTCGCCGCTGTTCGCAGCTCGACATACCGGTCGGTGGGCAATAACTCACCGTCCGGATCTAAACGCGCATCCGCGTTCACGAAGACGTGGTCCGGGTGATTGTCATCACTCGTGTCGCTCTCGTAATAGCGCGACAGGCAGTCCGCTACCTTGTTCTCTACACCGTCAACATGAACGGTGTTGAAATTGAACCGGGAGAGAAACTCCCACCATCTGACCTGTCGGTCAGATAGGCTCTTTTGGGTCTCGAAGTACTCGAGTCCCTTGTGGTCTGTGACGAGGGTGAACCTTCGCCCCAGCAGTTTGTCCTCCCATTTCATGAGAGCCTCGAGCACCGCGATCGTCTCGTGCTCGTGAGTCCGGTAGTGTTACTGAGCAACGCTGAACTTCTTTGACAAGAAGCCGGCTGGTCAACAAGTTTTCCAGTCGGGACCTTGGCCGTAGACCGCACCGACGCCGGCTTTTGATCCGTCGGTGATCACCCAGATCGGCTCTGGGCACCTTGCGTCTACTGGACGCAGGATCGGGGCCTTACAGGCCAACGCCTTAATGCTTTGCCAGCATTTGTCGAGCAGAGGTGTCCATTCGAATGGATGGTTATTACGTGCACAGCCCGATAGGGGGTGGTATATGCGCTGACATCCGGCATGTAGTGTGCCAGATACTGTACGAGCCGAGGAAACGCTGGACGTCGTTGAACGTCCGTGGCCTGCGCCACTCCGGATGCGTTGCATTTTATCCTCGTCGGCATGTACCCTCGGCCATCGATTATATGGCGAGGCACTCCATTCGGATGGAGTAGAGGTCCACCTTTTTCTTGCTCAGAAAGAGGTGGTTCTTCCTCAGTCTGTCAAAGACGATGTAGAGTGCTCTTCATGCTCTTGTATTGAGAGCGAGAATATGAAGATGTCGTCCATGTATACATGGACGAAGCGACCTATGCAGTCGCGGAAAATGGCTGTCATCAGCCGTTGGAATGTTGATGGGGCGTTACAGTCCCCCATCTGTATCACCTGGCTCCTGAAGGTGCGAGGATCGTGCAAAGGCTGTCTTTGCTACGTGATCCGGATGGATCCGGATCTGCTCGTATGCTTCTGACATATCGAGTTTAGTTCGATATCGGCCGCGAGCCATGTCGCTGCGTATGATATCTTGATCCGGGAAGGGCGTGACGTCCTTCACCGTGTTTCGTTCTGCTGGCGCAGATCGAAGACGGTTCTCAATGTACCGTTCTTCTTCGGCACACACAGCATGGGCACTGCCTGCTGCGCTACTGCCGGAATCCACCACTTTGCAGTGGTGTATCTTCTATCTTAGCCGACAGTTCCTCTCGGAAGTGTTCGGGGCATTTCGGTAGTCGATACCGCATGTGCTTGTTGGGATCGATGAGGTTGATCTCATGGTTGATCTCCCGCACTGGCGGGAGTTCTAATGGAATTCCACTGACTAGGTCAGTGATTCTTTCCATCCATTCCTCACGGAGGCGAGGAAGGTCATCATCTGTGAGGATGATGGTAATGGTTGGCTTAGAAGCCGTTAGGCGCTGTTGGTGTCTATTAGGTCCCGCGGCGCACGGGCCCACTTTCCTCTGTCCCATCGCTCTCACCTGACGGTGAGAGCGTCTCTCCCTACGACTGTAGGGTGAGGTTGAGGACGAGTCGTTCCATGACTCGTCCTCCTGGCTTCAATGAGCCAGGTTTGGCGTCGGCGCTTGGGTGATCCTGCTCACCCGTGGCTCTTTGTCCTCGTTCTTCGAGTTGTCGTCGTTGAACGAGACCTTGCCCGTAGGGATCACTTCGTTTCCCTTGCGGATCGTCCCTGGGCTCGAGAAGTCCAGGGTTATGCCGAATCTCCTTAGGAACGGTGTCCCTAAGATCGCGTCGTAATATTCGACGTTTGCTACGTCGAAGTATTCGTCGTATGTCCCGCGACCAAACTTGATGGTCGTGTTCATTCCATAGTTGATCGTGGAACGGCTGCCTATGCAGGCTAGCTGCAGCGCGATTGGTTGCTCCAGGGAGAATGTCTTCATCCCTGTAGCTCGCGTGAATTTGGGGGACAGCAGTACCCCTTCACTGCCGCTATCTAGCAGGCAGTGGGCTTTTACGCCATTTATTTCCCAGTACCCCGATAGGGTACGGTTCTCACTACGCGGACGCGTTGGCCGCGTTCTGTGTTTGCTTCAGTGGTGATACACCGGCTCAGCCGCCTTGTCTGGCGTGACCAATGTGCGAGCCGCCATGACCTTCGTGGCGGTTTCGTCTTCCAACGCGAATCTGATCGCGCTGGACCTATAGGTGGTATCTTCCACCTCTTCGTCCCATTCATAGTATTGGGACAGCTCGGGGTCCCACTCTTCAGCGGGCGTGTCTCCGTTATCCGGAGTGTCGTTGGGTTGGGGATCACCCTCCCCCTCTTCATCGATTTGTTGATGAGAGTTTTGATCGGGATCCGTCTCCGGATCCTCGGCCTCACCGTCGTGCCTCACGGCCGCTGTCCTTATACCGGACCTAAGCCGGGGGCATTCAGCCTTCTTGTGGCCAGGTTGGCCACACTCAAAGCATGTGGCATTGCTTTGGCTGCCGCTGGGCCTGTCATTTGGCTGGCCCGATGTTTTCGTCGGCGGGGCAGGTCGCGGGGACGATCCTGGTGCTTGAGGCTGTTTAGCTTCAGGCGGGCGTCCAGTTTGTGCTGGCCGTGAGGGCGGTATCCGTTGTCCTGTTCCGCTTCTTGCGAACAGGCTGGGCCTGGTCAGGCCTGTTTGTGTCAACGGCTTGCTCCCCGTGAGCCGGGCGGCGCTTGCCGTTGCTGCTGCGCTTTCCGCGCAGCGCATCCCCATGTTGTATCGGGATGCCTCCTCGATCATTCGGGCCGTCTCGAAGAGCTGCTCTATGGAGCTGCTCTCGGCATTATAGCCCTTTTTGAGGACTTCGTTGCGCAGTGTTTCGCGTAGCGCCGATACGAACCGTCTCCGGAACGTGTACTCATCTGGCGGCTGTATCCTACGTCGTTCAGCATCTCCTGAACGGTTTTCATGCCTTGCATGACCGCGTCGAATTTATTCGATGCGTGATGGTATGTCAGTGTGTGCAGGAACCTCTTTTGAAGGCCTTGCATTACTGACTCCAGCGTCCAGCTGCAGACCTGGCGATCGAAGCGTTCAACGTTCCGAAAGAACCACTCCTGGGCTTCGCCGGTGAGGCGAGTGCCCACATAGCCGACCTGCGTGTCTATGCTGGTTGGCCCTAGGAGGCAATTCATTTTCAGCCATCGTAGGATAGCTGCCACGAAGACTTCAAATTCTTCGAGGTCCAATCCCCCTGCATACGGCTCGGGGTGGGCCAGTTTTACGCCGGCCTTCGCTAGCACAGACTTCTCCAGGTCTGTGTCCGCGGCGTCTGCTAACGCCACGCGGATCATCCGTGCGATCCCGTCATACGGTTCCATCGGTACGATGTTGGCCTGGTCAGGGATTCCCTGGCCTTCCGTTGGGGCCATGGATCGCTCGCGCGGTTGTGATGCCGTGCGGGGCAGGCTGTTATATGCCCTGATGGGCCCCGGGCCCGGGTCGGGCTCAGGATCGGGAGCATTTAGTGCTCTCGGTTCCGGGGGCGTTTTGTGCCTTGTGTCCCCGGTCAGTCCCGCGTTGCGGATCCGTAGCCTGCTGTTGTAGGCTGCGCGCGCTTGCCGTGCGTCTTGTACGGCTTGCGTGAGCTGCTCGTCTGGTAGCTGAGCGGTGTGGCTGTGCGCCACCATTTCTTCAGTGTTCTTCGCTAGTAGCTCGAGTGCCCGTGTGTGGCGGCGCGCGGCTGCAGCTTCTTTACACTGCCAGTGTGCGACTTCGAGCTCTAAGCTCTCGGTCGTCGTTTCAGAGTCAGGGTCTGAGGCGACCTGATCCCTAACGATCTGTTGGATCGTTTTACGGCTGTCCGTTGGTGCAGCCGGTTGTTCCTGAGGCTCATTTCCGAACCTTACGTCCTGTTCGACCGGGACGGCTGGCGGTGGCATTCACTGCTTGTCTTGCTCCTTTCGGCTCGTGTTGCGACTGCGTTCGTTAGCTGCGGACTGTCGCGAGCTCGGACGCGTTCCCCGCGTGGGCGGAGTGCTTTCTGGACGTCCTCCAGCGTGGTTGCATCTTGCAGCCTGATCTCCTCCGCTTGGTGGAGTTCCTTGCCGATTGCCATTAGGGCGGCGGCGGCGTTGTCAAGCTGCGAGGCCAGCTGATCGTGCTTGATGCGCGTCAGCGTACTTCGGTGCAGCGCAGCCTGCACCTGTTTGTTCAGGGCCTCTGCCGTCTCGTGGTCGATGGCGTGAGCCCTCGAGCTCTTGCGACTAGAGCTTGAGTATTCCGAGTCCTGACCGTCGTCTGGGGCTCATCTCTTATGCCGTCATCCTCCTTCAGGGACAATCGTCATCGCTCTACTTCGTGAGCGTCGGTTTGAGTCGTGGCTCTGTGCCCGCCTCGACATTGTTGCTCTACCGTCTGACGACGGCGAGACATCTCTGCCCTTTCCTTTGTCTTTGGGCAGATAGAGATGGGGGGGCGGTGCCGACTCATTGCCCGGCGTTGTCTCTTCTTCGGCCATGCTCGACGAGACGTGGTCGGGATTTTCCTCGTCCCCTGCTGAGGGGACGAGGGCGGTGAGATCTACAATCTCTCCGTCTTCTATCGTCCTGGTCTCTTGGTCCAGGGTAGCGTCAGCCGTCGTGTCACTGGGCTGCGCCTGGGGTGTGGATCTCGAGCTAGTCGCTCGTGTCCGTCTTCGACTGCGTGGAATCATCATGCTCGCAGCCGACAGTAGAGGGTCTACTGGAGGGTCTCAACGATGTTTAGTCGTTGACGCAGCGATCTTTTTCAAGATTGCTTCGAATCCACTATCGGTTGGTCGCGTGGCGATCAACCACAGGATAGTTCAAAAAGGTGTAAAGATGTCGATCTTAGGACCTTGTATCACAAGGGCACTGCAGAACTTGACCAATGAGTGGTATTCTGAATGCTACATAGTGACAGTGTAAGGTTAAGATGCGATGGGAACCACTGGCCGGTTCCCACGCATAAACTATACAGTGGGTCCCTAAGGGGCCCGCTGGGATTATGTAATAACTATTGTACATGTAGATACACCGGTTATTTACAAGTACAGTAGTCCCACTATTTCGGCTTCATATATCGTGTGATACGTGTCGGAGCCCAGCCGCTGATCAGCTGATACTGTAGCGACTTGCGATTTGTGCCATTTATGAACGGTATGGCTGCTGCACCGACCCTCCTTCATAGCTGGGATCTCTGCATAGGTTCTCACGGAGTTAGTTCTACTTTGTCATAGACAGTTGCTGAGCGGTGAGATCTAAAGCGATTCGAACAGATCTTCATGCGGGATATTCGAGTTGCGCTGTAGGAATCCACAGCGCATGCATTGACACAGTACGGTAATTGACACACTGCGAGTCAAATACACAATGCAGGGATAGAGACATTTCCAGTCACAATGCATGAATTGACACACTGAGTCACTGCATGCATGTGTGGGAAGGGATACTGAGTTGCTTGCCATTGTTATTTACATAATGTACAGTGATGCTTGACACTCATATATTTACACCAACAGCGACTGAATAACCCCTATGCAATATTTTCAGGTTTTCATGTTAAACCCTTTTATTAATTATCCAACAGCCGAGGCTAAATCTGACTATTATACCAGTGGCACACAAACAAGCGAGTTAGGTGCAATGGAAAACAGCGGGGGAATACATCAGCACTCATTGTGCTTTGGCAAGCAACGATCTGCCCTACTTTCCATTGCGGAAAACACCTACCCAATGACCGATGCAGTGAGGGTCGAGCGGGATGTGAGGGCGAACGACGGCGGGTGATGGTCTGAGGTGGTGGCCAGCAGTACTGAGTGATAAGGGTTGTTACAATACAGGGAGGTGTGGTACAGAAGGATGTGCGGTGGTGTATTCGCTGACGGATGTCGGTGTTGCTTTGCAAGAAGTGGGGGGTGAATCGCTACCAGTCAATGCGGCGAGCATCTTCGGCGGTGAATTACTATCGACATTGCCATCGTGCATGATGACGTTCACAGGCACCCCGGCATGAGCCGTCGGCTGGTTATGTTCCCCGCCACCAGCGTTAGTCATTGGGCACGTCGCTAAAGGAGCCCGCTGACGTACAGCGTCGTCCTGGTTCGTGCCCGCACTGCCTGGCGATGGTCAGCGGGTCCTTCACGCTCCGGTCATTCGGGTGCTCTATATCCACAACTCGTCTCAAGTCTCAGTGACCGGCGGGATATGTGTATGATCGTTCCTGGGGTCCATGAATTCCCGGCACAAGTCGAGCTCAGGGAGGCTAAGTCTGGCTTTCTACTTTACTAAGAGCTTGATCCGTGTAGATTGCGACTCAATTGAAGAGTTCATCTCGGCCATTGTTGCCTTGATCCTTCGGGCTTGCCTTAGTGGGCCTGCAGGTCCCCGTATGCCTCATTTGTGTTCTTTTCTTTTCTTTTTCTTTTTCCATTTGGCGCTTGTTTCTATGGCTTCGTGACAACACTGGGGTTCTGAGGTTGGTTAGGGTTAGATGATAACATGTGTCATGATTAATTTGTGCATGCGTTAATACAGCGCAAGGGAGAATGTGCGAAGAATATTTACCGACCGCTGATTAGACAGAGTACAGGGAGGTGCTTGCATTTCAGGCCTGTTGTTGATCAGAAAGAGTCAGTATGCAAATAGGCAGCGCAAATGAAAGAGTCTTTCCAGCAACTTTGATTCGTGCAGTATTACTTCTGGGTGGAGAGTGAAGAGTTGGCTCACTAGAGAAGTGATCGTGGACTTACGGTGCTGCTCCAGGGCCCTCAACATTATTCATCGTGCGCAGTGTTCGAGGTGGGTGGTAGATGGAAAAAACGACGAGAGGCGTCCCACGGCACTGCGTACCGCAGACCTGTCATAGAAGACATGGCACTAACATCGATGGAGCTCCCACGTGTTCCCGGCGTCAATGTGAAGTGCCTGTCAATTGTGGCTTCATCTCCGTAGGCACACTCCAGCCTTCGTAAGTACAGCTGGTCCGTGTCTCAGAGGCACCGAGGCTACATGTCATGTCCTGCATTGCAGTGAGTGAGCTCTGTGCACCGCCGCGCCAAGTTACCGAGAGAAGGGAAGAAGCGAGGAAGTTACATAACATGTAGCCAGGAACCCGAAGGCGAACGAACAGAGCTCCGGACACGTGGCCGTCATGCGCACGGCGGAATTCACCGGGGGACGGCGTGTACGGGTCACGTGGGTCGTGGGAGAAACCGTCGTCACCGGACGCAGCAGAACCTCGGACACGCAGAGCAGACAGACCGACGGTTGTGTATGGCAATAGACCGATCGCGCCGCGTATCCCAGCAGCACCCACTCGCGCACATAAGACTAAAGCCCCTCGACCGGGGGCTAAATCCGAACATTCCATATCTGTTCCACTCCTGCACCTCGGCCTCGGTCCTCCTCTGCGCGCTGCGCGATGCCCACACATACACCCTGCTCGCACCCCAAGAAGCACGCCATACTTTCTCCCCGCGTCCGAGAGTGTGGCGGCGAAAGCGGGTGCCTGACGCGCACGGGCCACGCCCGTCGCAACTCCTGGCACGTGTCCAAAACGTCAGTGCTTCCCCACGCTCATATCCCAAGAGCACCGCTCGATCAACTCGCTCGTGTTGGACACGTGCCAGGAGGTGGCGCAGTTTATATCACGATCGTGATCGAAACGATCGATCGACCATGGATCAGAAATATTGATGATATACCTATTTAGGTTCGATTCACGTCAAGCGCGCAGACCGCTTCGCTGACATGCCACGCCACAAGGCACGCATCAGTTTGGGAAGCAGAAGCCTGAAGCTTGCAATCACTCATCGCGAGACGCGCGCGCCTGCTCCGATCTTCGAATCCCTTGTTTGGATTCTCGGCACCCGGCAGCGCGCGGTGCCGCACTTACCTTTCTGTTGCGACTCATCACAGCTGTTAGGTACGCACCGGTGAATTATGTAAGGGTCGGTATCCTGAAGTGAACCTGTGCCTTGATCTGTGCGAGGTTGTGATCATGGTGTACGAAGAACGTTCATGGTGCTGACCTTCCGTGACAGAGACATTGACAGACACGCACCATGCGGGCAGGCAGGACATTGACAGTACGACAGTACATCAGACATGCAACCCTCTCCTGGCCGACGGTCCATCGCGCACAACGGTCTGCGGAGTCCTGAATCGAAGCCCTCACACAGTCACGTCCTCTCGTTGATGGGGACTTCCAGGCGGTGGAGGGAATTGCAGGCAGCGGTGGAGGAACATACAAGCTGCGAGAAAGCCGTAGGATGATACTGATGGAAGAAAGCAACATTGGGCTCAATTGTCGTGCGTAGGGCGCATGCGCGAGGGTGGTAGATATCAGGTACGATGGTGCTATAATGTCATACCGGTGGTCGACGAGCGTGCGTTCACCCTGTATTACTTGAAGCGTTCAGCGCGTTGACCATGCGGACTCACATCCGGAGTAGAACAACGTCGCTTACCGCTTAGCTGGTTGAGCGTTACTTGGCTACCGAGCTCCGAAGAATCACTGACCCCAGCCCCCAACACTTGTCTCGAAATACACCATCGCATCAATGGTCAGCCTGTCATACACGTCCGCAGTGTGACTCAAAGTGTTCCCGATCTCTGCTGTTAGACGTGCTTATTATCACGCTGAGTAGTACACGCTCACAGCACAATTTCCCGTTGCGCAATGCATAATTGGCGCTGGATATATCGGAACCTGGAGACGTGCTTCAAGACTCACCAAGGAACGTATCACAAAGGAACACATCTCAACCACCCATCGCAGAAACGTCTCGAAGTGAATGCAACAAGGAACATCAGGGAGGTCCACCTTGAACCGGTACCACAACAACAAACAACTTTCCCACGCTCCCAAAACCCAAAATCCACCAAAAACCCCCTTCTACCCAGCCCCTACTCAGAACAGCGCGACTGGATCCAGCGGCCATTCCACCCATCCACCAAACAGCGCAATGCCGGCCCCAGCGGTCGCAGGAACGGCCAAGAAACACCCACCCCAGCGCAACACACAGGCAGTCACGGACAGTCACAGTCTAAGGTCACAATTTTAAATAGTAATTTAATGTCTAAAAAATTGATTATGATTATCTAAAAAAAAAGGATTTTTTAAGCCACGAACAGGAACGAAGGGCCCAATCCCCAAATCGACACAGCACGATCCCCCGAGGACGCCCACCAGTTCCTGCTCAACAAGTGCCTTCTCCCGGAGCAACAATCCATAACCTTTTACAATCTGTCCACGGCGCTCCTACATCTGGCGGAAGCCCAGACATCAATCCCGAAAATGACGGAAGAGGGCATTAGGGCGGTCGCCACACTCATAGTCGATCTAGCCGATAGAACAACAGTCGCTGAAGTAGCAATGGTGGTCAAAGAACGACTGAGTGGGGTAAACGACCTACTCGCGCCCACCCTTCAGAGAATCGAACTAGCAACAAAGGCGATCAGGGATTCTACTAACAGTCTGGCAGGCACCGTTGAAGAATTGAGACAAGAGAGTGACGGCACGGCGCAGCGAATAGTTGAAGCGGTCACAGCGCAGGTACCGGCTCCAATGGAACGCAACGCAGATCAAACACCAGGCAACAGAACAGCACGATACCCAACATATGCAGCAGCGTTGGCAGCTTGCGTGACAGTACCAGTCAGTCTCCAGTCAAGCACCCTAGCCAGGTGCGACCTACGGGCCCGACAAATCCTGGTCGACAAAGCGCCCGAAGCCCCGGAACACGACATCACAAGACTGTCCGAGCCCGACATCCTAGAGAAGGCTAACCAAGCAGTTGAGGAAATGAGCTGGAGCGACGACCGAGAGAAACCAAGAGTGGTGGGAGTGCAGAGGCTCCCGAGCAGCGCGTTCTTCCTAGAACTCCAAACAGAAGAGTCGGCGGAACTCCTACAAGAACGACAGATCGCCACCGACTTTCTAAGCAAGTTCAGCAGCACATCAGTTATCAAGCCCAGCAACTATTCGGTGATCGCAGAATTCGTGCCGATAAGGTTCAACCCTGAATCTCGAGATGAACTCACTAGCGTCGAAAACGCCAACGGACTAGAGAAGGGAGATATAGTGTCCGCGCGCTGGATCAAGCCACCGGGGAGGCGTACGCCCACACAGTCCACAGCACACATGGTCCTACAATTGCGCAACCGCATGGCGGCAAACACATTAATAAGATGCGGCTTACTAATTGCTAGCACCAGAACGGCAGTGAGGAAGATGCTCCAGGAAGCCAGGAGGTGTCTCAAATGCCAGAAGCTGGGAGTCACCCACATCGCGGCGCAGTGCCCCCAACTAGTCGACACATGCGGCACCTGCGGGAACGCAGGGCACAGAACGACGGAATGTAGAGTAACTGACCCCAGGATTTATAGGTGCACCAACTGCGACGACGTGGGGCATGCCTCATGGGATCGTGGATGCCCCAAATTCAAAGAACACACCCGAAGAATCCAGGTAAAGTATCCCGAAACCAACATGCGTTACTTCCCAGCTAGTAAGAACCCGCAGTCCTGGGAAACGGTCCCCGCGGCACAAGAACCCGAGCGAGATTATGACCACCCGACCCCAACACTGCGCCCTCGATTCCGCCCAGCACCCAGCACCCAAATGAATCGCCCAGGACGCCAGCCATCATACTGGAACCACCCGCGAGAAGGCCCACCCCCACGTACGCAGAGGGAACGGTCTGCCACGCGTGGGGGCCGAGCCAGGAGCACATCCTCATCAGCACGCCAACTCTCACTTGAAGACTTAGGCTTCAGCATGAACCCCAACGACAGATCATTTCCCCCCGCTACCCACCCCCAACTGAATGAATAATACGACACCACACAGCCCCCTCACGACATTGAAGATATGGCAGCAAAATCTCAACAAATCCGACGTAGCTCAACAAGACCTAATCAATTCCACAGACCCTGATGTTTACGATATCATTCTCTTACAGGAACCATACTTTGACTTTTTAGGAAACACACGTGCCAACCACAGATGGTACACACTAACCCCCACTGCGCACAGGGACAACCCCAAGAAAACCCGTGCGACCACTTTCATCAACCGGAGACTACTCTCGAGCACGTGGCAGCAGATCGACGTGCCGTCGCAAGATGTAGTGGCAACAGCGATCCAAACCAACGCCGGCACCATCACGATATTTAATGTGTATAACGATTGCGACCACTCGCAAAGCCTACAGGCGGTACACCGCACAATTCAGGAGGACAGACGAGGTGCGAAAATCATCAACCCGTCAAGCATGCTGTGGATGGGCGACTTCAACCGTCACCACCCACTATGGGACGAGGAGCGCAACGCGCACCTGTTTACAGCTGCTAACCTAGATGACGCGCAGACATTACTAGATCTCTTAGCACAATACGACATGCTCATGTCGCTGCCGAAGGACATCCCTACACTCTGTGCGACCACCACCAAGAACCTCACCCGACCAGACAACGTCTTCAGTAGCTCAAGTCTGCACGACCTATTTACACAATGTACCACCTTCCCAGATCTACAACCCCCCTGTGCCGACCACTTCCCCATCTCCAGCACGATCGACGTAACAGTCCCAGCGGCAGAGGAGTCAGCGAAGAGGAACTGGAGACAAGTCGACTGGGTGAAGTTCCGAGAGCACCTAGGAGACCAGCTGGGAAGGGGCCCACCCCCGAGCAAAATCACGGAAGCAGAAGAAATGGAGGAGCGACTAACATCACTCACCACGGCCATCAACATGACGGTCGAAGCCACTGTCCCCTTCACCGTCCAGTCCCCTTATACCAAGCGATGGTGGACGAAAGAGCTCAGCCAAGCCAGGTCCAAAATGCGGAGAGCAGCCAGGTACGCCAACAGGGTCCGAAACGACCCACTGCACCCTGCACACCAGGAATACCGCGTTATGCGAAACGACTACACTGACTTGATACGCACCACAAAGCAGACCTTCTGGGTAGAGTGGTTACAAAACGCAGATGAAGCCACAGTCTGGACAGCAAGTCGGCTAGTGTCTGGGCCATCGACAGATGGGGCCCGCACCAGAATACCGCCACTTAAGATCACAGGCAGCAATGGCATGGAGTCACGAGTGACAGACAACGCAGAGAAAAGCAAGCTGCTTTTCAAGACGTTCTTCCCCTCGCAGGGGGTACAACTTCAACAGGAGCCCAACGTGCACTACCCAAACGCGGCATTTGAGTACATTCCCATCACAAATCAACAGATCCAGCAGGTGATAGGGAAGATGAGTCCCTACAAGGCCGCTGGACCATCTGGGCTCTCAAACGCAGTACTTACCCATTGCACGGACTTACTCACACCCTATTTAGGATGCCTCTACCGCGCCACATTTCGGTTCAACACGTATCCTCAAGAATGGAGAACCACCACCATAGCTGCCCTGCGGAAGCCGGGGAAGCCAGATTACACGGTAGCGAAAGCTTACCGGCCCATAACGCTGATGGAAACATTAGCCAAACCCCTCTTGGGGTGCATGGCTGAAACGTTGACCTACTACGCAGAGAAGTTACAGCTACTGCCAACCACCAACTTCGGCGGGCGAGCCGGGCGAAGCACCATCGACGCTCTCCAAGTCACAGTGGATTTCATAAAGGATCAGTGGAGGAGAGGAAAGGTGGTGTCAGCGCTTTTCCTGGACGTCAAAGGGGTGTTCCCAAGTGTAGCAGTAGACAGGCTGGTTCATGACATGCGGATGAAAGGGATCCCATGGCAATATACTGACTGGGTGAGAAACAGGCTCCAAGGGCGGCGCACAAGAATACAATTCGATGACTTCGTGTCGGACCCCCTGGATATCGACAACGGGTGCGACCAGGGAGACCCAATCTCAGTGGTGTTGTACCATTTCTATAACGCGGGACTAATAGAAACAGCCCGACAGGACAAAGCCGAACTAGCACCTGCGTTCATTGACGATGTTACGTTTCTAGTGTCCGGCAAGACGTTCAAGCAGACGCACGCCCGGCTGATCCAAATGGTGACAAGACAGGGGGGGGCGAATGACTGGTCCAAACAACACAACTCGCAGTTCGAGCTTGACACGATGCAACTGATCGACTTCACCAGGAAAAGGGTGAAAGACCCTAAGCGTAAAGGGAAAACGAAGCTGCTACAGGGGCGGCCCATCACCATGAATGGGTTTTCGATAGCACCAACGGCGTCCCACAAGCTACTGGGGATGATACTCGACCGAGAGCTCTGATTCAAAGAACAGGCAGCATATGCAGTGGCCAGAGGGGCCGACTGGGTAATGCAATTCCGGCGATTATCCAAACCCACCCAGGGCATGTCATACCGCAACATGCGGCATCTCTATCTAAGCATCGCCGTCCCCAAAATGATGTATGCAGCGGAGGTGTGGTACACACCAGTGCGCAAGAGGGGCAGCAGCAAGAAGGCCCGAGGAACAGTAGGTTTTGCGCACAAACTGGCCAGAGTACAGAGAATGGCCGCCATCTACATCACTGGAGCACTCCGCTCCACTCGCACTGACCTACTTGACATACACGCTGACCTCCTCCCAATCCAGCTAGCGCTAGACAAACACACCCACAATGCCGCCGTTCGCATGCTCTCCCTGCTGTCCACCCACCCGCTACATGCGCGACTGTGCGAAGCCTCACAGCCAGTGCAGAGGCACCGCTCGCCATTACATGAACTCCTCCAGGCCCACAACCTGTCGGCCGGAGACGTAGAGACGATACAGGCAATACGACACGAACCGACATGGGTCCCACCAGTAAACACGAAGATAGCGAAGGACGAGAAGGAGGCCATTGCCTATGACAAGGCAGACACGACGTCTGTCAAAGTTTACGCAGACGGGTCCAGCCATGAAGGAGGGGTCGGAGCCGCGGCAGTACTGTACATCAACGACACGCAGCGGAGGATATTGCAATATCACCTGGGGACTGATGCAACCCACACGGTATATGAAGCAGAAACTGTTGGACTGATCCTCGCAGCCACTATGTTACAGGAGTTCGAGTTCTTAGATGGGGTGTCCATCGTTATCGACAACCAAGCGGCGATCAAGGCACTAAACAACCGCAGAAGCGCCCCTGGTCAGCACCTTACTGACTACTTTTTGAAACAGATGCAGCGAGTGGAAGCCCGGCACCAAGGAGCACCGCTACAGGTGCGATGGGTGCCGGGACACAAAGGTGTCAAAGGGAACGAAAAAGCCGACGAGCTAGCAAAAGAGGCGGCAGAGGGACACAGCAGCCCAGCTCAGGACCTCCCCAGGAAGCTCCGTGCACCCTTACCATGCAGCAAATCAGCTCTCAAGACGACACACGGAAAACAGCTCAAGATCCTGGCAAAACGCCTGTTCACCGAATCACCAAGGTATCAGAGGTTCAGCGTTATCGATCCGACCGCCCCATCCGCCGACTATCGCAAGATCGCAAGCGAACTCCCACGTCGACAGTCCAGCATTCTTGTGCAACTACGCACAGGACACGCTCAGCTACATCGCCACCTACACAAGATAGGATCCAGCGCCACTCCGATATGCCCAGCCTGCCACCAACACGAGGAAACCGTACGCCATTTCTTACTGTCCTGCATCGCACACGCCCGCCATCGACAACCTATGATCAATGCATTGCGACGGGACGCACTCGACCTAACCAAGCTCCTGTCCGACCCCACGTGTATAGACTACATGTTAGACTATGTGCACGCCACCAAACGCTTCCAGCCCACGCCCGCCCGCCCATCCACCCACCCTCCCCCCGATCACGACGCTAGATCGGCAGACAACGCACGAGAGCCCGGTACTAACCCAGTCTGATTTCATACAGGCACCCGCAGCGACCCGCTCGCCCACGTCCTCCCCGCCGTCGCACACCCGTCTGCCCGCCCAGCAGAGTCGCACGCTCGCACGCACGCACCCCGCCCCGCTCGCATACCCGCGCTCACCCGCCCGTGTACACCCCGAACCACGCCTGGTCGGGCTAGCATGCTCCTAGTCAGCTCCCTCTTCCCAAAAAGACTCTTTCGTACATAGACAAGGCATACTACGGGCTCTTTCGAACGTGTTTCGGGATATGACCACACACATTGCTATTGTAATTTTCTTCCCTCATTCTCCTCTCTACATTACGCACATACGCTACAGCGGTTAATTCTCGAGGGTGTTAGTCCGAATTAGGACCCCCTGCCTCAGGGCTCATGTTTCGATGTTTTGTTCACGGGCACTCACCAGCTACACGTCATGTATTATCCTACATGAGCCAGCGTCTCAATGGATAAGAATGGATACAAAAAAAAAAAAAAAAAAAAAAAAAAAAAAAAAAAAGGAACATCAGAATAAAACATGCATCGCAAAGTTAACCCAACGAGGGAAAAGAAGGAAATGCAAAGGGACCATGGCGAAAAAGAGGGACACAAAAGGCACGCAAAGAGCAAAGAGTAGCACAAATGAGAACGCACCCTAGTGCAGTACGCGTGGTCCAGCTTATACTGCGCGGCCGCGAAGCCGAGGAGTGCCGCTTCCTGGTTGTGGGAGCGCGCAGCGGCGGTGGGGAGGCGACTAGGGGAGGGGGGTGTTAGTAGAGTTGATAGGACGGTGGGGGGAGAGAATGGGTGGTGAGTACGGGGGGGCACGAAATGGGGCACGAAATGGGGCACGAAACCGCGTGTCGGGCCAGTGGGGAGAGAAAACGACCAGGAGCAACATATGAAAAATAACGACGCAACGAAAGGAAACGCGACTCACAAGCCCCCGGGCCCAGCGCGCCCGACGCGCCAGCAACGCAGTGTCCCACGCCTGTCGTCTCGCTGCGTTGCGGTTCTGACGGTGTGTGTACATGTAAGTGAATTGATCTCTCGCGAACCCTCACTCGGTGTCTCGCCGCCCCTCCCGCTGCGCGCTGCGCCTGATCCCGGAGACAGGGGCCACAACCGGCGTACCCTCCTCGTCCTCATCCTCCTCGGCGAGTTCGACAACCGCGCGACTGGACCCACCTCGACGCTCACACCGCGGGCGGCGCGGACGAGGAGCGGGGGATGCCGAGCTGGCTGAGGACGTGGGCCATCGAGAGGCGCTACGGGGACGGGGTAGCGTGAGCGTATGGGGTTGTGGTAAAGGCGGGTGGGAAGCGTATCGCGTGCATGCGAACGGGAGGGATACAGGTGTCAGCAGGCTACTCCAGAAAGCGCAAAACAGGCACCAAGCCCAGGGAACGCATGCCACACTCACATACAAAGACCTCTCGGTGCCATCGCCGCCCCCAGCGGGCCCTCACGCCATACCAATAAGCTCGGGGTCAGCACAGAGAGCAGCAGTATGTGCGCGGGGGCAGGAGTGCAAAGCCACGCGGGCCCGGAGACGGGCGGCGGGAGTCGGGGGCGGGGAATGAGGTTCGAGAGGCTTGTCCGTACGGGGCCGGGTATGCTGGGAGGTAGGTGAGGGAGACGTCGTGTGTGCAGGCTATCTGGGGGGAGATCAGCGTCAGAAGGAAACGCGATCCTGACACACGCACAGCAGCGCCCAGGCTGGCCATCGCTCTCTCCGGCATCGGGTCGAAAAGGTCGAGTGCGCGGTCTTCCGCTGGATGGAAGTTGGGAGGGACGGGCGATGTGCACCGTCCGGATGCGTAGGACATTGTGTGTGCCGTGCTCCTGGCTGGGTGTCGTGGCTGAGTGTGGGGCCGGGCGTCTGTCACGTCACACGTCGTGACGTGCGTGAGAATCGACATCGATGCCATCGATGCCGGCGCGCTCCTTCCTTTGTACGCTTCGTCCAGTTGTGCGTGCCGCCTCTCCTTTGAGAATGTTGGATAACGGCACTTCGGCATACTTACGCAACCCGATGACGCGTGCAAGGACAAAGGATAGAGGAGAACAAGGAGCGCAGATAGAGGAGAACAAGGAGCGCAGATAGAGGAGAACAAGGAGCGCAGCAAAGTACAAAGCGCGCCTTGTACTTTGCAAGACAAAAGGATTCAACTATAATTAGAATAATGTTTATGTATTTAAGTCAGCGATCTGAACTGTTATAGAACATCGAATCTACCCCGGACTATTATTCTACTTCGACCTATAGGTTATGGGCCCCGGCCGTAACTAATATCTATTATATCGAACTTCTACATCAGTAACAAATCGACCAACAATGTCTCTTGCCGGCACAGTTAATACATACAGAGTTGACCCGCTGAATGGGGACAACTATGCCGCATGGCGCCGCCGCCTTGAATGGATCTTGGATGACCAAGAACTTTGGGACGTCACCAGCGGCACCGAGGCAGAACCGGAACCGGCCGATCCGAGGAGAATAACAGCGGCAGAGAGACAGGCAATCGCTGAATGGAAGAAAAAGGACAAGAAGGCAAGGAAGGAAATTTGCTTGCGTATATCTGATGAACACCTGGTTTATATTGACCAATATATGACAAGCAATGCTATCTGGACTAGGCTACAGGGCATATTTGAGTCTAAAGGAGATGTCGGCATCGTCAATCTCCGCCGCGACTTCTTTCGTACCTTTGCCGAGGACGGCGCCAACATGGAGGAACACGTTCGAAAGCTTCGAGGTCTCAGACAGGAACTGAATGCCCACGGTCAATTGATTACAGATGCCGATTTTTCAAGTACACTACTTACCTCATTGCCGGAATCTTGGTCCTCGTTTATCACCGCGGTCAACGCCGGCGGTGTTGCAATATCGTCGGATGTCCTGATAGCCAGGATCCTGGATGAAGATCGGGCCCGACATGCAGGATCAGGCCGACAGATGGTTCTTCGGACTCAGTCACGTGATGACTCAGGAGCCACGAAGGGAAAGTGCCATAACTGTGGAAAACTAGGGCACTACGTAAAAGACTGTTGGGCAAAGGGCGGAGGCAAAGAAGGCCAGGCACCCGCGTGGTATAAATCAAAGGAGAATGACACTGTTAAGCAAGCTGAAGAAAAAGATTTTGCGTTCATGGCTGATCACACGGCTCTCATCAGACTGGCTTGCCGACTCAGCCGCAACCACACACATAACTCGCAACCGAGATAATTTCTCAACTTACACGACGGACCATTCTGAAATCAATGGTATCACACCGGGCACTTCACTTATAACCCATGGACGAGGAACAGTGCCTCTAGAATTTATGGTAGGAACCGACATATTCACAGTCAAACTCCACGACGTAAAATATGCACCTGACGCCCCCAACAATGTCATCAGTATAGGACCCCTTACCGATATCGGACACACGGCTATGTTTACATCATCAAGTGTTACATTCAAATCAAGAATTGGAACTATCTTTGGAATTGGCCAAAAGGTGGGACGTATGTATCAAATTACATGCCGAGGGACAGGGAACGATGAGAGGGCGGCTGTGCTCGAGGGGGAGGAACATACGACACACGAGCAACACCCAGGGGGAGTGGAAGTGCAAGCAGCGGCAGGGACCGATGCAGGTCCACACACGGCTACGACAATTAACCACCAACTGTCAAAGGAGTATGGTAAGATCAAGCTGGGCAGCCAGGAAGTGAAAGACCAACTATTGCAAGATGCCCGGTACCTGCATGAGAAAATGAGCGGGCTGGGGCATGCGGCTGTACCACTCGGTCGCGAAGCTGACGCCGAACGAGAACATCATGATCATGGGGAGCATCCCGAACACGAACTGGACGCTGCGCAAGTTCCGGATGGAGTACCGGGTGGAGTGGCTGTCTTGGCCAACGCACATGAGGCTCAGGAGGGTGACAGACTTTGGGACGAACCTCGGGTACTCTATGCACTCGATGCACACGAACTCACGGCTGGTTTTCCTGGACTGCCGGGGACAGCACTGCTACTGCTCCTTCTGTCGTCAGCGAACAACTACACGTGGCACATCCTGGCGTACGGCAGATCCGACAAGTTCGACATGCTGAGCAACTTCCAGTACTCGGCGCAGGACCCGGCATCGAGCCAGTGCTCGTGGATCGAGATCGTGCGAGATAAGACGACGGATGGGTGGAAGGTAGACGACGCGATGCCGGATGAGGTGCCCGAGAGGGACGATAAGGTGGTGGGAGAAGCGCAGGTGACGCTGGGAACTGACGAGGCACGTGTGGAGACACGGCCTCCATCGCCACCGCCATTGCCCGCAAAGGGGCTCCACCTGGACCAGTCGGTCACAGTAGCATGGAAAGGACTCAGAGAGTCTATTGCTTGGAGTTCAAGGAATCAGCACGCGGTAGCAATACCTATGACAGAGGCCAAGTACCTACCACTTGATCTGCGAGAAAGCGGCCTCTAACGAGGCTTCGCTAAACTCACGTCAGGTCGAAGGAGGATCTCGCGGATTTGATGGTGAAGCGATTGGAGCGGCATAACATGGGTATGTGCGAAAGGTTAGGACTCACCGAAGTGAGGGGGAGTGTTGGATAATGGCACTTCGGCATACTTACGCAACCCGATGACGCGTGCAAGGACAAAGGATAGAGGAGAACAAGGAGCGCAGATAGAGGAGAACAAGGAGCACAGATAGAGGAGAACAAGGAGCGCAGATAGAGGAGAACAAGGAGCGCAGCAAAGTACAAAGCGCGCTTTGTACTTTGCAAGACAAAAGGATTCAACTATAATTAGAATAATGTTTATGTATTTAAGTCAGCGATCTGAACTGTTATAGAACATCGAATCTACCCCGGACTATTATTCTACTTCGACCTATAGAGAATGCCGACGCCAATCCACACCCAGCGCCCATACTATAAAGCACCGCGCTAGCACACCCTGTCTGCCCGTCTCTCCTCCCTCTGCGACTGTCTCGTCGTCCGAACCCCTTGTAAGACTGCAGTGGGACAGGTGGTGATCTGCTCACGTAGGTTGAACGAGGTTGATGGAATGAGGAAGAAAACTTTATTGGGCCACGCGTGAGGCGTGTTCCATTCAGTGGAGATCTGTTCCGGGCATGATGTACGTGCGTGAGCTCCTGAAGCATTGATTATGGTATAAGATTTAGTGGCGCAAGCGCCTGAAGCTGAAGCTGGAGCCCCTTGTTGCCTCTCAGACACGGACCATGGTAGTTACGAAGACGGCCGGCCGACTATGGAGACGTGGAGATGGAGCCACATCGATGGGCGCTTCTCATTGACGCCAGGAACATGTGGGAAGCTGCAGTGGCATCTTCAATGACAGGTTCAATGCTGTACGGCGCCTCTCATCGTCTTTTCCCGTCTACCACCCACCTCGAACACTGCGCATGATGAGCAACGCTGAGGGCACTGTGACAGCACCGTAATCCCAGCATCGCTTCTCTAGTGAGCCAAGTGTTCACTCCACCCGCAAGTATTCCTGCAGGAATCAAAGTCGCTGGAAAGACTCTTTCGTTGCGCTATCTATTATATACTGACTCTTGGCCATCGACAACAGACCTGAAATGCAATCACCTTCCCAATGTCACACTGTTCGGCAAACTTCCTAGTCAGTTCTTCGTGGAACTCGTTGTCGATAAGGACCCCCACCAGAAGACTACGTTTTCTGCGAGAGGCAATACTGCCTCGTGGAATGAGCCATTCTATTTGTGCGTGAATTCTAGCGTTATTGTTTCAATGTGATCTTAAATCCATCCACAGCTTCAACTTGACTCGGTCTTCTGTGTTGGAAATTGAAGTATATGGGCGTCATGCCATCCGACATGATGATTTCATAGGCGGTACAAAGGAAATAATTGAGTTTCTGCTTGCAGAAGGAGCAACTGGAGGTCAGTCCTCACTCATTGACGGAATGATGTGTACACATTGGACACAGCAGCCGTTGCTTTGAAACTGCGAAAACCGGATAAGGCAGGGAACATGCATGATGTTCAGACTGTCCTAGAGTTCACCATCACGTCTTTCGCGACGTCCGACGAGGCGCAGAATGCCCAGTTGAGCGAAGCAGTCAGCCACGTGAAAGTGGTCGATAGTATGAACCCAGCGCCGTCCAGGATTATTGAAGCAGGGAATGTCATGGACGGCATCATTTCCACCACCAATATTACGGACATCCCGACAATGACGGCTTGAGATCCACTCCTGGACAGGATCAGACTGTTTACCGGGATCGTGGATGGGATCTCCGAGGTATGGTTCAAACGCCGGCGGTCTCCCAGGTCATCTCATGTACAGGGTTTGCTTGATTCTAGGTCCATCCTTACGCAAAGATGGCATGGTCTATAGATCCTGTCTATTGCGCACAAGGTCGATCTATCACATGCACCAGCTTGATAGACATGTCTGACGTCCGGCCAGACAATCATTGCGCAAAAGGACCGGGACGATAGCATCAATGCGCTGGCGAAACTCATTGGAGACACCTATGAGTTCGTCTATCTGGCAGAGCCGTTGAACAAAATTGAATCACAAAGGCCAATTATCATATCCTTGACGAATCAGACGGTAGAGTGCAGCTACTTTATCCATGCCTACGCAAAAAAACAAGGGATTCGGTATATTGAACCCAAGGTCAGGTGGCTATACCTGACGATCTTTGCTCAGTGAAAAGAACCATGAAAAACCTATGGTCGGATGTCGACAGCAAGGTCGAACAATACGGGGAAACGTTCAACAATCTCATGTTGGCGTTACAGCAACAGGCCGTCATTCATACCGAAATCACTGTACTACGTGTTCTGGATACCGTCGGCGACCTCTGTGAGTTTTCTGACTTTGGGCCTTTCCCGAGGCTAATACACCTTGCAACCAGCTGGAGCAGTTCTGCTGATTGACATGCCCTACGCAGACGGTGCTAAGTTCAATCCTAAAAAAGGATGTCTTCGGGATACCCGGGAGACAGTTACTGCAGAGATCTGGGATTGGATCAACCAGGATAGCAAGGACACACCACACATATTTTTCCTGAATGATGTCGCGGGTGCCGGCAAGTCTGCCATCGCCCACGAGGTCGCTAAACAACTGGGTAGCATCAAACGTCTCAGGTCGTCGTACTTTTTTGAACGTGCTCTTCAGGCACAGCGATCCCCCGACAATCTGTTTAGCACGATTGCTCGTGACCTGGTGTTACGACCGTTCATTTCCGACTTCCGACCCTCAGTTCCGCCACTCCTTCCGCCCCTCCAATAGTCCCGCACAACGTTCCGCCCCTCCGACATTTCCGACATTCCGCCCCTTGTACATTTCCCTTGTTCTTTCGACTCTATTACTCGGACCCACCGGACCCACCACGCCATCCATCAAAACCATATATCCGGTCACCCTTGTAGTTCGTTGTCAGATATGTTTTCCCGACCCCTTGTTCTTTGTCATTGTTCTACCTTACCCTGAACCCCCTTGTAGTCCCATTGTTCCCAATTAGTTAGTTCCCACACATTGTACTCGACTTCCGCTTCTTCCGGAATTTGCTTAGTACAACACCATTACTTGTTGCTCTGCGCTTTGTATAAAAACCCCCTCATGTATGTCTGTTATTCTGCAATCAGATAATCACCTTCGATACTTGATTTCCTTCGCTCCATCTCCTGTTCTTAGCACAGCGAGTCTAGCAAGATCTCAGTCTCTCGGTCTTCCGCTTTCCGCCTCAGTTCCGACTCAAGTTCCGACCAAACCTCTGGTCCAGTACTTTCCGACTTCCGGCTCATTTCCGAAATACCTAGGACGATAGTTCATCGGGGGCGCAACCTATAAGTTGAAGCCGCTGTCCTTTCCAGTTCCGACTTAGTGGAAATCTCGATACGTAACACCTGGCTGATCTGGATCCAGAACGAAAAGCATCGTTGCTGAAAATCGTCAGGGAGCAGAAAGCACTTCGGACCACGTGCGTACCTTCTGAGCAATTCCAAAAGTTTATTCGAGACCCCTCCAGTGACCTAACGGCCGTTGGACCGACCGTGATCGTTATAGATGCATTGGATGAGAGCGGAGACCAGAAATCTCATGAGGATCTCTTGTCTGTCCTCGGTAACGAAGCTGCAGAGCTGCCACCTAACTTCCGAGTTCTCATCACCTCCCGTGCCGAACAAGACATCAATGGGGCCCTTCTTGGGAAGAAGCACGTACTTTCCAAGTCCCTAAAGGATATTGACCAGAACCCTGCCGATGCCGTCGCCCGCTTTGTGAAAGATGAACTAGGTAACATTAAGCTCTTCGACCGCAAATGGCCCAACAATGGCTGGTGTCGATTATTAGCTGAGAAATCTGAAGGTCACTTTCAATGGGCATCCACGGCTTGTCGATTTGTCAAAGGGGATGGGATGGGTGGGTGGGATCCTGTTGAGCAGCTGGAGGAACGTTTAGACGAGAAGTTCCGTGGGATGGATAACCTGTATCTCGGTATCCTCAAGCAGATATTCGGGGATGGCGATGGCTTGACGGACAAGGTCAAGGATCGCTTTTGCTTGGTTATGGGCTGCATCCCGACTGCCAGAGAACCACTCTCGATGTCTGCCCTGCAAAAATTGTACAAGGACGGCAACTCAGGTACCAAGGTTCAACATATCGTTGGACCTATGGGTGCTCTGCTGAGCCTTCCTGCTCAAGAATCTGGCACAATCACTCTGCTGCACAAGTCTTTTCGTGACTTCTTGACAGATCGCAACTCGAGTAAAGCATACTACATCAAACCATCTTTACACCAGGTCGGCCTTGCGCTCTCATGCTTGCGCGTGATGAAGAATGAGCTTTGTTTCAACATTTGTCAGCTTGAAACTTCACATCTGCGCAATGATGATGTTGTGGACTTGGAAACACGGACCAAGAAGTATATATCCTCCCATCTTTCATACTCTTGCCGTTTTTGGGCAGACCATGTTCGCGCCACCACCTTTATGCCAGAAATAGGTGGAAAAGTCATGGAGTTTTTCGAGGCTAAGCTACTCTACTGGCTAGAAGTTTTGAGTCTGATCAAGAAGGTATTCTATGCTTTGGCAGCGCTCTCGTCAATAATGGACTGGAGTCAGGTGAGTGCCCTTGTTTTTATGAGCTCCGATATGAGTCTGATGAACTTCAGGATAATGACACTAGAGCATTCGTAGAGGATACCCGCAATTTTGTAGCTGCGTTTGGGAGTGCAATCTCTCAGAGTGCTCCCCATCTCTATTTGTCGGCACTCCCGTTCGCACCTGAAAGGTCGAAACTATGCGAGACTTACCTCCCACGATTTCCACGACTTCTCCGCGTCGAGACTGGGAAAGTGACGACGTGGCCACCTGGTCAAACCACTCTGGTAGGCAACACCGGGTGGGTCACGTCGGTGGTGTTCTCGCACGACAGCAAGCGCATCGTCTCCGGGTCTTATGACAAGACAATCCGTGTGTGGGATGCAGACGCCTGGGAGGCGATCTCAGCACCTTTCGAAGGCCACACCCACTGGGTCACGTCGGTGGCATTCTCGCCCAACAGCAAGCGCATCGTCTCCGGCTCAGAAGACAAGACAATCCGTGTGTGGGATGCAGACGGCGGTGAGGTCATTTCAGGACCATTTGAAGGTCACACCGACTATGTCAGGTCAGTGGCGTTCTCGCCCGACAGCAAGCGCATTGTCTCCGGCTCAGAAGACAAGACAATCCATGTGTGGAATGCCGACACTGGGGAATTCATTTCAGCACCATTTGAAGGCCACACTGACTGTGTCACGTCGGTGGCGTTCTTGCACGACGGCAAGCGCATCGTCTCAGGGTCTGATGACAAGATGATCCGTGTGTGGAGCGCAGACCCCAGGGAGGCGATTTCAGCACCATTCGAAGGCCACACCAACTCTGTCACGTCGGTGGTATTCTCGCGTGATGGCGACCGCATCGTCTCCGGGTCTTATGACAAGACGATCCGTGTGTGGAACACAGAGACTGGGGAGGCCATTTTAGCACCGTTCGAAGGCCACACCCATGTCGTCACGTCGGTGGCATTCTCGCATGACGGCAAGCGCATCGTCTCCGGGTGTGATGACAAGATGATACGTGTGTGGAATGTAGACACTGGGGAGGCCATTTCAGCCCTATTCTAAGGCCACACCCACTGGGTCACGTCGGTGTCATTCTCGCACAATGGCAAGCGCATCGTCTCTGGGTCTGTTGACAATACAATCCGTGTGTGGGATGCAGACACTGGGGGGGTCACCTCAGCACCATTTTCAATTCAGGCTAGTCAGTAGCTGTTATCTTGATTTGTTGGAACATGACAAAATATGCTAATATCCTTTGCACAGCTATGGGGCCTGGGTTTCGAAACGATTCACGCCTCGAACATGGCTAGTTACTAAACTTTCCCTCAGAACTTTTATTCTGGATACCACCTTGGTCACAAGTAGGTCTTTGGTGGCCGGCGAACACTGCTGTTATTGCAAAGGAGTCCACAAAGCTTGATTTCAGCCTGTTTGAGCATGGCAGATTGTGGACCCAATGCAGAGAGGCCATATGATTTTTCCAGGGCAAACATGCATTGATACACAGGCATATTGCATCACCTACTACCATAGTCATTGGACTTCCAGGTGGTTTTGAGGACATTCCTGCATTTGATTAGTGACTCACATGCACTATTATGAATATTGTACATGTAACAACCATCTAAGTGGAACACAACTCCCAATCTGAAACCGTCCTGTACCAACAACAAATACAAAACACAAAAAATAACAACACAACGAAACGCAACTCACAAGCCACCGTGCCCATGATGCCCTCCGCAGCCAACAACGCAATATCCATACGTGCGGTCTCGGATTCACCACGGAGGGTAAGGTCGAGAATGTATGCAGGTTATGTCATCTGGGGATGCGAAACATCGAGTAATGGAGCACCAGACACCGTCTAAGGGTGAGCCGTCAAATCCGTATATACATTGACCATGCCCATCTGCCTCACTGTCCAAATCATATCGACGCTTCCGTCAGACACAGGACCACGCCGTATGACAAGATGCGGGCCGCACGGGGTGGGGTATGGCTGGGCATATTTGAGTCGTTGAGTGTGCAGGCCATACATTGCCCTGGCTTGGCATCGGGGCAACGAGGTCGAGTGCGCAGTTGTCCTCTCGGCAGAAGTTGGGCGGGAGGGGCAGTCCCGGGTGGCGGGAGGGGCGGTTTCGCATGGCGTGGGGGGTGTGCACCGTGCGGGTGCTTCTCGGGAGAGGGGGCGTGTCGTGCTGCTGTGCCTCTCACATCACACGCATGTGCAGACATCCAGCTCTTTCCTTTGTATCCAGCATTGCCTCCAATCATAAAGCACCACATAAGGGCACCCTTTCACCCCGTCTCCCCCTCTGTCTCCCTTATGTGCGGGCTGCGCTTGTCGTCACAGTCTCGCATCAGATGACCCTCCTTCGCCCGTGCGGGCGGGGGTTCTATTTTGGTCGTACAGTACACATTGTCAGAATATATTATTTTCATACTATTTCGGGATCCTGAGAACAAAGACAGACTCGCTGGAGCACAAGGTTCTTTCACCTTAGATGAGCTATATGGGGACATCATGGAGGAGATTTTCGTAACGGCAGTCAGCTTACCTCAGTATGTTGGCAGTTGATGAACAGTTAATCCTGCTTGCATTTTCCAGCAGTATTTGACTCCCTGATCAGGTGCACCGTGGCCCTCTCTTCTATTCAATCTGGCTGTTCCTATATAGACTATGCTCCTCCAGGGCGATGGTCATTTCTTGAAACACATTTTTGAAATTGATTGTCTCGGTCGAGCAATTCAGGTGTACATGCCAAGGAAAGCTTCAGTTCGTACACTGCGCTCTTCACTCTCGAGGACTGCAATAGATGAAGTGCATATGTAGTGGCGATGACGAAACTTGCGCACCAGGGTATGCACGAGCATTCACAAAGGAACTCAGAACGTACTGCCGCAGTCGTGAAGAGTGAGAATTTAAATACGGACATGCCTCTGCAGATAGCCATTGCACGCAATCTATATAAGATACATATGATGCCTTGACGCAGAATGGATGTCGCGATAACTCTTTCAAGGGGAACAAGCTAGGCAGGCGTAATGAGGGATGGTTGCCGTCGCACCTTGGCTATGCATGGTATACAAGAAAAACCTGCATGTTGCCGTAAGTGATTTGATGTTATAGTGGACAATTTGTCTTTACAGATAATATCCATCTCGCACAGCTAGCTTTCGCATACACGTATCGAGGTCCTTGGGGCAATACACACGCTGCACGAAACTCAGGCACAATGCGACACGAGCGAAAACACAAACACAGAAAGCAATTCAAACGCCCCAAAGGGAAGTGCTGACCATCCAAGGAAGAGATGGACAAGGCCACGCAGGAAGAACCGCAAATAGCGGATAGCGCTCCAGGCAGCGGCGTAGAAAGGGTAGAATATAGGCAATCTTGCAACGTCCTACATTCTGCATCCCTTCAGCCGACTTCCAGCAACCCTCTCTGCGTAAATGGTCGCTCACCGCCGCACCGAAACGTAGTCAAAGCCCGAACATCGTGAAGTGCATGCCTCATAATGCGCCCATCCATCTTAACCTATGGTAGGTGGGATCGCGGAGTGCAGCGTGCGAGTGTAATGTTGCCGCTCAACCGCCACCAGGATAATTGGCTATAATAACCCGATACACCGCGGCGTCACCTAGGGGAATTCCACCAGTCCAGTGTGTGGATGGCACTACCACCACGAAGAAATAATACGACTGATGCAGAGCTCAACCAGAGAAGAAGTGACATACCATTTGGGCTCGCATTTTCAGTCCCTTCCATGTGAGCATCTGTATCAGCCACCTTTGAACTCGGGCAGGGCCTCAGTATGGGTAGCAAGCGAGAGACGCAAGCTGCCCAGGATCAGGGAAAAGCGTATCCATGCATGATGTGCCCTCTTGCGCGTCAGACTCCAAGTAGAGGCAGACTCAGAACGGAGTCGCGTATGGCGGGGTCACGCTAGGGGGAGATTGCGGTATTGCGCGTGGATTATGCATGCTACGCGTTGGTGTGGACGTGCATGATGGAGAGTCTTGACATAAATCATCAGAATAGGGCTGGGGTCGGGCCATTTTGGGTGGTTGTGAAACAACCAGGTCGCGAGTCGCGACGCACTGTACAGCATAGCTTGGCTCCTCAGAAGCCACTGCCACCATAAGAGCCCATGGAGAACCGTTGTGTATATAAATAGACCGATCATGCCCCGTATCCCCATGGCACCCACTCGCGCACACTAGACTAAACCCCATCGATCCCGACGCTAAACCTGAACATTACATAACATCTGCACCTCGGCCTCGGTCGTCCTCTGCGCGGTGCGCGCTACTCGCATGAACACGTCACTGCTTCGACGGAAGCAGAACAGGCAATCAATGGAAGCATCCAGCGCCAAACTCAAAGTGACAACAGAAGCACGACAGAGTTGCCAAGATCAGGGGAAGAAGCGCAGTAGCGAGGAACCCGAAGCCAGGAACCCGAAGTCAGGAACCCGAAGCCGAAGGAACGAGCAACGCTCGTGACACGTGCCCGCCATGCGCACAATTCATCTCTCAAGCGGCGGATGGGTCACGTGGGAGAAACCGTCGTCTGGGGAGCGCAGCAGAACCTCGGATACGCAGAGCAGAGAGGACAACGTGGTATGAGTCTGCTTCCTCATAGCGCATCCGGCCCCCTCAACGACACAACACCGCCCACGCCCCGCTGCGCAGCACGTAGACAGACAGGGTGCGGGCCGTGCCGCCGCGGGGGGTAGAGGGCCGACGCACACGCAAGAGGACGGAAAGAAGAGCCCCAATGGAATGCAAAGGTGAGTCAGCATATGTCCCGCATCGTTAAGGTGACGACAGAAAGAAAGAGCGCAGACTCGGGGTAGGCCACGTACACAATAGCCTTCAAGCAGCGCGTCACCAAGCGCCCTGGCCTAAATGGTATGCGGGGCAAAATACAGCGATCGATGAAACGACATGCGATGACAAAGAACGAAGCGGCACGCTGCCAGGGAACCACGAGAAACCACGCGTAAAAAACACTCCACCAATCCCACTCGCGAGGGCCTCGCCAAGAAAGACAAGGGTGTAAGGCAGCAGGAGCGGCGCACGAGACACACTCCATGGAGTCCAAGAGCGATGGCGGCTGAATAATATCGTCGAGCGGCTCAACAAATCCCCGCACAAGCAACCGCGCAGGGCCATAAAAATGCACCCCACAGCCGCCCACGTGGATACCACCCCTGCCGTCCGTGCGAGACAGGCAGAGATGTCCGAGACAGAGATAGATACAGAGATACAGAAACAGAACCATCCGTGAGGGGTGCGTGGCACGGCTCGAATCCCACCTTGAACCCGACGGGCTCATCGAGTCTCGCCTTCAGCCTGCATCCACTGACATGCCACCCGCTTCTAGACGGTCGGGTCACCCAATTGAAGAACCCGTCGCGTCTGACGAAAAGGGTAATGGCATAGGCATCCGCCTTGCATGCAATGCGCACTCACGCCCCCACTCTGAAACCATCGACCTCGACACGAGACAGAGACAATGCACCATGAGAAAGAAAGAAACGACAATGCCCAATGAGGGCGGCACAAGTCAACTTGCAGCCCAGAGAAGAAGAAACACCCCCGGAGACTGGGAGCACGAAGCACACAACAAGCATAACGAAGGAACACTCACGGCAGCCGCGTCCTCAATTCAATCCACTATGTTCCTCCAGCCCCAACCCGTCCTTGCCGAAATCGCCCATACCATCAGCGTGCCCACCAACCTCCTCCCCCTCATCAACTTCCGACTCTGCGGGTACACCGAGCCCAGAGCCGGTGCGGGCATGATCCCCCGCACCCGCATCCGCGCGTGCCGTGGGGTGCACGGAGTCGGCGCCAGACGAGGCTTCGTCCGTCCTTCATCGTTCGTGCGTGGCATTGTCTTACCGTTTCATCGACCCAGGTGATTCTCACATCCTTCCATCTCATCCCCATCCTGTCGTCCTCTCATCTGATCGTCCCCACCCGCCATCCCCCCTTGTCTCAGAGTCCATGCGGGTGCGGGCATCCTCTATCTCCAGCGACACTCATCAGCCCCATTTAACTCCCCAAGGGCCTACACAAACGTGGTGACGTAAAGACAGGCGGACGTGAAGCAGCCTTCGACGCCGTCGAGCTGGCTACGGCTACCAGGTACCGTTGGCGGGGAGCTTCTTACAGCAAGCAATAGCGGGACGCGAGGGTTGTAGGGTGTGGGTGAAAGCCTGTACTGCGCAGCTGGTCGTTGACGTGGGCGAGGTTCCCAGGGAAGGAGGCCTGCAGGATGCCACGTCACGCCCGACCTGACAAAGCTGTTAGACGAAAACGCGAAATGGCATTGGGATGCGAGGGAGGACGCCCCGCCTGAAGCAACGGGGGACCCAAGCAACACCACGACACGCCCGGCACGTGGCGTAGACTGCGCACGCCAGGCGGCTATTGAGAATCGCCGAGCCACGATGACGCGTATCAGGGCCCCGATCAGGCACGCGCCACCCGTCATGATAACGCCACGCAGACGCAATGACGGCACGCGATCGCGATCACGCGAAGAACGCAATTACGCCAAGCGATCACGATCACGCGACGATCATCAATCACGCCACGCGGTCACGATTACGCCACGCGGTCACGATCACGATCACGCGGCGATCATCCATCATCCCACGCGGTCACGATCACGCCACACTCATCAATCGATGCCCAATCGGCGTGTCGAATCGGAAGCTCTCAAAATATCGGCTACTCAAGCTCGGTGATATAAGAAACAACCCTGGGAGTACCAGCTGGGTCAACCTTGTATGCAGGAGAATCCATCACCTACGGTACCTCTCCGATATCTGACATAATGTCTCTGGGTCCCACACCCGGTGACCCGGATCATCTTGTCATCGGATCCCGAGACGGTGGGTTTGCTGTCTGGAGAGAACGCTGCAGATTAGACACCTGATGGAACATATGTGTCCGCGCTCATGGACAAAAAATGGTTGCGCCACAGAAAGTGGGGCTCAGGGCTATAACCGGCACACGGAACGAGGAAAGCAGCAAAAAAGGCAATCAACGGAAGCATCCAGCGCCAAGCTCCGATTGGCAACAGAAGCACGACAGACAGCGGCAAGTTGCCAAGATCAGGAGGAAGAAGCGCAAGTAGTGAAATACCCAGGAACCCGAAGGAATGCATTAGCAACGCAGCAACGCTCGCGACACGTGCCTGCCATGCGCACAATTCATTTCTCAAGCGCCGGATGGGTCACGTGGGAGGAACCGTCATCACCCGTATGCTTGAGGCACGCAGCCAACCCACGCCACTGTGGGAAAAATCGCCACACCATGGCATAGACCCTGCTCATGATGCGTGAAAAGTTGGTGTGCTGATTCAGAGTCTGGGACTTGGTAGCCAGTCTCTCGGTCCTGTTTACAGTAACCGGCCAGCCAGAGCCCAGAACTCACATATTGCTGCACGCGAGGCGCGTCTCATGGATATTTGTAGATCAAATCTTGAAGGCCACAGTGATAGGTAAGTATATTTTGGCTATGTCTGACAAGCTACTTGTTGCAGGTAATTCAGTTGGTACTGGAACAGGCATCGCAGGTCTCGTTCAAGATATTCAAAGCCAATTGTCCTAGATCAGGTCCACAATTTCAGAAGAAATTATGCCAGGTTAATCACTAGGTCGTGCAGCAACACCGGGTAAACCGAACCTATGTACAGTGATACATGCGTTGTTCATTAGACTTATCGCTGCCAGAATAGTACAGGTACCCAATACTATGGTATGGTCATCCACAAAAATTGAGTTTGAGAAGAAATACTGTCGCACGCATTCTACGGGCACATAGATAAAATGTCTTCAGCCGGTGGAGCTGTGCTGTGGAAGCTGGTCCTGAACCATGTCACCGATTTTTGCACACGCTGTTCACCACCGTCCCTGATATGGGAAGCAGGAAGATCGGGAGCATTGCCCGCGATGGCAGGACGTTCCCCATGACATCTCATTCCATGTTTTGACGGAATGAACGCCTCAAGCTCATAGGATGCTACCTTAGTCCGTTTGCGATCTCGAGACGATCCACTTGTCGTCCAGCGACAACACCACAGAGCTGACTGCTTTGGTGTGGCCCTGGAATGGTCCAGGAACGACCTCGCCAGTTGTGATATCCCTCACCAAGATCATGTTATGAACCCCTGAGACGATGTGTTTGCCATATTGACAGAACGCCACAGAGTCGACAGACGAAGTGTGGTTGAAAGGTCCTGAAACGAGCTGGCCAGTGTCTACATCCCATACTCGGGTAGTGCCGTCCTGAGATCCTGACATAATCTGCTTGCTGTCAGGCGAGAACGCCACAGAGTTAACATTATGGGTGTGACCTTCGAATGCTCCTGAAACGGCATTGCCAGTCTCTGGGTGCCACACGCGGATCGTCTTGTCATTGGATCCCGAGACAACGCGCTTGCCGTCTGGAGAGAACGCTACCGGACTGATTTCGCGTGTGGCATGTGAATGGCCCAGAAATGGCCTTGCCAGATTCCCCATCCCACACCCCCTATCATAAGGTCCCCAGACGATCCGTTTGCCATCGGGCGAGAATGCCACCGAGCTGACAACCCACGTGTGGCCTTTGAATGGACCAGAGACAAGCAATCCGGTCCCTGTATTCCACACACAGATGGTCTGGTCCCAAGAGCCCAACACGATGCGTTGGCTATCCTGAGAAAAGGCGACAGACCTGACTTCGTCAGAATCGCAATCGAACGACCTTGACATGACCTCGTTCTCTGCATCCATAATCGGATCATGCCGTCCTCGGATCCCGACACGATACGCTTGCCATCCTGCGAGAACGCTACAGAGTAGACAAGTCCGGCGTTGGTCTGACTTTACACCCCATACGAGGATCGTTTCATCATGAGATCCCGACACGATGCGCCGGGAATCCTGCGAGAACGCCACAGCCTGCACCCACCCAGTATGGCCTTCAAATGGTCCTGAAACAAGCTCGCCTGACTCAGTATCCCACACTCGGATCAGCTTGTCGCCGGATCTCGACATGATAGGCTTTCCATCCGCGAGCAGAGCTAACCGGGTAAGCATGGCCTTCAAAGGGTCCTGAGACGACCTTGCCACTGTCTGCATCCCACTGCGTTTGCCGTCCTGCGAGAACGCCAAAGAGTAGACCTCGCCAGTGTGGCATGTGTATGGTCCTGAAACGACCTTGCCCGTCGAGAACGCGACGGTGCTGCCAGGGACGTCAAGGTAGTGGGATATCAACGATGGTTCTGAAATAAAGGCAGTATTGCCTCTCACAGATACCTCAGTCTTCTCGACATCCTTATTGACAAAGAGTTTTGCGCAGTAGTTACCAGGATGTTTGCAGAGCAGTCCGACATTGGGAAGGTGCCTGCATTCGAGGCCTGTTGTCGACCGGCAAGAGTCAGTATGCAATAGGCAACGCAAACGAAAGAGTCTTTCCAGCAACTTGGATTCTGTGGCAGGAATTCTTCGGGGTGGAGAGTGAACGGTTGGCTCGCTAGAGAAGTGATGAGGGACTTACGGTGCTGTCACAGTGCCCTCTCAACGTTGTTCGTCGTGCGCAGTGTTCGAGGTGGTAGACAGAAAAAGTCCGTCACATGTTCCCGGCGTCAATGTGAAGCGCCCGTCGATGTGGCTCCGTCTTCGTAAGTGCAGCTGGTCCGTGTGTCAGAGGGTGCAGGGGGTGAGTTCCGTAGATGCCTGGGCAAGTTTCGTGGACCCGTTGTCACGCCCACAACCCGCTCTCATATGAGGTCGCACGTTCACACATGCAGTTTTGTCGACTTGTTCCCATTCCCAAAGCAGCGCTACCTGATCTCCAAATGCGACACTTGTCCCTCCACTCCATCTTCCCTCCCAGTTTTTCAAGCTTGCCTAGACCCTCCAATGCCCCACGTCCCGTTTCAGCAATACACAGCGGACAGCGATCGTACAGTCCCCAGGGACTCCTTCTCCAAAATCTGTCAAGCTCTGAGAGCGTCCGACGCCATTCACTTCTGAATTGACCAGTACCAAACCGCCCCCAAATGGTTCACCCTTCGTTCCTCGCTAACGTCTCCCTCTGTGACCCCCCAAGGCGCTGTCTTTACGGGCGTTTTCACCAACCAAATCCAGCCACTTCCAAGCCCCAAACCTCCCAAGACTATGACAACTCCGCCTGGTGGCAGCCCCACGAAACATGGTGCCACCCTCTAATGGTAGCTCCAAAAAGCCATCGCCCAATCATCGGTGCGGAATAGGATTCGATTTGATTCATCACACTCGTCTCCTATCCGTCTGGCAGTTCCGCAATAACCCGGCACCTTCAAGCGCCGTATTCTCCGTCCGCTTCTCAGCCGACGGTTGGGACCCAACGAGGCTCGGCGCAGATACTGGTACGACACGGTTACCGGGGAAAGCCCTGTACACGCGCGGTACAAAACCGCGCGAGAGGTGGAACATACCCACACTACGTCCCATCCGAAACTGTCCAGTACCAAAAGCAAAGACAAAAAACAACAACACAACGAAACACGACCTAGGGGCCGTCGACCAGAAACTGGTCGGCGGTTCCACGGCCCATGGCGGTCGAATCTGGTTGACCATAATAAGCGCCCGCTGACCCCATCTCCTTGTCACACTGGTGGATCACGCAGACAAAGACTAAGAGCGGATTCCTCCCACCTGCGAATGCCCTGCCTCGTGGAAGTGCCAGTGTGCAACGTCTATCTCATCTGTGGCGTCATGCTGCTTGGAAATCTGCAACCTCTGGACTAGAGACTCGGAGGGTGTTCAAATTGTCGCGAAGTATGAAACATGGGCACACAGATCTAGAATCCAATTCCAGAGCAGCGCTGGGTCTACAAACAAGCGTCGTCGGAAGATCATCGAGACTTCAGGACGGCATAAATAACGTCGGGGCGTTCCTCAATGTCACGAGGCACCCCTTACGTGACTACTAGTATACCTCGTCAAATTTTTGTGAAACTCTCCAGCTCCCGCTTTGGCCCCACTTTCGCGTCTAGCTTCCTGTGTGCCATGGGCACAGTCATCTTAGGCTTCTGTGACTTCAGCAGCTCCCACGTGGTGGCGCGCCGTACACCCCACATTCGGAGCCCAGATCCGAACACTCAGCGGCCTATTGCGTCGCAACACCGACGCGTTATTCCTGAATATGCTGCATAAGGTTGCATAACATGCAGCGCTACCGTAGGCTGAGTGTAGAGTCGATAATTCTGGATCGCATCCACTCAAGTCAGCACTCAGGCACGCGAACGAGGAATCCCCTCGGACTCAAAAACGCGTCACTGGACGAGATACATTTAAGTACCAGTATGCGTATTGGCAAGTAGCCTGCGGTTTCAAGCGGTCATGCGGGTGGAGGCAAAGCATCACGATCATGATCATGTCATAACGAAAACTGCAGCACTGTCAACTGGAAAGTACATTCTGAACACAAACGTACGGACGATTCGAGTTCATGGGTGTACGCCCTACGGTTGAAGTACACTCGTCAATCAAGAAAGGGACACAGAACGGAAAGTAGGAGGATACGGTGATTGCAAAAACGGGATGTGAATCAGGCCCAACACGTCATGGTGCGCACCAGGGCGTCCCAGACACGGCCGCCGTACCCGCTGTACCAGCCTGATGATACGGGCGCCTGCGTTTGATCCACCACGCCCTCGACCTCTGCTTGATCCATCAAGCCTTCGGCCTCTGATGTAGGAGGGCCATAGGGAAATGTCGGGGACAGCATACTTCCGTAAATGGCAGATGGAAGAATACGAGATTACGTTTCAAGGCCGTGCGTAACTCGCCAGTGGGGTTAGGATACAACTTGATGTTTTCGATATAGTCCCCGTAGATCCAGCACCAGGTGATGAGAGTTGGAGAAGTCAAATCAACCCTGTAAGTGTCGATACCGTCCTCGTTATGTCCAGGTAGGACGATGGGGTATTGACCCCATAGCGCTACGACTTCCGCTGCAATTTCGAGCATCCCGATGGGTAGGGGGGCACGGTGAAAACCGTCGGGCATCTTTCCATCTTGGAAAAAAGTACGAATGACGTCCATTTTGACTGCTGGCAGTGCCATCCACGGGTGTCTGAAAAGGAGGTATGTAAAGACAGACTCCGCATAACCGGCAGGATAGCGGATGTAATTGAAGGCGAATTTGGGGTTGCCCGAGATGCCATCTTTGATACGCTTGAAACGATGTGTGGCGGCGCTACGGATATTGAACGTGTCAAAGATGGGATCGGCTTCAGCTTGCATCTGTGGGACGCTTCATGAGTGGTGTAACATTCGCTCGGCCTGTGCGCATCTTACCTTTTGGAAGAGAGTCTCATTGAAACTGTAGTTGTCGCCAAAAAACGCGTCGCCTTGGAGAGAAACATGAGTATAGATTGTCTGATAAACCCATGTCACCGATGGCTTACCTCGTGTCATGCTTACGTCCCCTAAGAACATATAACCGTCAGCTTGATACTTGTACATAGTGAAACAAGCTCACCCTCAAATGTGCCGTGATAATTCAGGCCACGACTGCCATCCCGAGCTCCACCAATGCTGAGCTTATCGGTAAGCAAGTTGCCATCGCCTAGATGGGCCGCATAGGCAACCAGCGCGGCGATGTCAGCGCCCATATTGAATCCTAGCACATAATGTTAAAAGAACACATAGGGCGATACACGAACAGCACATACCAGTCATAACGGCATCCACGATTTGTTTAGGGGATGCCACTCCGTCGTGGGGTAAGTACTACGATTTGCAAGATAATTAGAGTCTGACCAATTACAAGGAAGTAACGTGGGGTAATGTGATACGTACTTCATGGTTCGCAAGTGTGTTCAGACCAGGGCATGGTCCTCGAATATCGTCAGGGCCAGGTGGTACATACGGATGGTCCGCATCATTGACAAGTACTGGGACGCCTATGTTGTCTGGCTTGGCGTGAATATCCGGGGGAGGACCTTTACGGATCTCCAGTGTCGGGATAATCATGGCAAGCTCCTCTTCCGACAGACCTGCCAGATTGCCGTACGCAGGAAAGGCAAGCACTTCGGTCAGGTGGGAAGTGTTGTGATAAAGGCCTTGTAGCTGGACTCTCTTTAAGTCCAGAATTCACACTCTTTAACAGAACATATTAAAAACACGATTACAGGATTTTGAAAGGAGTTATCTAATAGTTTAACCAGTATGCTTACTGTAAGGGCAACCCTGGCTAGTTGTGGAGATCACACTACCACACAACTGACAAGGGGAAATCCAAAGTATGTATAAATGAACAGAGTATACAAGAGAGGGGATTCTCACCTGACAAGGGGAAATCCAAAGAGAAAAGTCTAAGGACCCCCAATGTCAGCGAGCCTGTATTATACTACGCTGCGCAGCCAGGGACAACACTTGGCACCCGCCATCAACCCTGCATCTCCCTGACCACCCTGACCCTTGATCGACCCTTGATGCCACCTATTACATGAGTCGCTTGATTTCCGACACTGTTCCAAGAGTGGAAGTCGGAAATTGGAGTGGAACTGGCAAGGCGAACAGAACTGGTGGAAGTTCTCCCAGAAGCGGAATCATTTCCGAAAGCGGAGGCGGAGATGGAATAGGAACCGGAACCGGAGTCGGAAATGGAGTCAGAACTGGGTGTGGTGTCGGAACTGGAAATGGAAAACAGGGTGTCCCCTGACACTTACTGGTTAAGGGGCCGACAAGGATATTGGTGATGTCATGACATCATAAACATCAGTCGGCGGCTTCCAATCAGTTGATAGACTTAACTGAGTAGAGGCACTTGTGTATTGATCAAGTGCTGGATCAGGGGGACAGCTTGAGCGGGGGCAAAAAGAGAAAATGTTTTCTATAGCACCACAAGTGCTATATGGAGACACCGGAACTTTCAGGATGCAAGCAGAGTAATGTGTCAAGAGTATTTGATTGTCCTTTGGAAGGGACACGGAGATCAAGTGCATATGCAGGCGCATATACATTGGATCTCAAGGAGAAAGCCGATCATGCTGACTCGCTCGCTGGATACTGATGATGCCATTATAGGCAAGTAGTCATACGCTAGCGATTGTCCTGGCGCACAGTGTATAAGCCATACACAGTACCAGAGATTTGTACTTACCCTCCTCCACTCAACCAGAGGCATGTTCTCTGGTAACCTATCTTCTGCTCGAATTGGCTTACAGTAATCACGCGCCCACGCACGCTTGTGATAGGGCCGGCAACCTCGATGACCTCCTCTTCGCTGCTGTCACTGTTGGAAATGCGGGGCGAAGGCATAGGGGGCGATGAAAAAGACGGACACAGATTTTTTCACTTATTAGTAGTAATGTTATGTATCGGAATTCCCGGAGGTCGGAACTGGAAAGGACAACGGCTTCAACTTATGTGTTGTGCCCCTGATGAACTACCGTCCTAGGTATTTCGGAATTGACTTGTGGATATCGGAAAAGGCGGAAGGAAGAACAGAGTACTGAGGGTCGAGGGGCGAGGGTCGGAGAACAAAGGTCGGAGGAGGCGGAAGAGGCGGAGGACAGGGGATCGAGAGCGGAGGGAGACAAGACTAGCAAAACTCGCTGTGCTAAGAACAGGAGACAGTGTGAAGGGAATCACGTATCGAAGTCGATTATCTGATTGCAGAAACGGAGACATACATGAGGGGGTTTTATACAAAGCGCAGAAACAACAGGTAATGGTATGATACTAAGCAAGTTCCGGAGAGTGCGGGTATCAGATAGACATATGGGGCAAGTAACTAATACGGAACAATGGGGTGACAAGGGGGGTGCAGGGTAGGGTAAGTACAATGGCAAAGAACAAGGCGGGTAAGTACAATAGGCATCAGAAGAAGCAGAACTACGGAAATGGTATCTTGCTGTGCTCTGGGTCGAGTATGGGGGCCGGTATCTGGAGGTGGCCAGGGGTACTGAAAGAACAAGGGGTCGAGGTAGAGGGTTGCGGATGTTGCGGATGTCGGAATAGAGTCGGAGGTGGTGCGGAGGTGGCGCGGAGGATATGCGGAGGTGGCGGAGATGGTTGATCGGAACAGTCATAACAAGTAACAAAGACATGTAACGACCTGTCTATTCTGGGTAAAAAGCTGGCTCCAGCATCGCCTGAGAAGCGCCCAAAAGCCGCGGCTTTCGGGCCCGGCTCCGGCTCTCTGGATCCAGGGACGGGACCTCAAAGCCGGCCCCATAACGGCTTGGGCCCGTCCCGGCTCGGTCTTTTAGCGGCCCGGCTCGGGCTAGGCCGGGGCTTTAGCCGGGACTTGGAAAACACTAATACCCTGTCCAATTCACGAAGACTCGGAGCCTATGGCAGCTAAATTCTCAGATTAATAGTCATCAGCAGCCTTGCAGCAGCCTAAGCCCGAGTCGTGTTTGACCGCGCCAACTTCACCCTCCCAGCTGAGCCTTTGGGCTTCACGCGCCGGCCAGCGCTACTACCATCGTCGCCTCCTTCACGATCGGTCCGAGTCAAACGCTTGCCTAGCGTTTTTAACGTGGAAGTCAAAGGAGTAAGTGTAGAACTTGGGGCCATGTTTGCCGCAAGTTGGAATGTCTCGATGAACTTCTCGTTCCTTTAAGTTCATTTTCCACCGGAACATATGCACCTGGGTGGATGGCGTGCGTCTCGCTGAAATCCTCCTCGGCAGAGATGTATGCTGCTCGGAGATCACTCCGCAGGGTATTCAATTTATCTCTGACCTTGGACAACTTTGACCCCTCAAGGAAGCACTTCTGGGTTTCTGCATCAAATGAGGATTCAGTCGTCATGATTGTAAACCTTGTGGAATTGCTAGGAGACCGTGGGAACATTTTTAAGAAGGCTTTCTCCTGTAAGCTCAGCCGCTCTTCTCGGTCCTCAGTGGTATGATGATCTGTTGGCGATGAGGAGCTGGAATCATCAGGTGGGAGCGTATAATAGAAAATCTGCCAAACGGCGATCCACCACAGTGACTCCAGGTCATGCAGAGAGTTGTGACGAAATTCTTTCGGCATGTCTTTGTATGAAGCGTAGGGATTGAACAAATACATTTCTTCGGCAACCTCACAAGCCATGAAGTTGATTGTTCCCTACAGACACTTTTGATAAGGGCGAATGACAGAACAGGAATGTAGATGTACCGTTCGAGTGTTATGAGCGGGAGTAATGTCGGACTCCTGCTTCATATATTCCAGGTCACTCAGCAAGCCAACATTTTCACAGACAAGTATGTTTCCTGGGCTGATATCCCTGTGTACCCACCGATATGTCGTCATCAGTTGGAGAGCTGATTGATGAAAATGATAAGTATGACGAATCGAATGGACAGTTAGTACGCACCAATGGCGGCTTCTCTCATCGCCAAGAAAAATTGGGGCAGATTACGGATATAGTATATCGGCTGTGCAACTTGTGTGAAAATAAGACGATAGTGTGCCTTCGGCCGATATACGCGTCGGAACAAGGACATAGTTGGATAGGTTATAGGTAACCCTCTGGTACTGACAGAGACGGCTGTGCCATCTCGGAGCTCAAGCTCATCCGAGTCAGGTGGAATTTCGTGACCACGCTCTATAAAATCGAAGGTGTCGTCAATTTGGCCATCGATGAGGACGTCGCCGGAAAAAAGCACAGTGACGAAGTGTTTTGCAATCTTGTCTTTGTGCGCCTTATCATTGGAAGCTTGTTCTTCAAGCATTGTTCGAATGTCACCTTCCCGAACGCGGTCAGCATCAACCCATACGTCTTTAACGACGACGAGCATGTCGGTACCATCCGATTGCCGCAATAAAGCTTTCCAGACGCGCGTACCACGTCCACAAACAGCATCGGCACCGAAGTCGGCGATGAGTTCGACTGTCTTGACATAAACTACCTTTCCAGTGAGTTTATCCTGAACCTGTAATTCATACTCCTCGGAACTCCCAGCGATGGATAGGCGCTCGATAGTGGGATCCCAACCCATTTGAGTTTCTGTTGCGAAGCAGAACGAGAGTGCAAAATGGATAACCTTCTCATGCTCCTGCAAGGGACAGGTGCTCATTAATGGCGATGCCGTGTACCGTATGACTGCTGGCACAACTTACTTGTATGAAGTTGAACGACTTTGTAACGTAAACCGTTGACCGACATGCAAACCATAATCTCGTCTGGGTGTTTTCGATCGTGAGCCCATAGGTGAATCTGCGACACGGATCCTTTCGCATGATGTGAGCCATAGCGTACAGAACCTTTTGTATATTCTATATGACAGTGCCCAATGAGACAAGTGTCGTCCTAATAGCTAGTAAGACTCACGTCATCCCTATCACTTTCAGAGGCGCCAAGCTTATACTCGCAAGGCAATGCAATGTTGAACCAACAGTAATTTGGCATGCGTGCCGACTTGGAGGGATCGGTTTCGGACGGTGACTCTAGGTCGTCGGAAGCTTTTAAACGCATGAAACAACCGTCTGGGTGGATAGTGTAATCGCCAGGGTGCGCGGGAGACGTTTTGGGGTGATGTACGAGCTTTGAACTTTGCGGGTTTCCAGTGCCACCGGGAATAATGACAGCGACCTCGGCTTGAAAGGCTGCAATGATATGATCCACGAAAAGAGGCAATTTGCTGAAAACGGCATCTTCATCCTTCTTATTCGTTTCACTTATGTGCGCTGGGTCCTGCTCGAAGCAATGCGGTATCGTCCAGGACTGTTCGCCTTCGCCCGGAGGTTCTAGAAAAACTGATTTTATTGTACCTTCATTCAAAAGTCGTTCTTTGACCTGTGAGACGCTAACTCGAGGTACTGGCAATGGGGGCAAGATATGCTCCAAAAACCAGTCTATAGGGACCTCTGGAATTTTGTCACCAATGTCCCGCAGTAGGGCGGAGCATTCTCGTTCCAGGTGACGTTCGCTTATCGGCTCATTGTGGTCCGAATGACGGTACTTCGGGCGGGCAGGTGTATTATTGATGTCAGATTGCCAAGGAAGGGTTGGTGGATGGCTTTCTGGAACTCCAGACATGATGTTTAGACAAGCAAATGCACTTATCGAGAAATATATGCCAGAGATGACGAGGTTCACGTACAATCGGACTGGATAGACCTAAAGGTTCATTATTGGAAGAACAATGCATCATCCTCGATCAATAGATATTCGAGAATGAGGACAAATTAGAGGTTAAGGAATACTTACCCAGTATTCCTACAACCAAACTGAAATATAAGGCCTATGAATCGGGACTTGGAGGCGACTCTCCTGGACGTGCTTGCCACTCAATCGTCGGACTCACAATTTTCAATGCGCGACAGAAGAGAGAGAGAGGTCAATTATAGGGCAGACGTGTCACCACGAGTCACGACCGTGCGAACTACGGAACACTTACTGCAAGTCAACTTATCTTCGAAGGAAATTGCAACTGCCTACCAATCTGTTCAGGATGGGACTGATAGATTGGATGTTATTAACCTTCGACAAGGGTTCAAATGACCTGAAAGTGCCTCCTCTCGGGTGGCTTTGGAGAGTCACTAATAGCAAGGTTCAAAGCCAAGGTTCCGGTGGCCTGGAAGAAGTTGAAGAAGAGTTTGCGGATGGGAGGTGCATTATCATCATCTAGCCAACCTGTTGTAGACTTTGAATTTGTTCCAGGACACAGTACGCTTTTGTACGCGTAAAGATCCCAATGTACGTTCCTTTCCCCGGAGGCAGCTGAAGCAAGTCTCACAACCTATATACCCTAGCTATCGAAATTTGTACAAGTAAACTGGTGCGGGGATGGTGTACCAGAGGCGAAGAAGGGCCTGTTTCGTACGTTGACTAGCAGCTCGGTCATTTGTATTCTAAATTCGTCCTCACAGACACCCACTCAAGCGCAGTAGCCCGCCATCTAGAAGGGACGCATGATGTTGTCAACGCTAGCACCCAGGTGTGTTTCTCCTTGCTTTTTACCTGATGCGCACTCATAACCTCATTCAGATGTGTCGCCAGCGCTCATCATGAAACGCGTAAGGGACGCATCTGGTGCCAAGTATTCAGTGCACAATGAGGCCACTTGTAGTGCAGAACCTATCGCGCCTGTTGGCACAAATTCCATATGCGGATGTCGTTCTTGCTTTTGTTCTGGAGACAATTATCCTAGTCGCTCCTGAGGAATGGGAGGCCAGGGTCAAACATTGGGACGGTGGTAGGTGGAAAACATGCCAAAGACATTACGCTGGATGGTCGGGAATACACTGAGCACATGGATTGTTCCGGCCGTAAGACGCAGTGTTTGTAAGATTCAACCATGAATTCAGCGCAGTAGTTATGATACTCACCAGCCTGAAGGATCTAAATGAAAACTTCTTCAATATCTACTAGGTCAGGAATTTGTGCAGTGAGCGCAAACCAAAACACTCAGGACTTTAATATGACGCACATCGACTGACCTGGTCCAGCGGTCCTGTGTCGGCACAGAGTCACTGCGTTCAAGGGGTCCGTTTATAAACGCTAGAATACCTCTGAGAGGCTGCATGTACATACCTGTCAAGGCCGTAGATCTAGAACTCCAAATAGGAGTCAACCGAACATAATAAAGAAGTGACTGCTGAAGCGTTAGACAGGCCGCATCCTCGGATTCTTAAACAGGGCTCCATTTGAGGCTACATGGAACTTTGAAATTAAGTAGTTAGTTGGACTATCTAGAGGTCAAGGAGCGCCGCGTCGTCACCTGTCCGAGGCTCTTCGCGTTCACAGTTAGCTTCGAATCTTTCTGTATACCAACAGATATAATTTTTATCAAATATTTTAATATTATAGGTGTTTTGTGATATAGTAGCTTGACCATCCGCGCTACTATGTCAACTACAAGGAAGCTGTTGCTAGCGCCAGCGTGAATACGTCTGGTGAAAAAGGACATACGATAATGGCCCGGTCCGGACATTTATCTGGCATCCACGAGTCAGGCACGCGAAGATCATTGAGGAAACAGAACAATCCTGCGTGCGTAACACAGCCATTGCGTCCCAGCTGCCCAAGCTAAACCGTACGATCTGATGGCCCCGGGTGTCAGGATCAACACATGTAGACCGATGGGAGTGAAGTTAAGTTGACTCACCGAAGATTTGTGCTAAATGTCTCACTGCTATCTACCCACGGCCCAGGTCCCCAAGCCAAGCCGTCCCGATGAGATGTGTACTACCCATCCGGCGCTTGAGAGATGAGTGCGTTGCACGTGTCGCGAGCGCTAATGCGTTCCTTCGGCTTCGGCATCCTGGCTTCGGGTTCCTGGCTATTTCACTTCTTGCGCTTCTTCCTCCCGATCTTGGCAACTTGACTTTCTGTTGCCAATCGGAGCTTGGCGCTGGATGCTTCCGTTGATTGCCTTGTCTGCAACTTCCGTGCTTCCGTGTGCGGTTATAGCTCCGGTCACCACTTTCTGTACGGCGCAACCCTTCTTTGTCCATGAGCGCGGAGACGTTTAGGTTCTATCAGGTGTCTACTCGGTAGCGTTCCCTCCAGATGGCAAGCGCATCGTCTCGGGATCCGATGACAAGACGATCCGGGTCACCGGTGTGGGACCTAGAGACATGATGACAGGCTTGATATGGGCGAGGTACAGTAGATGGATTCTCCAACAAGGGACCAAGCTGGTACTCCCGATGCTTGTTTCTTATCACCGAGCTTGAGTAGCCGATATCCCGAAAGCTTCCGATTCGACACGCCGATCAGGGCAGCGATTGATGAGCGTGACGTGATCGTGAAGTGTATGTAATTGGGTCCGCGTGGCGTGATCGTGATCGCGTGGCGCGTGCCTGATCGGGTGGTGATGCCCCACGTCATCGAGCGTAGATGGCGATTTTCAACAGCCGCCCCTCCGACCATAGATTGAATCTGTCATGAGCCACTCTTCGTCCACCTTCCACCGTTGTTCCCTCTTGTTGTTCCCTCGTTCTCGTTTCCTTCATATCTCTCTCCATGCCGCTTCCCGCTTTGCCTCCCGTTCCATCACGTAAGTCCTCTCCATATACGCACTACTCTCGCCTTCACCCACTCCTCCACCATACGACTACTGGTAGAACGCAAGGCGACTCAGACGCCATGTGTCGGATGTGTCATAGTGTGGCTTGGGTCCTGCGTCGCTTCAGGCGGGGCATCCTCCCTTCGCATATTCGCATCCCAAAGCCATCTCGCGTTCTTGCCTGACATCCTTGTCAGGTCGGGCGTGGCGTAGTATGGCATTCTGCAGTGTGTCCTTTCCTGGCAACCTCGCACGCGTCGACGGCCAGCGGCGCAGTTGACGCTCTCACCCACACTCTCCAAACCTTGCGTCCCGTCCTGGTATCCAGCTCGACGGCGTCGAAGGCTGCTTCACGTCCGCCTGCCTTTAAGTCAGCATGTTTGTGTAGGACCTTGTAGCTGAGGGGAGTTAAATGGTGCCAATGGGTCTCGCTGGAGCTAGAGGATGTGGTGCTGATGACGGTTGGAGAACGAAATGATATGGTGAGAGGACAACATGAGGCAATGAGGAGTGGGACGATTCGAATGGACGAGCGCCCACGCTCGCACCCGCATGGACTCTGAGACAAGGGAAAATGAAGGGGTGGGACGATGAGATGAGAGGACGACAGGATGAGAATGAGATGGAAGGATGAGAGGACGACATGGGACGATGGAACGGTAAGACACTGCCACGCACGAACGATGAAGGAGGACAAACCTCTCTCAATGAGTACGATGGATGACACTTCGACACTTCAGTGCGTCAAGGAGTCAATGAGTCGACTCTGAGCCAATTCAGCCCACACTCATCCTACCCCACCCGGCATGATTCTGAGGTATGCGGCCGTGGCGTGGTTCGTGTTGAGTGTAAACAGCTTGCGTTCGACACACGCTTGGAGGGAGGCCTTCGGTGAGGCGCATGCTTATGTTTCAAATGTTCCACCCTCGCGCATATTCTTGAATTGACCCTTGTCCATGGTCCGTTCTGGTCAACGTAAGCCAAGCATTGACCGAAGGAAAGATGGGAAAAAAAAACAGAAAGTCCCTCGACGCCTACGTCCAAGACAGAATTATTCTTGAAAGGCCGGAATGCGACCTACCGTCGAGTTACCGAAGCCAACCGACCAGCCCGCTCTCCGTCGGCTGGTCTCGTCGCTCCCGACCCCGCCAACACACATTCCCATCTCTTCCACCGCGCCTCATTCCCTCCTCTATCATGCGTCGAGCTCATCCTTCCGCCGACGACGCCCACGCTCCTACCGCCTCTCCTGTGTTCCCTGTCCCTCGCCACCCCGCTGGGCAGATTGCCTGTATCAACCTCCGCACCTCCTCGCCCGCTTTCCCCGCACCCCAACCAGCATGCCCGCCAAGCCATCCGTTTTCCCCTCGAGAGAGGCTATCGGTGGCGTCCTTGCCTCTTCGAGCTGTCGCGGTAAATCGTCGTTAACCGTCAATACCGGGGAGTCGGTTGCGAGTGAGACGTCCAAACGGTTTCTCCCACGTGACACATCCGGCGCTTGAGAGATGAATTGTGCGCATGGCGCCACGTGTCCCGAGCGGGTTCGTTCGGCTGCAGGTTCCTGACTCTTCTTGCGCTTCTTCCTCCTGCTCTTGGCAACATGCCGCCGTCCCTGTGGTGCTTCTGTGCTCGGAGGCGCTGGATGCTTCCCTTGATTGCCTTTTCTGCTGCTTCCGTCGTTCCGTGCGCCGGTGATACCTCCGGTCCCCGCTTGCTGTACAGCACAAGCCCTGTCGTGTGAGCATTCCGTGGAGGAGGAGTGTGGAGATATTTATGTTCTATTATTTTCGCCGTCTTCCATTGTTTTTGTTTTTGTTTTGATTTTAATTCTTGCTCCTCTCCACGCACACCAGATAGTCGCTGACACCTACTCACAGGGATGCAGAGAATGCCCTTCCCAACCCCGGCGACTCTGCGGACAGGTGGAGTTTGGCAAGAGCACGGCCGTGTGGCAACGTGTACCTCACCGGACCGCCACGGGAGATAGTACGAGCAGCACTGGGACTGGTGCCAGCGCTGCATCAGTCATATATGAGATGAGGGAGAGCCCTGCGCTGCCGTACCTTAAGCCACAGCTCAGATAGAGGAGAATCCATATGAGGACCTTGTGGATGGAGGGTGGGACTGGTGCTGCAGCCGCCCCAAGCGTGGTGACCACCTCGCTCACAGACAAAAGGTGGGTCCCCTGTGTACGCTCAACTGCCCAATAAGGCAACCCGTCCTGGTGCCGAGGCCGGGTTAGCATGTTTGCATGGCCGCAGACCGGTCTTCAGCCATCAGTCGCATGCTGATGGTGATTTGGAAGTGGGACTCAGGTGAGATTGCAATTAGTACTTTGGGCTTACTATGAAAGTGCTCCAGCACGAGACAGGCCTCGTTCTTCTGCTTCTCTGTATTGACACTCTATCTCACCCACATCCCCGCCAACACAACGCTTACTGAGGGACTGTACCTGGAAGAAATAAATGGGCAGGGAGAAGAGAGCGCGAAGGGAGCGACGAGGAGAGGATGTGCGAACAAATGAAGGGTGAGTGACTTGGCACAGGCTGTAGTGTAGTCTGGGTAAATAATCACTACCGCCATTGTAATTGGAAAAGCCAAGTGTCAGTATGTTCTGAATGCTGAAAAGACTCTATGCTAAGGGGAACATCTGTGCACCAATGGTGCACCCCCGGTGGTGCTCCCTGTATTCAGACTACGCACCACAGCCGCCCCGCTCCGCCTGCGGCTGCAGGGCTTCTTCATATGCTCAGTGAGCGCATGACCCATGCGGGCACACGCGTGGTCGGTTTCGTGGTCGGCTGGAGGGCCGCGATCACAAGGGAGAACGACCCTGTGCATCGCCGCACCAAGCGCACCGTGCCCAGCACGCCGGCGGACACGGAGACAGAGCGGGCGCGGGAGCAGTCGGGGACAGGGGAGATAACGTGAGTGGGCTGGCCTTGGTCGCAGACAGCAGGGCGTGGAGTGAGGCAGGGATGGCGGTGGAGAGGTCGATGGAGGAGCCGGAGATGGTGGGACGCGGGCAGAAGCGAGGGTCGACGGTGTGAGGGTGCGCGAGGAAAAGGCGTTCGGGGTGGGTGGGTGTGTGGGCAGAGGGGGGAGGGGGTGCGAGGACGGGCGTGGGTGCGCACGCAGGGATGGGGCCGTCGAATGCCAGGAGGGTGCCTGCATGCACGTATGTTTTTGCGCCGAGGAATTACAACAAATGAAAACGGGCCGTGTCAGCACGAGTGCCTAAAGAAAGTGCGTATGCTGCGCGCGGGGGGTCTCGCACGGGAGGTCTAGGTCTGTCCACGTGTGTTACGCCCCTGCCGCCGGACCACATTTCATGGCTCCAGCGCCAACGCCGGGGGAATGTGCATGCGGGATGCTGATGGTGTACTTCTGTGCGACGACGCCGCCACACGCAGCTCGTTCCGCACAAGTTCAATCACCGGCTCGCCTTCGCCCATCCTACAGCGCGCCGCCACCACGCACACGGGGAAGCGCAGGAGCGGGGGGACGCACGCGTGCGTGTACAGCGCATTTGCGAGCCTCATGAGGGTGAGGAGGAACGGCCCCCTCTCATGTAGCATCGTGGGCACGGGGTTTGCCAGCGTGGGCGATGGTTGAGCACGCTTTGGCCTGCTCCAAGACGGTGTCGTGTCTGCAGCAAGGGCGAGGAGAAGAGTGACAGGGGGTCGTCGTCGTGCAGGATGGAGGAGAGCTGCCCCGCCGGTGCATCCGGACGCTCCGTGTGCGTCTGCTCCGTCGTCTCCGACGTGGGGGCCACGGCGTGCGTGCACGCGATAGGGATGGCGACGAGGAGAAGCGGGCCCCATCGCTGTGGGGCACGCCGATGGCGTCGCCTCGAGGTGGAACAGCGTGGTAGAAAGTACAATGGCGAGCGCTAGGGTTGCGCAAGCCGACTTGGCGGTCTGCAGCGCGAGTGAGTATCGTCGTAACAGTTGACTATGAACTCGTTAAAGCTGATTCGCAGCGGCAGGGTCGCGCCGAGGAACAGCGTTGCCGGAAGGACGAGTGGAGCAGAGAGTATGCCTTTAGCGTTGGGACCGAGGATTAGTGAAGGCGATTTATGCAGAGTGTGTCCGTGCCACGGTGGGTGCTGCGACGTGGCGTGAGCGTGATCCGTCTATTTAGATACATTAAAATTTAGAGGGCAGCTGTTCGATGTCACCTCGCAACTCTTCTCTCGTCGTCTCTCCCCACGCTCGCTGCTGAATGATGTGCCAGAACTAAAGCGTAGCGAAGCTCCACCAGGCCATTCAGAGTTACAAGAGTATACATAGTCTCATAAGGAGTCTTTCGAGATGCGTGTCAGATGCTCGAGATATGCTCTAAATCTGCAGCCAATGTCGGCGATGGGCACAAGATGCGCAAGACATGCGCACGTCGTCACTCGTGCTCCACAGCGGCGCCCGACATGGGCACGTGATGCACACGAGATGCGTTGGGTTGGGTTGGGGTTGGTGCGCATGAACTCCGCACGGCATGCGCAAGTCTATGCTTACTCGGTCGTGACAGGCTGGGTGAGTAAGCGGGATTCTATACTGATGCCGGCGCTCTTTCGCGCGACCGGGACGTGGACCGTGCTCAAGCCGGCGCAGGCATATGTACAAATGGAAAAGGGGGAAAGGGTCAGGGTGGGTGTGAAAAGAAGAAGCTCGAAGCCTTTATGGCTATCGAGTGCGAGATATGTGAGAAGGACGCGATGTCTAGCGGTGAGAAACAAGTACCTATCGAGCGCGAGATATGTGAGAAGGACGCGAGGAGAGGTAGCTACGGAATGGAGGTTTTGTGGGACGAAGGAGATATAATAATCTGATATTCTATCTTGATCTCAAGTAGATCGTTCCTTTATATACAAAATATGGTGTCCATTATATTACCAATCCCTTCGAGCTGCTGTGCCGATGCGATGCCGGTGCACCAGCAACCCGGGGTCGAGAGCGATCTCGAACCTCCGGCTAAATGCGTGCCGGCTCTGCCTCGGCGGTGTCATCGTCCCGATTACTAACACTCCCCCTCAGCGAGAAGTCCCTTCGGTAAAATCCTAATTTCCCTAATAGATACCTGTGTTGATGCATGTCTAATCCCTTTGTAAATATGTCCGCTATGTTCTCCTTCGTCGGTACGTATGTAAGTGATGCCTCGTGAGAGGCCACTTTCTCACGGATGAAATGATATGCGACATTGATGTGTTTGGTACGCGCATGATACGTTGCGTCATGCGATAGTGTAATGGCGCCTAGATTGTCTGATCGAAGTGACGTGGGCTGGGTTTGATCGATTCCAAGTTCCTCGATAAAACGCCTCAGCCAGATTAATTGCTTGGCGCCCTCGGTAAGTGCCATGTATTCGGCCTCCGTGGTAGATAGCGCGATCGTTCGCTGCTTCTTCGAGCTCCATGCGATAGTTCCTCCTCCTAGTATAGCTACATAGCCACTAATAGATAGTGCGTCGTTTCTATTAGCATAATCCGAGTCGACAAATATTTCGAGGTCGAGACCAGCGTCTCGTTGGAAGATTATGCCGTCGTCACGTGACCCCTTGAGGTACCTGAGCGCGTGCTTGATCGCCGTCCAGTGCTCGGTTCCGTAAGTAGTAGTGAATTGGCTCAGATGTTGTACGGTAAAGGCCAAATCAGGTCGCGTGCTAAGTGCTGCATACATGAGTGATCCGATCGCCTTGGCATAGGGTACTTCGGCAGTTGGACCTGTTGAGTCCATGGGTGTCGTGAGTTTGATCATTTTATGCAGAGGTGTAGATACGGAATGTGCTGTTGTCATGTTGAATCGATCGAGTATGATGTCGATGTAATGCCCTTGTGACATGATCAGTGTTCCCTCATCCCTATTCCTCTCAACTCTAATTCCCAAGATTTTCTTCATTTCTCCTAAATCTGTTAAAGGGAATTTCCCGTGAAGCTCCCCCTTGAGCTTAATCATCCCTCCTTTGGAGTCAGCAAATAGTCCAAAGTCGTCCACATATACTGATATGACTTCGATTGAGTCCTTATCTTGTCTGATGTAGACGCATTCATCGGCTGTACTTTGATGGAAGCCGAGATCGAGTAGTAATTTGCGTAAGCGCTGATGCCAAGCTCGTCCCGATTGTTTGAGTCCGAGAGCGCTCTGTATATTCTTAGAACGCGTCCAGATCCATCATCAAAACCGCGGGCTGGCGCATGTAATCTCCTCATCTATGGTTGAATTGAGGTAGGCGCCTTTGACATCCATCATTTCGATTTCCCAATCGAGTGTGTTTGCGATCGCTAATAGAACACGTAGTGAATCGAATTTGACCACAGGTGAGGTTATCTCGTAGTAATCCATCCCTGGCCTCTGTGTGAATCCTTGAGCCACAACCCTTGCTTTAGCCTTATCGAATTGTCCGTCCGGTTGTGTTTTGACAGCGTATACCCATCGGCAACCGATAGCTACTCGTCCGGGTGGTAGTTCTGTTAATTCCCATGTTCCTAATGTCTTGTGTTGTCCATCTCAATTTCCATCGCTTTCTCCCAGATCGGCGCATCATCACGTGATACCGCCGCTCTGTAATTCTCAGGTTCAGTGACAATTTCTTTCGTTATGTAAACCTGCTCGGTGCGTCCTGAATTATTCAGCTTCCGGTAATCTGGTCTTTGAGTGATATGCGCGCTCCGTCGAATCTGTGGAGCTGGCGCTTGTTCAGGTGGGTCAGGAACGGGGTTGTCTGGGTGATGACGTCTGTGGGGTAGATGTGATCGGGTCCGGCACATGCTCGCGCGGTGAGTGCTCCCCCTCGAGCGGTGCCGTGTCGTCATCGTCGTTATCTGGGATGGGGTAGAGTCGGTTGTCATTTTCGTCAAATGTAATGTTCCTAGATACTTGAACGTGCTTTGAGGCTTTATTGTAGTACCTCCAGGCCTTTGCATGTTCAGCTACTCCGACGAATATATGTTCTTCTGCTTTTGGATCAAGTTTGGCTCGACATTGATCCGGCACCATAACCCAGCAATTTGTCCCGAATTCCTCTAGACGTGCTATGTTCGGCTTCTTGCCGAAGAGTGCTGGAACGGTGTTGCGTCATCTCCAAGCGCTCGCGTGGGTGATCGATTTTTGATATAACACGCGTAAGCCATGGCCTCGGGCCAGAGTATTTTGGCAGGTTCTTGGCAAATATCATTGCCCGTGCGTGCTCGAGTAAGGTCCGGTTGAGTCGTTCGGCGATTCCATTTTGGGCTGGGGAGTATGGAGCTGTGGTCTCCATGATAATGCCATATTTTGCACAAAATTCCTTAAAATTTTTATTGACATATTCCCCTCCATTATCTGAGCGAAACCTCTTCAGTTTCTGACCTGTTTGGGTCTCGAGGAATACCTTGTACGTCTCGAAGTGTTTGAGCGCTTCACCTTTGGTGCTTCCGAAATAAATGACCGTGTACCTAGATTTGATATCCATGAAAGAATAAAAGTATTTCTCACGCGATGGTCCCTCGGTCTGGGCAGGTCCCCATACATCGGATACTGTTAGGTCACCGACCTGTTCTACAGTGTCCTCGGCTCTTTTGGGGAATGGCTCCACATGCCGTTTGCCTTGTATGCATGCTTTGCACTGGCTCGGCTCGTTTGACTCGTCGATCTCAAGTCCGGTGACTAGATCGTTAGATTTCAACATCTTTATAGAATTTATGTTGACGTGCCCGAGTATCCTGTGCCATTTGTCCCATGACCGTCCTTTTGCTGCTGCGGCAAAGTCCCGTGCCTCGACTGATCGAGTGACTCGTGCCTTCATACAGAACAGCCGCCCACGCTTCTGTCCCTGTGCGAAGGTAACTCCGGCGCGTGATTTGAATTCGACGCCGGTGCCTGAAAATGTGGCCGTGTTGCCCTTATCAGTTAAACGCCCTACGCTGATAAGGTTGTTCGGTGCATCTGGTGCGTGTTTGATGTCACGTAGTTCGATCGTGTTCATCTTGGCGCCGATCGTGAATTCCATGTATATAGTGCCTCGGCCTTGTGTATGTAGTACCGCACCGGGTGAAATTCCTTCGATTTCAGATGGTTCCTCGGCATAGCTAGTGAAATCGTTTCAGCTTCGAGCTATATGTGTTGTTGCCGCTGAATCGGCTAGCCAGTCGGATGCAGATATAGCACTGTATGCTACCTCCTTAGATACAAACGCGAAGTCCTTTTCTTCCGCTTGTTTAACCGTTTCTTTGTTCCCTGATTTGAACCATTTTGGCGCTTGGCCTTCTTTGCCGCCACCTTTCGCCCAACAGTCCTTCACGTAATGACCCTTCTTGCCGCAATTTCGGCACTTTCCCTTTGTTGCTCCTGAGTCATCTTTCTTGGGCCTGTGACGTTGTTGCGCCTTAAGCGCCGTCTGCCGTGCCGATCCAGCTTTCCGTGCTCGATCCTCATCGAGGACCCGAGCTATTAATATATCAGCTGTTGTCCCGGCTCCACTGGCGTTTACTGCCGTAATAAACGCCGACCAAGAATCTGGTAATGACATCAGCAACGTGTTCGAGAACTCGGTGTCACTGATGTAATGCCCCCGCGCATTCAATTCCTGTTGAATGCCGCGGAGCTTGCGTACGTGCTCCTCCATGTTCGCGCCGTCCTCGGCAAGCGTCCGGAAGAAATCTCTTCGGAGATTTACAATTCCCACTGCTCCCTTAGATTCGAATATAGCTTGTAGACTAGTCCATACAGCAAATGCAGACATCGTCTGATTGATGTAAACTAGTTGTTCATCGGCAACTCTGAGGCAAATCTCTTTTCTAGCTTTCTTGTCCTTCCTTCTCCAATCGTCGATCTCCTGCTGCTCGGTCGCAGTGACGTTGTTGGCATCTGCCGGTCTCAGTTCCGTCTCCCTGCCAATAGCCACGTCCCACAGATCTAAGTCATCGAGTATCCACTCGAGCCGCCGGCGCCACGCCGCGTAATTATCCCCGTTCAGGGGTCGATCTTGTACGTGTTGTTGCTACTCGACATCGTCGATCGGTATTGAGTTTGTTGGAGTATAGAGCGTAGTTGGATTTGTAGTAGTTTTAGTTATGCGCGGGGCCCATAACCTGTGGAACGAAGGAGATATAATAATCTGTTATTCTACGATCTCAAGTAGATCGTTCTGCCTTATATACAAAATATGATGTCCATTGTATTACCAATCCCTTCGAGCTGCTGTGCCGATGCGATGCCGGTGCACCAGCAACCCGGGGTCGAGAGCGATCTCGAACCTCCGGCTAAGTGCGTGCCGGTTCTGCCTTGGCGGTGTCATCGTCCTGATTACTAACAGCGCCATTAATTGGGCAGCATGGCAGGTAAATAAGTTATACTACGATATGGTCTGACGGGGCGCTGATAACACCGGCTCGCGCGGCCTGCGATAGGAAATTTGAGATTGTGGCTGACGTGCAGCGCACGGACCAACATACAATGATGCTATATAAGGAAAATGCCTCCGTGGCATCGGACCGCGAGAAGCGCCGGGGTGACGTGGCGAGACCATAAGTGCGCTGCACATTGCACCTCTATATAAGCAGGCCCCCCACAGGCCTGTCAAGGCTTGCTGACTTCGTGCGGGACCCGTCGTACGCTCGTCTCTCGTCGCTGACGCCTTGCTTACCGTATGCCCAGTCGCTCTCGCCCTCATCCCCTCTCACCCTTCAAAAATGTGGGGATCGGCTCCGGTCGTAGATGGTTCCAATGTGCTGAGACGTTAGCCTCTGTCTGAGGCGAGGTCTTCGCTTGTAGGTAGCCCATCCCACCTTGGTAAGCTACCGCACTGCTACATGCCTTCTAGTCACTGATCGCCGCTCAGCTTTAAGGTGGCCTCAATTGCGTCTTTCACCCGTACGCATCCGGTGGACCATGGAGGCCTCTCCGGTACCCCTATCGCACATCTCCCCATGGTTGCGCCAATTGACGTTTGTCTAGCTCGCCTTCACCTGTGTTCGTGCTGGCAGTAGGCGCCATGTCCCCGTGTTAGGCACCACTCCTTTATGGATACGTGCCTGTTGCACGACGCCATACTTCTGCAAGTATCTATTGCAGTGTACTACCATGACACGGCGCCGTACGTCTACAAGTAGGTCCCTCGCCGAGTGTCTTGTCCTTCCTCGTTGACTGCCGAACATCCCATTAGCACGGCGCCAACCTTGGGCATCGATCTAGTTCGCCCGTAGAGTTCTACACGAGTTCGGCGACGACCACGCATCCATGTGGGATGCTACCGTGTTTATGCAACGACTGCTGCTCTCGTTCGTCGACTTCGGTCGACCCCCCCTCGCCCCCGCGCATCGGCCGCGCACCTGGACAAATATATAAGTAGTCGCGGACCCTGCTGTACACTCTTGTGGTCCTCAAAGCTATGTTGAGCATGCTGCTGCTGTGGGTTGAGGGAGCTCAGCATGCTCAGAGAGCTTGGGCAGCATGCTGATACCCTGCGAATACTCGGCCATCCCGGCTGCCGAGTATGGTCATTTGCATGGGGTTCGACTATCTGCGTGCTGGAGCTCGGCTATCCCTGCCGCCGAGTACACCAATGTCGGGGTGCAGCGCGGTCTTCGGCCAGTGCGATGAATTCTTCACATGGTACGTTCGCGGCACTTTAGCTCTTGCGACTGGTTCTGACCCTGACTTGCGCTGCGCTGCAGGGGGCCCATGGTGTGGAGATGATGGTCCTTGGGTTGGGACTGCCGCCAGGTCATGAGAAGGTGTGCGCGTACCCAGGGGTGGTAGGGAATTTTGGGGCACTTGTTCATTCATTGGCTTGGTCGTCTTCGGACGTATTCAAAGTACATTAATCAGAGACGTTGCGTGGCAATGCATTCATGAATCGGGACTCATTGGCAAAGTCTAAGAAGATGGCCGATTTCGTAGATGGCGTTTCAGCGAACGAGCCATCATCTGGTAAGGTACACATAGTCATCCCCTATAGCCACGGCAGCCGAAACTTAATACTTAGCGTCGGCCAGACTCTTGGTGGCCTTGTTAATTTTGCTACCCCTAGATGCCCTAGACGTCAGCGCTGTTAGAATAAATGAGATAGCTATATCACACAGTATTCTAAGGTCTATACAATCGTCTAACTGAGCTAACATCTGGGAGAAATAATGCATGCACCAGTAGCAGTGCCTGCCCTGGAAAGCAGGCACCTTGTGAGGGCAACACTAATGACGAAGCCACAACCAAAGATACTCAAGGAGATAAGAGCCGATACTAGGACAATGACCAACTGTGTAGTGGGTATCCTCAGTTTATAACTCTACCAACGATAGATACATGGGGACTTGCCTGTGTAGTGGGTATCCTCAGAGATCAAGCTGAGGAAACGCCACCACACGGGCTACAGTCTTATAGCGCTGGCAAGGCTTACATAATAGGGGAGATGGAAACTTGTAGAAGGTTACGGAAAGTGACGGAAAGTGACATGTGATGGAAAGTGACATGTGACGGAATGTGACATGTGACAGAAAGTGACATATAACAGAAAGTGACATGTGACGGAAAGTGACATGTGACAGAAGGTGACGGAAACTCATGGAAGGAAGTAGAAACTTGTGGAAGGAAACGCGTGAACCCTGACATCACCCCCCTCTCAATGCTTGTCGTCCCGACAAGCACAGCTGCCACCTAGCCCCCAACATCCACTGAGACATCGTTTCCAAGTATGCCACAGGCGGGACCACCATCTCTCCTGACCCTTCCCTTCCTGGTAACGCAGGTCAATGATGAGCTCAGGGGGATTGGGGTCCATGGGCAAGTGCGGCCCTCGGAACCTTGCTCGACGTATTCGCTCTCCTGCCATGTTACGGAAACGTCGCCCCACCCAGCCTTCGAAAGTGTAGGGGGTTCCACACGGGGGGGTTCCATCGTTGAGGAAGACAGGGTCGCCGATGTAGTACGTGTTCTCTCGTCTGTGTCGGGGTCTGAGGAATGCGAGTGCAGGGCGAGTGGGCGCCTGACTGTTCGCTGGTGTGAGGTCCTCAGAGCTGACGGACCACTTTGAAGACCATGCGACGTCGAGATCACGGCAGTCAAGCATCCTTTGTAGCTTGGCTTCACTGGCTGCTCTGGATGACGAGAAGCTGGAGAAGTGCAGGAGGGTGGGATCGACACGTGACATGTTTGGCAGGTTGGAGAGGTTTTGGGTGAAGCTGGGGAGGGCAACAAGCTCAATAGCGGGCGAGGACATGGTTGATGGATGTGGTGGGGTCGATGCAGTGGAAGCGAGCGGTCACAGGTGGAGAGGGGATATATAGCTTATCGGAATGAATTGGTTAGGCGGAGGCCGATATCGCTTATCTTTGGGGTCCTGGACCCTTGACATTATGAGTAGAAGCCCTGCCTGCTGTCCAGTCGAAGAGAGTTTGCCTGGAAGGTTCTGTGAAGTTCTGAAATCTCTGGAAAGGGAGGGACATGTATGTGGCTGCTGAGATACGCTGAGGTGCCTCTGGGTTCTGCCGGTGAAATTCCTTAATGAGTCGCTTTGCCCTAGAGACATCTTTTGCTGGTAGCCAGAGATCGTCGGCAGCTCCATAGCCCTTCCAGCGCACGAGATACTCCAACCTTCCACGGAACATCCTGCTGTCTAGAATCCTTTCAACTTCATATTCTTCGGCTCCATCCCGTATGACAGGGGGGGGTGGTGGAGGGGCATGACGTTCAAGAATTGGGTCATCTTCATATGGCCGAAGCAGGACGACAGAGAACACTGGATGTGTGCGACCAAAGGATGCAGGAAGATTTAGACCATAGGCATTTCGTGAGACCACCTTATTAACCGTGTAGGGACCTAGCCACTTGTGGTCTAGCTTCTTCATTGGGCGAGTGGTTGTGATGTTTTGTGCATTGAGCCAGACCTTGTCACCAAGCTTATAAACTGGGGCTGCTTTATGGTGCACGTCATAGAAGCGTGCCATGTCCTCTGCTGCCTTGGACAGGGCTGAACGAGCTTCTCTCGTGGCCGCTTCCATCCGCGTTGTGAACTCATCCAGGGCCTCGAGTCGAGTTTCCCGGACTGGTTCCAGTCCCAGCCTTGGATGTTGGCCACTGTCCAACATGAAGGGTGTAGTCTGGGTTGAGGCATGGATTCGGTTGTTATAGGCAAACTCGGCCAAGGATATCCATTCGAACCAATCATCCTGACGCTGGTTGATGAATAGTCGAAGGTATTGCTCAATCTCCTGATTAACCCTTTCAGTCTGTCCATCAGTTTGGGGGTGATAAGCAGTAGAGGCGGCGACTTTGACACCAAGAAGTTTGTTCAGTTCACGCATGAACTGGGAGATGAACTGTGTGCCTCGATCACTGATGATTTCTTCAGGGAGCCCATGAAGTTTCCAAACATGATCACGGAAGAGTCGGGCAACTCCCACTGAAGTTACATCTGAAGTGGTGGGAATGACATGTGCACGCTTTGAGAGGCGATCGACAACAACAAGGAGAGCATCATAGCCATGACTGGTAGGCAGTTCTACAATCAAGTCAACAGACATAACCTGCCATCTACGGTCTGGGATACGGTTTGGTAGAAGCTTGCCAATGGGAGAAGCAGGGAAGGTTTTTGTCCGGTTGCACAGGTCACAGGCCTTCACGTATTTTGCAATGTAACGTCCCATCCCAGGCCACCAGTAACTCCGAGCAACTAGTTCAGTGGTTCTCCAACGACCAGGGTGACCGGTGAGAGGCATGTCATGGTGCGCTTTCACTATGTCATGTCGTAGTTTTGCATCAAGCGGCACGTACACTTTGTTGTGATAGAGGACAAGCCCGTCCTGTTCAGACCACTCTTCTCCTCGTAAATTGCCAGAGGAGCCCAGTTCTTTGAGAGCCTTGACAACCTTTTCATCCCGGTCTACACAGTTCCTTACTCGATTGAGGAAAGCATCACCTTCACCTGGGACTAACTGCGCACCAGCCTCTGGGGGATTCGCCTTGATGTGGAACAAGTCAGGGGTAAGTAAGACTTGATTTTGGTTGTCTTCCTCCCCCCGCTTATGATCCACGCGTCGTGAGAGTGCATCAGGCTTGGCTGAATGACGACCAGGACGATGGATCAGCTCAAAATCAAAGCGAGAGAGGTAGAGTGACCAGCGTGCTTGACGACGGTTCAGGTTTTGTGCAGTGCGGAAGTAGGTGAGATTCTGATGGTCATTGAGAATCTCAATCTTGTGCTTCGTTCCCTCTAAGATGTGGCGCCATTCCTCTAATCCCCGAATCACAGAAAGAAGCTCCTTGTCATGGATGGCATAGTTGCATTCAGCATCATTGAGGCTTTTGGAGACAAACCCCACAGGCCGCCATTTGCCATCATCACATAGCTGGGACAGTACTGCTCCTGTGGCATAGGCTGAGGCATCTGTTTCAAGACGGAAATGTTTGTCTTGATCAGGGAGGACAAGGATCGGTGTTGAGGTGATGAGGAGTTTGAGCTTGTCAAAGGACGCTTGCTCTGGGCCATTTGGATCCCAAGACCATTGGGCATCCTGTTTTGTCAACTGGTTGAGGGGCTTTGCAATGTGTGAGAAGTCTTCCACAAATCTACGGTAGAAGTTGATGAACCAAGGAATGATTTGACTTCAGTGACGTTACGTGGTATTGGCCAGTCCCGCACCCCTGCAACCTTGACTGGGTCCATGGCAACCTGTCCTTGAGAGAGGATGAGGCCGAGATACTCCACCTCTAGTTGCTCAAATAGGCATTTTTCAGGTTTGAGGTACAGGTTGTTGGCCCGGAGGATTTCAAGGACACGTCGTACAATCCTACGATGTTCTTCAAGCGACTCTGTGAAGATGAGAATGTCGTCCATGAACACCACCACAACCCCTTCATCGATGAGACTCTTGAAGATGTCATTCATCATTGTCTGGAAGGTTGCTGGGCTGTTCGTGAGTCCAAAGAACATGACTAGAGGTTCATACAGGCCCCTATTTGTCCGAAAGGCTGCCTTCCACTCATCTCCCTCTTTTATACGTACATTATTATATCCCCAGCGAATGTCAAGCTTTGTGAAGTATTTAGCCCTTCCAGCAGCAATCTTATTCATGATGTCTGGAACAAGGGGCAAAGGATAGGCATTCTTGATTGTTATATCATTGAGCTTCCGGTAGTCTTGCACAAATCTAAGACTGCCGTCCTTTTTCTTCACAAAGAAGACTGGAGATGCCATAGGTGACTTGGAGGGACGGATACGATGGCTCTTCAGGTTCTCCTCAAGGAAGTTATCCAGTTCCCTTTGCTCAACCGGTGACATTGGGTAAACCTTTGTGCTGAAGGGTTGTGCACCTGGAGTGAGCTCAATTGCATGGTCCCAGGGCTTTCGAGGAGGCAGTTGGTCAAATGACTCCTTAGAAAACACATCCTTGAACTCCTGGTATGGTTTAGGGACAAGGTCCTCGAAGGATCTGACTGGTGCAGACTTGCTGGCCCGTTCAGCAAGCTGTTGGGAGACAGTCCAGCCTGCGCCAATCATTTCAGGACTCTCATTCACAAAGATGACAAAGGTCCTGTCTCCTTCCTCAAGTAGGGAGCGGGTGTGCTGTATGGGAACCTCCTCTTGATTTACACTCTCTTCTGGAACAGTTTCGACTGTGGGCCCTCTGACAACAGGTCTGCCCCCACATGACTTGGGACAGCGTGTCATCTTCACATCTCCTATACGCCAGTCAACTTCTGGGTTGTGTTCAACAAGCCATGTGTGACCAAGAATGATGGCAAGTCGTCCAAGGCTCGTGACAGAGAATGTGGCACGTTCCGTATGATCCCCAAAGGTGCAAATGAGGTCGACTTCTTCCTTGATTGAGCCAGCCTCATTTGGGGTACCATCAATATTGTAGACGGGGATGGCACGGGGTAGGGGGCGGGTCCGAAGCCTGTGTTCCCTCACAAACTCCATATCGATGAACATCCCTGTAGCACCACTGTCAAGGAGGGAGTCAATTGCAAGTGGATGCCCTGTGTCAACGGAGTGGACTTTGAGAGGTACTTTGGTGCATCGGCGGAGGTCAGCAGTACGGACATATAGAGGGACTGGAAGGTTTGCATTAGCAACTGGAGCGATGGGTTGGGTTTTTGGCATGGCTGGTTTGGTTTCAGTTCGATCAGGGATAGGAGAAGGATGCATCATATCGCCTGTGATCCCTATTGTACATGTTTCGAGAACTGAAAACCGATTCGTCGAGCGGGGCATGTCTTTCACCGCTGACTGGCCTAAAAACCCTTTCCTTCCTCTTGGACAGGGGCTTCCACCTTCTCTTTGCGTTCCTCTATCGCCGCTGCTACAGATTTAGAGACAATTGCTGCAATGTCTGCCTCTGTGAGGTTTGCACGGATTCGTGGCTTGCGAGGTTCAGGACAGTCTGGTGAAATGTGACCAGGTCTCTTACAGTTGTAGCAGGTTCGTGTTTCGGTGCGGCGGCGGGATGAGTCAATGTCCATAGGTGTCGCGTTACTGGGTGATGCTGTGGCAACAGGAGCCATAGCAGGAGTGTGGAGTGGTCGGGCAGGAGGAGGGCGATTAGGGACATGAGGTGTCTGTGCCTTCCTGACCTCTAACAGACGGCGATGATTGCGGTCAATCTGACAGGCTGCTTCCTTCCAGGCTTTGAGGTTGGATGGAAGAAAGGGCTGGGCGTGGATCTTGTCAAGGATACCTGCTGGAAGGCCACGAGCATAGGCATCCTCGAGTGCCTCATCATTAAAGCCTGTCCTGCCTGCCAGGATCTCAAATTGAGCCGTGTATTCATCTGCCGACATTCCTGACGCCATCCTAAGGTCATGCAGCTTAGTGCGAGCTGTTCTGGCACGATCTGGGTCACCAAAGGCCTCCTCCACACGTTTAATAAAGCCCTCCAGAGTGGATATAGAGGAGGTGCCATCAATGACAGCCTGTGTCTCGTTGTGTGCCCATATCTCCGCAGAGCCTCCCGTCATGAAGGAAAGAGCGTATAGGATCTTTGTGCGTTCATCTGGGAAGGATGCTGGCTGGACAGCGATGGACAACTTGATAGACCTGATAAACCCTTCAGTCTCTGCACGGTCTCCATTGAACTTCTCCGGTTCTGCTGCTTTGATAGAGCGAGTAGATGGAGGGACACTGTGAGGTACTGAGGGCGCAAGGGCTTGAGCAGCAGCAACAGCAGCGTTGGTGGCAGCATTGGCTAAGTGGTCGTGAACGTTAGCAATCTGATTGTGCAGTTCCTGATTCTGCAGTTGAAGTTGCTGCAACTGCTGTGCTTGGCTGGAAAGGAGGCCTCGAAGGAATGGCCCATGGTCACCCAGGGCGTCCCAGTATGCGTCTGGGAGTTGGTCTGCCATAGGCTGAGATGAAGGCTGGTTAAGAAAAGTGTGTGGGGTCGTCCTATGAGCTTGATCTTCTGTGAGGGCAACACTAATGACGAAGCCACAACCAAAGATACTCAAGGAGATAAGAGCCGATACTAGGACAATGACCAACTGTGTAGTGGGTATCCTCAGTTTATAACTCTACCAACGATAGATACATGGGGACTTGCCTGTGTAGTGGGTATCCTCAGAGATCAAGCTGAGGAAACGCCACCACACGGGCTACAGTCTTATAGCGCTGGCAAGGCTTACATAATAGGGGAGATGGAAACTTGTAGAAGGTTACGGAAAGTGACGGAAAGTGACATGTGATGGAAAGTGACATGTGACGGAAAGTGACATGTGACGGAATGTGACATGTGACAGAAAGTGACATATAACAGAAAGTGACATGTGACGGAAAGTGACATGTGACAGAAGGTGACGGAAACTCATGGAAGGAAGTAGAAACTTGTGGAAGGAAACGCGTGAACCCTGACACACCTGGGCCCTGGTCAGAAGAAATATTGCTATGGGACTAATAGACCCATACAGGGACATCGGACACGATGGAGATTACAGTACACTGTCCTATCTATGGACGTACTGAATAGCTACCTCAGGAGAGAGGTACAGAGATGGCAAATGCCTTGCCAAGGCTGCTGTAGGCACACAGCACAGGACACACATGATTTCTTTTCTATTCTATTCCCCTGACCAGCTCCACTGATTACGAGCTGTATTACATGTTGAAAGGGGCTTTGTACATTGCTCCAAGGTCCCAGCTTAGATACTTGTCAGTAGGACAAGTATCCCCATCTTTGTTCCTGCTCCACAGCTGTATGCAGCCTGTGGAGCATTTCCACATTATCCTGACCCATTCACTCACTATCTTGAACACTGGTACTCACTACTATTTTAGTATAAGTAGCTACCATAAATGTACGAACAAATCATCCAGAATATCATCCAGAAATATCCATGATTCACTGTTTCACCTCCTGAAGTAACTGTAGACTTGTTTGATAGCTACAGAGCTCATTTCTTGATAGTTTTCTCTAATTCTTTGTTGAGAGTCTACTATAACTGGTTACACTATACTGTTCCAAAAGCGAAAGCTTAGGACCCCTTGTTCCTCTGTTCTCACCTGTTTCTTCCTCGACTCGGTCACGTGACCTACATCAATCAGTGACGCGCTCGCTCCACAGAGCTTAGTCAGCTCGCGCATATACCCTGCAAAGGGGTGCACGAAGAGTCCCCACTCCCTGAGTCACCAGATATATCCATTCTAATATATCTGACATATTATTCCTAAAAAGCGCAGCTGCTAATACTTTCAATTCAGCTATAGAACTGCCATGTCCTTTTGCCCTTTGTTTCGCTCTGGCGACCCCGTCGATTGCACTCACTCCAGGACTTCCGAGCTACCCCGAAAATGTCTATGGACCTTGGTTGATGATCTATAGACTAGACCCACACCATATCCACCCACAATCCCCTGCTCGATTGCTAGTCGTGTCGACAAACCAAACCGCGCGGACCCTCTGAACCTCCCTCATAAATGAATGACACCAAACATGAACCCGTCCAAATTTCCAATCTCGATCTCCTTCAAGGGGAGCGTTTCGTCTTTACATTGTACATCACCCACCCCATTCATTTCCGATTAATGGCATCATCACCTGCTCCTGCCAGACTCGCGAGCTCACATTGGGAAGTAGATTAGCATTTGCATGTACACCGTGACATGGATGAGCATCTACCTATTCTTCAGTCGCGCGTCGGTACTCGGTACGCTAACCCCCATTCTCGCTCCCACTCTTTCTTCTCCTCGCTCTTGGGAATGCGTGGCCAGAGCGTTCTGCCAGTGGCTTTTAATGGGCGCTTGCACCTGTCCGTAATTAAGTTTGAAACCCAGCTAGGTCATAATGGAGAAACGCGAAATTTCTAAATCCTTATCAGCAATTATTAATTAAGTATTCGCCCTCACTGTCTCGACTCGTCGACGTGAGTAGTGAATTACAGTAATGTCGCCTTTATGTATTACACCCGAATACATGTTCTCACACTACGGCATCACAATATCAGGCTTTCAGTAACCCAAGCTCTTACCAAGATCAACGAGGCTTTTCTCGAGATTGATCCATCCGCCGAGGATCTCCGTAGACTCGGTAAATTCTAGCCTCTGCGCCCATGGTTCACTTCCTTCGATGTCCTCTGGAACTTGCGCTTTCGGGAAATTCCTGCGATATATCCCGTATACCTGGTTCCAGTCAAATCGTTCGGCTACCACCAAGTAGCGTTTCCCCCCCATGGAGGGTGTCGTGAGGGCCAAGAAAAGCAGCCGGCTGCAGTCGCGGACATCGACAAACCACTCTTCCAGAAGGTAAGTGGTGCTATGCAGAGGAAGAGGGACCTGACTCACGGTTGGGGAGGGATTTGGCCCCGGCTGTGTCGTTTTTCAGGCCAGATGCCGCCGCTCCCGGTGTTAGAGATAGTGCGCCATGCAACATGGGTCCCATGGTCGTCCCCGGCAATGTGGTTACCAAATCAAACGAGGTCTGTAATGCGTATGACAGTCAGTTACGGTGTAGTGGAAGGACGCCCACTAAAACAGACCTCCTTGACAAACTCCCAGGCTGCCCTCTCAGCCTTGATTTTCGCGACAGTGTAAGGGAAGAAGGGGGCGGCCCTTTTCAACATCGAATCGTGGTCCACAGGCAGGTGGTTTTCGAATATATTCAATACCTCGTCGTTCCAGTCCCTAGCCGTAAGTACTCTGGAGCTGTGCATCGGAGGCATCGCTACGGTCCATATTGTGGATACGAAGACGACCCTCTTGATGGACGGGAATTTCTTGGCAGCTCGAAGCAAGGCGAGCGTTGCTGAGACAGCATCAGGAACCAACTGCGGGTCAGATAAGTCGGCCAGAGACAGCGCGGCATGGATTACACCATCGACGTTTTCAAATGCTTTGGTCCATTGTTCTTCGGAACTTAGGTCGTCCACGACCACGAATTCGAGACGCTTATTGAGTTCATCAACAGGGATGCCCTGCTTTTCGTATGCCGCCTTGAGGGACTCGGCGCGCGCCATGGATCTGACGGTCCCACGAACGCGATGGCCAGCGCGGAGGGCCCATAGGCCGGTGTAAGAGGCAATGTAGCCGCTTACTCCTGTAATGGTGATCAGTGAGTCTGGTAGGAGGGCGGGCATGGTCAATATTATCTGGGGCTGGCAGTCGCTTTACACAAGGTAAATCTTTGATAGAACCCTGAGGTCGGATATGTGAGCGTCGCTTTTCATCATTACAAAGGGTGTCTGTCTTCTTTCACACGAATTTATGTCTACCGAGCGCTATCTATGTCATATTGCCGACACGTTGGGGCCGGGAGAGCCACTAGAGGCTTATGTAATGGTGAGACGGTCTGCATTCTTGGAAGAAGATGCCCTACATTTTAGAGGCTTTCAGTCCAGCTTGTACGACCAGCAGGGTCACTGGTCGCACAAGCTGCTTGTGGAACAAAGAGGTAGTTCAAATGTTTGGGTGGATGGTGCCAACGGCTTAGCGCTTACCAATCGCTCTGCCGCCCAGTGTCCCTGTCACGCAGATAAATTTGGACAGTTCAGAAAAGGCAAATACTCCATACGTATATCTTTACGATACTTTTTACCTGATGTAGATATCTTCAATTAGGATACATTCACTAGGAGTAGGTGACGAACTAGGTTGTGGCTGGGTGCAGGCGGCGTGAGTCACGCCGCCTGCCCACCCTGTACTGGTTGCCAAATGCCGGACCAGCAGAGTTGACACCGGTTTCTTGACCGGTTTCTAACAGTAGTAAAGTTTCATGCAGGGTACTTAATGGAGTCGCTCGAGAAGCTACCCCTAGGGCGGCTTTTCCAACAAGCAGCATCTGCTTAAGTTGTGAGAAGCGACTTCTCAGCTCGGGACTGAAAGCCTCTATTTCTACCTCCTCATTTTTTCCCTCGATGGTCCTCTCAGCTAGTTGGACCTCGAACATCTACGTCGCTCTGGGTGGTTTGATATGTGCAACTTTCTTCCTTCTCGTCGCGCAACGGAATCACATCCTAAAAGGTCGGATATAGATCGAACCAGCATGTACTTGAAAATGACCTCGTATATACATCGCAGGCGCACATCTTCCACCAGGGCCTCCGGGGAAGGCAATTATAGGAAACGTCTACGACGCCCCCAAGGAGCATGCATGGAAGACATACACCGACTGGGCCAAACAATACGGCATGATATCGCACATCAATGACTGACGAATAAATTCTAACTTTCAACTGTTAGGCGACCTTGTCTACATCAAAGTCTTAAGACAGCCCATAGTAATTGTAAATTCTCTTGCCGTCGCGCACGACCTCTTCGAGAAAAGATCTTCGGTTTACTCTGACCGCTATGAGTTCCCTATGATGTGCGACTTGTACGTTGTTGCCGCTTGTCTTAGCCATACTTGAGCCATTCATGGCTATTATAATAGGACCGGATTCGACTGGGCTTTCGGGGCGATGCGCTATGGAGACAAATGGCGGCGTCACAGCAAGATGTTTTATCAGAATTTCCACCTCACTGCAGTAACAGCATATACCAGCATTCAGGAAAAACGTACAAAGTGCGTTTTCTTAGTAAAATTATGTATCGACGTTGTCTGCTAACTAAAACGTGAGCAGAGAGCTTCTTTACCGACTTCACAAGTCTCCAGATAATTTTCTCGGGCATATTCGACACCTTTCAGGTGCTACAATCATGGAGGTGAGATGATATGCATCTGAACAAAACACTGAGTAGACTCCATCATGGCACCTTTAGATTATCTACGGCATTGACGTGCTTCCGATTGGTGACCCCTACATACAACTTGCTGAACAGGCGAGTCAGGCCGTGTTGTCAGCGGTCATCCCCGGCAGCTTCCTCGTTGATACTCTCCCGATATGTGCGTATAGTGAATGTGCAAGGTTCGGACGGTCTGAATCACGTTAGTCTTCAGTGAAATACGTACCCGAGTGGATGCCAGGGGCAGGGTTCAAAACAAAAGCCCGCGTCTGGAGACATGTCGCCACAGAGATGCCTGTTGTTCCGTTCAATGCTTGCAAGAAGGCTTTGGTGAATCAATCTTCCACCACTTTGTTCACAGTCAATTGAGTCCAACCAAAGAGGGAAGGGAAAGCTACACCCTCTGTCACTGCTTCGCTCCTAGAAAGTATGGCTGATTTACCAGAGGCGGATGTGCCGCAACAAGAAGAAACCATCCGAAACACTGGAGCTATTGCGTATCTCGCAGGATCTGACACTGTACGAGCACTCTTTTTGTTACGTTCAGTGCACCATTCACCCCATTGCTCTAGACCACCATCGCTTTATCCTGGTTTATCCTGGCCATGATCCTTTATCCCGACGTGCAACGCAAGGCGCAGCGTGAGCTCGACGAAGTTATCGGTGCCGATCGGCGCCCTACCTTTGAGGACCGCGACAGCCTTCCGTACATGAATGCTGTTTGCAAGGAAATACAAAGGTGCCCTAACTGATACTTTGAAAGCCAGGAGTTCACAGATAAATGTTTCTGTACTAGGTGGCGTCCGGTGGCGCCGCTGGGCGTTCCACACAGGTTGATGGAAGATGATGTATACAACAAGAAATTTATCCCCCGAGGCAGTGTTGTCATCGGAAATGCGTGGTTGGGTCATCACTTTTGTGGGCCTTGTTAGCAGGTACTTAAATAAGCATGCTTCAAAGGGCGATGCTCCATGACGAGACCGTGTACGGCCCCGATACTGAACACTTCGAGCCTGAGCGTTTCCTTAGGCCAGGTGCCAGAGATCCGTCCGCTGCGTTTGGTTTTGGACGAAGGTAAGATTAATTTAGGTGATGGTAGATTCCCAGCCATCTCGCTAATATGGTATTTTATTTATAAGAATCTGTCCTGGACGTCATCTAGCCGATAACACGATATACCTAGCCGCGTGCTCCGTTCTCAAGGTCTTCGATATATCTCACGCCAAAGATGCCAATGGAGTTGAGACACCTGTGCATGATTCCTTCTCTTCCGGTCCCGTTCCGTGCGTTCAACTTTTTTCCAGTTGTTGCTTCTCAATATGTATGGATTTATTCTAGTCTTCCCGAACCGTTCCAGTGTACAATTAAACCACGAACAATGACTCCTGGGATCTTGTCCGCAAGGGGCTAAACTGAGACGACTTTGAGAGGAAGCATTTTCTTGCTAGTTATGAGGTGTAAGTCTCATCTATGATTGTGTAAGTCTCATTCCCGTGATGTGGCCTGTGAATGAGAGGCTTCCATGGCATCTTTATTGTTTTACTTTTACTGCGAACCTGAATGGTGTGAATATCCCTCGGCCGGATCTCAAGTACCGTCAGGAGTAGCTCTCTCCCAGTCGTAGGCTGAGTGTGTATGCCCGGATGTGAGATGAGAACATGCCAGCTGCAGCGAGGCGCTGTCATTGCAGTTTGCCGTCAAGTCGATCTACCATGATGCGGCCCACAGGAGAAGTTGACGTCCAAGCCACCAGAAGAGACAATAAAGTCTGAACTGTATCAAAATGAATGATACCAAGAAGGGTGTTAGCAACATAACTGAGGCCAGGTAGAAACAGAGATTTGACAATTCTTGAGCCTGCCGAAGGCTTGCCGTTCATAATTGCCCCAGGAGCATTTCACATCCTTCAGGTGTTTGAATAAGGGTTGTGTAAGGGCAACCTTCATGCATTGTGAAGGTCACACAATCACATGAGCTGACAGAGGGGAAGTCCAAATACATAAACAATGGGTGAGTTTGATTGACTGAGGAATCTGGGGTGTGCTTGGCTGGCTATTTAACTAGAGAGCGTACTACAATGGAAGTAGTGATCCCAGACTGCATATGAGCATATATGTGGTTCAGGTCCCAGAGGATTAAGTACCAGCTGCTGCGGTGGCTACATGCCTTGTCCATTGAATGGGAACGAGTGGACATGTTTCAGATATCAGAAAAGAAATATGGGAGTGGAAAGAAAAGAAGGAAAAATCTGTACATGATGGACTAGCCATCACATTATTCCTTGGGCCTTCAGGTAAGGTCAGTGACAAGCCCGTGGGTTGTTGCATCAGTTACTTGGCCATGGATAGATGGGATAACCTGGAATGGGTCGTATGTGCGTATGTGTGCTCGGGAATGGTCGAATAGGCATTGGGAGTGGATATATGTGGTGTGGATTGAATAGGATGGAATGATGAGATGTTTTGTTGGATAAGAGAAGAGAGTTGCATAGTTTGGGGATGTATTCATTACAGGCTTGGCTCCAGCTTTGTCACAGCCTAAGACAAGCCAGGGAAAACACTAGTAACTGTTACTATGTGTCTGTTACGATACGATCCGTCGTAAGGTTGACCGAGGTCGGGAGCGAAACCCGAGGTATGGTCCGAGGTTACGGGGCGAGGTTTGGATGGGGAAGTCGGAGAGGGACTAGGCTTCAGCTTATGTGCTGCGCTGACCCTACGCACGAGTCCCAACTTCGGAGGCAAACGAATAAGAGGCGAGGTTTCACTTAAGAGGCGAGGCTTAGAAACTAACTAAGGATCGAAGTTATACGATAGTTGATTTTCAGACTGAGGAGTAGGAATGCATACAGGGGGGTTTATATACGGGGCGAGGGTACGAGTCAGGGGCGAACATATTAGTGGAGATCAGGGCGAGGTAATATATGAATGATGCATGATGGAGCGGAATCAGTAACTAAGGGGATACGGGCATGGGATCAAGGTCGGATATGAGCTCTAGCTCTAGCTCGGGCTCGGGTGCAGGATAAGAATCATATGTACTCGGGCACGAGTATCACAAGGCTTGGGCTCGGAAGAAAGTTATACCGGTAAGTAACCGGCCAAAGGCCGGGTTCTTACAGTGTCTCCTGAATACCACTCTTTGGTTGAGATCAGTGAGATCTTGTGATACCACAAGTCTAGTAAGACATCCTAACAATGTGCAACATTTATTCAAACCCACAAAGGACATGAAATGGTCCTTGGGCAGTCGCAAGCAGCAAGCCTTACGAAGGCTCAAGAATTGATTCCCATGTCTGTTTCTTCACCTGGCCTCACTCATGTTGAACACCCTTCTTGGTATAATTCATTTTGATGCAGTCCCCGCCTTGTTGTCTCTTTTGATGGCTTGAGCATCGACCTCTCCCTTGGGTGGCATCGTGGTAGGTCGACTTGGCGGCTGGCAGCGCCTCGCCGCAGCTGGCGTGTTCTGGTCTCACATCCGAGCATACACACTCAGTCTACGGTTGGGAGAGAGCTACTCGGGACGTCTGACTTGTGATCGGCCGAGGGATACACCATTCATGTTTGCAGTAAAAGTAAAACAATAAAGATCCCATGGAAGCTTCTTATTCACAGGCGCTATATGTCGTCTCAATTTAGCCCCTTGCGGCCACAAAGATCCCAGGAATCATTTTTCGTGGTTTAATTGAACACTGGAACGGTTCGGGATGACTAGAATAATATTCATACATATTGAGAAGCAACAACAGAAAAAAGGTTGAACGCACGGAACGGCACTCGAAGAGATGGAATCATGTACAGGTATCTCCGCTCCATTGGCATCTTTGGCGGGAGATATATTGAAGACCTTGAGAATGGAGCAGGCAGCTAGATAAATCATGTTATCGGCTAGATAACGGCCAGGGCAGATTCTTATAAATAAATAGCATGTTAGCGAGATAGTTGGGAATCTACTATCACCTAAATTAGTCTTACCTTCGTCCAAAACCAAAAGCAGATGACGGATCTCTGGCACCTGGCCTAAGGAAACGCTCAGGCTCGAAGTGTTCAGTATCGGGGCCGTACACGGTCTCGTCATGGAGCATCGCCCTTTGAAGCATGCTTATTTAAGTACCTGCTAACAAGGCCCACAAAAGTGATGACCCAACCACGCATTTCCGATGACAACACTGCCTCGGGGGATAAATTTCTTGTTGTATACATCATCTTCCATCAACCTGTGTGGAACGCCCAGCGGCGCCACCGGACGCCACCTAGTACAGAAACATTTATCTGTGAACTCCTGGCTTTCAAAGTATCAGTTAGGGCACCTTTGTATTTCCTTGCAAACAGCATTCATGTACGGAAGGCTGTCGCGGTCCTCAAAGGTAGGGCGCCGATCGGCACCGATAACTTCGTCGAGCTCACGCTGCGCCTTGCGTTGCACATCGGGATAAAGGATCATGGCCAGGATAAACCAGGATAAAGCGATGGTGGTCTAGAGCAATGGGGTGAATGGTGTACTAAACGTAACGAAAAGAATGTTCGTACAGTGTCAGATCCTCCGAGATACGCAACAGCTCCAGTGTTTCGGATGGTTTCTTCTTGTTGCGGCACATCCGCCTCTGGTAAATCAGCCATACTTTCTAGGAGCGAAGCAGTGACAGAGGGTGTAGCTTTCCCTTCCCTCTTTGGTTGGACTCAATTGACTGTGAACAAAGTGGTGGAAGATTGATTCACCAAAGCCTTCTTGCAAGCATTGAACGGAACAACAGGCATCTCTGTGGCGACATGTCTCCAGACGCGGGCTTTTGTTTTGAACCCTGCCCCTGGCATCCACTCGGGTACGTATTTCACTGAAGACTAACGTGATTCAGACCGTCCGAACCTTGCACATTCACTATACGCACATATCGGGAGAGTATCAACGAGGAAGCTGCCGGGGATGACCGCTGAGAACACCGCCTCCGTCGCCTGTTCAGCAAGTTGTATGTAGGGGTCACCACTCGGAAGGACGTCAATGCCATAGGTAATCTAAAGGTGACATGATGGAGTCGACTCAGTGTTTTGTTCAGATGCATATCATCTCACCTCCATGATTACAGCACCTGCGAAGTGTCGAAAATGTTGGATAAAATTATCTGGAGATTTGTGAAGTCGATAAAGAAGCTCTCTTGATCGCGTGTTAGTTAGCAGAGAACGATGATACAAACGCACGCACTTTGTACGTTTTTCCTGAATGCTGGTATATGCTGTTACGGCAGTGAGATGGAAGTTCTGATGAAACATCTTGCGGTGACGCCGCCATGTGACTCCGTAGCGCATTGCCCCGAGAGCCCAGCCGAATCCGCTCCTATTAGATTGGCCATGAACGCCTCAGGTATGGCGGAGGCATGCGCCAACAACGTACAAGTCATTGACCATAGGGAACTCAAAGCGATCAGAGTAAACCGACGATCTCTTCTCGAAGAGATCTTGCGCGACGGCAAGAGAATTTATAATTACTATGGGCTGTCTAAAGACTTTGATGTAGACAAGGTCGCCTAACAGTTGAAAGTTAGAATTTATTCGTCAGTCATTGATGTGTGAGTTCATGCCATATTGTTTGGCCCAGTCGGTGTATGTCTTCCATTCATGCTCCTTGGGGGCGTCGTAGACGTTTCCTATAATTGCCTTCCCCGGAGGCCCTGGTGGAAGATGTGCGCCTGCGATGTATATACGAGGTCATTATTAAGTGCAGGGTGGTTCGATCTGTATGACTGTATCCAGACCTTTTGGGATGTGACTCCGTTGCGTGACTAGAAGGAAGAAAGTTGCACATATCAAACCACCCAATGCGATGTAAATGTTTGATGTCCAAGCTTGGAGAACCATTGAGGGAAATGTGAGAACGAGCGAGAGGCTCGGCTCGGCTCGGCGCCAGGAGGGGGTCTGTGCTCGCGACCCCTATTCACTGAAACAAGTTATAAGTATGTATGCGTAATGTAAAGTATAGGAAGTAAGTAGCATAATCGGCCTACGAAAATCAATGGCTAACGATAATGTAGCTCATTCTACTTATTTGTCTTTACTAATAGGTGGTGTACAATATTGTTACGCGCAGTAACTGAGGAATAGATTAGCTTTTAGGTTCTTATTAGTCTGATGCGTATCTGGTACTACGTACCTGAGTTCGGAGGAAGAACAGATAAGGTACTTCCTTCGAACTCAAACTGCACTGTAGAAACAATAGTAGGGCTGCACACCGTCCGTATTACGGCTACGGCTGTATAATCCACGGTAAGTTTACGGATACGGCAGGCCGTATACCGTCCGTATAATCCAAACCTCACCCCCTCTGACGGTACGGTACGGGTACCGTACCGTCCGTATTACGGTTGACGGATCTATTTGAGCATGGTAAATTTAGATACAAGGTCGTCTAATAATCGTATGTTAACGATGTAATCCCGCTGTGCACTGAGCACGTGCAAGATGAAGCTTTTGTTTGCTGAGCATTAAAACTTTGATGGTTTCAGGCCGAAGACTTGCCCGTCGCAACAAGATTGTGTCACGACCTCCTGAGAAAACTCGCTCAACGGCGACAGCAGATCCTAGGATAACATCAATGTCAGTCCCAAAACTCCAATAACGACATAGTACGCAACCAGGGATACAGTGGATGTCCCGAGCAAGCCAAAGCAGGTTTGGGAATTGAGCACGGCGACCCATCCACCAAGAGCCACCATACCACGAGAGAAATGATACGTCCTGCTCGATTGTGATGTGTCTTTTTCGAATACAGGCGAAGCATGGTACTTTGTGGAGTGACTTGAATTGGCAGGAGAAATGATCGGCACAGGCGCTAAGGATGTGGGTATGCTGTGAGTCTGTGAAGAACTGGCAATGATTATGGTTAGTTGAGTTCCTTCCTTGGGATGGATGTAACGCTAACCTCCATCTCCTAAACTTCGATGTCACAAGGATAGTCTCAGGACTGACAAACATATGAGCATGACGTTGATCCCAAGAGCTTGCAATATTGTAGGCAACGCACTCGGAGGCTGTGCTCGGCACCGAAGCATGCCGTGTTCTGGATGCTGCTCACTATATGATAGGGGGGTTACTACTGGACACACACCTGGGTGTCGCAACCTGAGAAAGGGGCAGTTGTGCATAGCTAGAATGTTTAACGTTGTCGTCAGTAATACGTAGGAACGTGGGTACTTGAGTGAAAGGAAATGACATCGAGGCTGAGATTGAAAAGTACATGCCGTACATACCGTATACGGCCGTATTTTTACGGTATCATACGGCGTCACACCGTACCGTATGCCGTGCCATCGGCACATCACCCACACCCCTGACGGTACGGGTGCCGTGGCCATAACACGGCACCGTACAGCCGTGGATGTACGGCACGGTGTGCAGCCCTAAACAATAGGCGCTGTATACCAGCGCTTTTCAAGCCAACGCCGCTGAGACGCTCCTTTTTGCACTTGCCGGGCGCCCCTTAAATGTCAAAAGCTCAGGTACTGATCCTAGGCTTGGATTAGGACTTGTACCAAGGTACAAAAATTTCAATGTACACAAAGTGAAACACAATTTATTTGCATACACAAGAAGTGAAAGTAAGCGGCCATTTACCTACTAGTATTAACCTCGTCGTCTACCGCATCAACAAACGCTGTAAGTGAATGAAAATAAAAATAAAAATAAAACTTGTCGATGATCCCTCATTCCCAGTGAGAAATTCCCTGGATCCAGGGAGGTGGCACCGGGTGGGAGCGGTAGATGTGGTGACGAGTCGGTTAGGATCGGTAGATATCGGTCCCCAGATGATGCGCGGGACGTGTTATTTTTAGAGAGCTCGATTTTCTAGAATCATTTTGAGAAATGGAATCTAAACTGGCCAGATATGACCGCACCGTCTCCAGGCATAAAAAAACACGAACCGAAAATTTTCAAGGTCCGTCGACACATCACGTCAACACGTCAACGACTCGCTTTGCAAAAATGCAAGGACTTTTCATAAATTCCTGAACCTAATCTTTTCAAAACTTTCGAAACCCCTGACTTTTTACTTAACAACAAATGCAAGGTTTTCATAAAGCTAAAGCATCTGCTCCTATCTCCTCTCACCTTGCCTCACACTGGGACTCGTGCATTTTTACTTCAGCAATCGGAATCGCGTCGAAACACGAGTTTTCATAAAAAAAAAGGACTTAAAAACCACTGGTGCGTCCACTCCCTTCTCCTCCATCCTCCTCCTCTCACTTTGCTTGCTTGAACCTATTGCTCGAATATTGCTCGAACACTAGTGCCACCATGGCACGTAGGTGTGACCGCCACCTCTGCACGTGTCAGCTATACTGTCATGGCGAGAGAATGGTATCGTACGTGACGTACCATTGTCATGAGGCTGAGCGCCGCTCGGAACTCCAGCCTCTTGCACTTGGATTGGCAATGGAAGAAGGCCCGGACGACATTAGCCAGGCTAACGAGCAGAACCATGGTCTGGACTCTCATGGTAACGAAGACATTCTCTCTGTTGGATCGCAAGGATGCGATCACACGGTACGTCTGTACATATTGGCATGTTAGTTGAGGAAAGTTGAAAATTTTTGGCCAGGGCCGGTTTGAAGCCATGGATGAAGGTGAAGTCGATGGGGGTTGTCCATCCGACTATGAGCCATCAGGTAAATTAGCATGATTATTACTGTGACCCGTGCTGAATTTTTTTTCATGCAGAACACGGCTCTGTCGAACTCAGGGGAGGTCCAAGTTCATCAATAGAACAGGAACACCCATTCTTTTCTTTACAGGAAGATGATAGGTCAGAACCTGCTTCTCCAGGTCCCGTGGAAGAGGATCCGGAGGAACAGGAGCATCAGGAGCATCAGGATAACGGCCACACTTGCCTCATCTCAGGCAGGCCCTCAACTACATCCACGCCGTCGAGACAGCATCTCTCGACAACGGCGATCTTTCAGAGGATGTAGTGGATTGTATTCGGAACCCGCCTCAATCTACTCTCAACATTTCGGATCCCAATGATGTATATTCTCTTAAACAGTTTCTTGCCGCCCAACGCTCATCTCAGCAAACCTATCACGATTTCCAGCTTGATCACAATGAGCGGTATGCCCAAGATCCTATGCTATCTTTAGAACAAGTAAAATCCAGGATTGCCACATGGACAGGGGTCGAGATGATCAAGCAGGATATGTGCCGCAGGTTTTGCATGGTGTTCAATGGACCTTTGGCTCACCTTCAGGCCTGCCCATACTGCGGCACCAATCGATACCATGAACTTGAGTTCGAGAGGAGCAATGGTATGACACGGAAACCAGTGCTCACCTTCCACACAATTCCACTAGGCCCTCAGCTGCAGGCCCTTTGGCGAAACCCCGAGACTGCGCGTTTGATGAAACATTGAAGGGAGAAAACAAGGGATATCCTCAGGTAGTTAGCACGAGATGGGACGAGCATTGGAACATACGATGATCTCTATCATGGCAGTGATTACCTCAATGCTGTCATCCGTGGAGACCTGAAGGACACTGATGTTGCCGTCATGCTATCAATAGACAGAGCCCAGCTTTACCAAGATAAGGAATCTGATTGCTGGATGTATATATGGATAATACTCGATCTCGCCGAGACCATCCGATACAAGGTCAAGCACGTTCTTCCTGGTGGAATCGTCCACGGAAAGCCAGAAAACATGGAGTCATTCTTATTCCCTGGGCTCCATCATTTGAGTGCATTGCAGCAAGAAGGGCTTCGAGTGTGGGACTCCATAGACAATGAGGTGTTCACATCTTACATTTTCTATCATTTGAGTAAACACGCCTTTTCTCATTTCTAGATGCTCGCTGATCACTATTATTAGGTACTGCTGATGGTCCAGGTAGTGTCCATGTAACCGGACTTGTTGGCCACAAAGGCGCTGCAAGGTGCCGTACTTTCTGTGGTCATGCAGGGTGTCGCAAGCCAAACGGGACCCGCTACTACCCAGCCCTGCTCAAACCGGACAACTATAATGTCCCAGGCAGTGACCATGCCGATATAGCAGTGGAAGGAATCGGACCGGCATTGCAGGACGATTATGACCCCAAGCTCAAATATCTGATGAGCTCTCAAGGTACAGCTGCGTATGAGGACCGACCCAAACTCACTGGTATAGTCAAGCCATCGATTATCACAGGGCTTCCCACAAAGCATCGTCTGCCTCTAAATGTTTTGTGGAGATTTAATGCACCTCACCACGCTCAATCTCGGTGAGGTTTTTGTTCCCCTCTGGCGTGGGACTTTCAATTGCGATCCATAAGACGATCGGTCGACATGGGACTGGGCCGTGCTCAAGGAAGATATTTGGATCAATCATGGCCAGGCCATCGCCGATGCCCGCCCGTTCATACCAGGTTCTTTTGACTGTCCACCACGCAACATTGCTGCCAAAATTAACAGTGCCTACAAATCTATAGAGTGGCAAGGCTACTATTACGGACTTGCACCGGCCTTATTGTACGGGATATTGCCCGTGCCATACTGGCGAAACTTTTGCAAGCTCGTCCATGCTGTCAGGATCGTCCATCAACGTTCTATTTCATCTGACAAGCTCCTTGAAGCTCAAGCCCTCCTTGATGCCTTTGTGGTAGAATTTGAAAACCTATATGTCCGGCGTAGGTCTGATCGCATACATTTTATCCGCCCAAGTCTACACTCCTTAATACACCTTGGATTGGAGGTGCCACGCCTGGGACTGCCGAATCTCTACTCTGCATGGACAATGGAGCGAACGCTAGGCAATCTTGGGGAGGAGATCAAGCAACACTCTAATCCCTTCGCTAACCTCTCTGAGAGAGCACTACAACGCTCATGTGTCAATGCCCTCAAGGCATTGATCCCAGACCTCGACCTTCGAGCCGAACACTTACCTCGTGGAGCTCTCGATCTGGGGGAAGGGTATCTACTGCTTAGAGCTTGGGAAAGAAGCTTGCACCATATTGATGGGCTGCAGGGCAGGTAATTACTAATTATATCCGGCAAGCTGAGGAGGCACTAGGCAACAATGTCCCTGCAAACTGGTGTGTCAAACCTGCTCGATGGGCTCGACTGCGTCTCCCCACAGGTCAGACAGCTCGCTCGGCTTGGAAAGAAACATTAAAGCCTTTCACCAACGTTCGTAGGTCACAATGTGTCAAAGTGAGTACCACCTTTCTTTGTCTGTAAAAATACTTATTCCCATTTATATCGTTTGTTGCAGCTTCAACTCCATGACCAAATCGAGTTGGCCAAAGTCAAGTTCTATTTCAACGTACATATCAACAACTGTTCAAAGGCCTTTGCCCTTGTTTTACTCTATTTGAGGCCGGATGAGACTCTACTTGACGCCTCTATGAAGACAGTGTATTCTGTCACCCTGTTGGAAGAGGAGACTGGACTGCGCGTTGTTAGCGCTAAGTCCATCCTTGCCGTTGTCTCCATCCAACCCCACAACCACCCCGAGTATCCAGAACAGCAGAGATACTTTGTATGGGAGAAGTTGGGGCTTGATATGGCTGGCATGCGTGACGCCGAGGAGCCCCTGGTTGGTAACAATTAGGAATAGAACTTACTTGTTTAGACTGAGATTGTGAAATATATGCAGCTGTTCTTGAATTCCCTGATAGCTGTCATTATATATGCAAACCACGCAAGCTACCACCATGTCAGCTAAGACGGCCATGCACAATCCAAGCAGTCGCCGTCGCCCGAGCAAACGATCGGTGCGCCTGTGAGTAGCACAAGACTATCTTATGACCGGCACATGTCTGACTACCTACAGGGCTGGTACCAGTAGAAGGTATTATTATTATTATTATTGAGTCACTCGCTCTCTAACTAGTACCCCAGATCGACTGAGGATCCATTCATAGACTCACCTGCTCCAAGTCCTCCTTGCCCTTCCACCCCAATCAGCCACCATTTCTCTGATATTGAGCTCAAAGTAAAGATAGATCACAAGGTTTTGTTGATGGAGTTGAAGAAAGAGCTCATTGTCAGAAGCGTCGCTTGAGACTTTCCTGAAATGTCTTGCCATGAGGTCCGACTCTGGATCTTGAGTATAACTGGTCTTATGAATTTCATGTAGATTAACTGAGTTGATGGAAATCAGTATAGAAAATGCTCGCTGTCATGTACTATATGCCTGCACACTTAGTTCGCTCACTTGTGACAACACGTGACAGTACGCGTTCTACCCCAATCCCCAACCTCGAACATCACGTCCTCCAGTCTAATGAGTCACTGTGCCAATCACTCTGCTAATCATGTTCCTGCAGTCCCAGAGTTATCAGATTTACCTCCATTCTCCATTCTAGGAGATCCTTTGAACATGCCAGATGACATTGCTTCGCTCTTTGCGCTTGCTAACCAGCATGCGCAGTCACATGTGTCTCAGGTACAGCAACTAACTCAAGTTACAGACCCCTCACTCCCACATCTCATAATACGCTCATCATCGAAGCCACATAATGACTATATGCGCCAAGATTCACTGTCTATCCCAGTGAGTGACTCGAAACTATGAACTGGAACCTGATTTGACTCACAATATCACCAGGATGATCAAATTCCCCGCAGCCAAGTCCTCCGTTTGGTCAGCAATGCGACTCGCCATATGCTCATTGAATCCTGCAACAACTTAGCTGTGTTCTTTCAGAGAATCTTTTGCCAGACTTCTCGAAAAGTTGTCCACTGGCACATGCGCACCGGCACTCACCCGCTCACAACCAATGACCTCAGGGACAGTGGTGATTACCAAGTGTGAGGACTATCCCCTCGTTCCCTTTTGGACACGTGGGGAATGGGGAGTATTCAAGGAAAAAGAAAAGAAGGCCGGTATTCATGCAGACGCCAGGCACCGTGGCCGGCAGAAAGACCGCAGCCTACCGAACAGACCCCTTGCATACATTACTAACGCTGAGGGTGTAGGCGTTGATGGGTATCAAGCCCACGCAATTCGTGATCGTGCCAGGCTCATATGGAATGCAATTGCTGCGGCTGGATGCACTCCTCCGACCTGGTCGCAGGCTCACCTCACAGCTGTCCAGTATTACCGACAGCAAATGTACAATGCCCACCTGAACCTCCAGCTTTGTGAAGGCGATTGGAAGGTAGACATGCTTGCTATCGACGAATACCCAGGCTGGTATCGACCCCGAAAAGAGAACCTAACTGACATCAAGCCCGATCCGGAGAGTGTGAGTATTGGCACGGTGGCCCTTGCTCCACCAATTATCAATCCTACAAAGCGACGCCACGAAGGGACAGACCGTGGACCCAATAATCCAAAACCACCAAAACATCAAAAATTCTACCACGAGTCATCCACGAACGGTGTACATGACTATTCAGCCCCACAGTATTCTGACAACGATCTCACGCTCCCTATTGCTCCTGCACCATCCTCGCCTGCTCCTGCTCCTGCCCCTTCCCCCGCTCCACCCGTGCTTCCATCCACTCCTGCACCATCCTTGCCTGCTCCTACTCCTGCTCCACCTGTGCTTCCATCCACTCCTGCACCATCCTCGCCTGCTCCTGCTCCTGCCCCTGCTCCTTCCCCTGCTCCCGCTCCACCCGTGCTTCCATCCACTCCTGCACCATCCTCACCTGTTCCTGCTCCTGCCCCTGCTCCCGCTCCATCCGTGCTTCTGTCTGCTCCTGCCCCGTCCTCGCTTCCATCTGCTCCTGCTTTATCATCAACTAGCTCCGCTCCCGCTGAACCATTGTTGGCTGCCGTCTGTGGACAGACAGAGAACAAACTGCGTGAGTTGCTCTGCATATCCCCCTTCGACATGTTTGATTACATAACCCTTAGTTCTTCGTCCTCCCACCACTGTGCCGTCTGCGTCTATTGTAAGTCATAAGGTTTTTCTTCGCATTTATATGATAAGTCACGCACATATCATTGATCTTAGCAGATTATTAATCCCTTGTGAGTGCTTTGATACTATCTACATTTTTTTTTTTGTGAAGCTAACGCCAATTACAAGCGCAAATAGAAAACCAGGTTTATCCTCGCACTCAACTCCGGGACCTAGCCCATTCATGCCTCCCACCTCTGTTGCAACGAAGAAGCGCATGACCAAGACTGGCAACAGTGCCTTTTTTTATCCAAACAAGTCAAGCAACTCGGCAAGGTACATACCATGCATTTGCGTCAACCATTGTGACTCATTCAATCCGCAGGAACTTGGTCGCCATCAATTACTGCTGCGACCATCCCAAAATGACCAAAGGAGATTTCGAGAATGCGTGGAAGATCGTTGAAGGGGACCCAGAAAAGAAAGCAGTGAGCCGCTATTTCACTTGTTTTTGTCGTGTCACTTATGGATGGTACTTTACAGTTCTATGTGAAGCTGAGTCTCCACAACAAGGCTAGTTCCCTCAAACCGGATATGAAAGGCTCGGCATCATCCACTCTCAGCTAAACTCGCGAGTTTTTTTTCTTTTTTTCTCTCTGTTAACATTTTAATATTCAATAGGAGTGGTACAACGGGTGGGATCGGTGGAGAACAGGGAATCTGCAGGGATCGGTGAGGAAGAAAAATCTGCAGGGGTCGGTCGAGGGCTGCGGGGGTCGGTGCCTAGCTGTATTGTCAGACTAAAAATATTATGAAACCGATTTGAACCGATTTGTGCGATCATCCGATCTGAACGTCTCAGAACCGATAGCATCATATATAAAAAATTGTATTCATCTGGCCTGAACATACATGAACCGATAAAAGTGGTTGCAAAACTCGGATCCAGCATGATCAGACCGGGACCACAGTTTTCACAGACCTGAACCGCTTGGACCCGGGTAATTTCTCACTGGGCCTCATTCACTCCCATGTCGAACTCAGCCCACAATGCATTTGCTACCGATGCAATCACGTGGGGGCGAGTACGGCTCCGGAGGGCGAGCGTGGGAGTCCGAGTCCAGGGCCGGAGGGTGAGCAAGGGAATGGCAGAATGTGAGCAAGGGAGTGTGAGGGGGAGTGCGGCATTGCGAGTCCGGGAGTCCGGGGAGTGGGAGTGGGAGTACAATGCGAGAATGCGAGTGCAACGGGAGTTTGACAGCATGTGGGCATGCGAGTGAGCATGCTTTGTTACGCGATCGACACGAGGCCTATGAAATGCAAATATATGCAGTGCACCCTTGGCCTCCCCAGCTAGTCTTCATCATCCACGGGGTCAACAAACACTGTGCGAGCAAAGTCGCCAGTTCGGTCGATAATCCCCCACTCGTTCCCACGTTGAACTCGGCCGACCATGCACTCCACTGTACGGAGATCAATTGCTATCGGCGTGGTGGTATTTGAATATGTCGTAACCTCGCACGTAGTGTCCCGTCCTCCAGTCGAACAAGGAATCACGACCGTGAGTAAGAAGCGGGTAGGTTCCGTGAGGTTGAGCATGCGTGACGCCGGGAGTTCAAGGTCGAGAATACAGTCCAGCTGTCCATAAAAAATCTGACGGCGTTGTGGCGGTTGATCGTGGCCACAATGGTTATTGGCAACCATGAGTGTGTACAGATTATTGAGAAACTAAATTAGTCTCAAGTAACCTCAAAGAATGAATAGATGAGACACACCCAGATAAATGAGGAGTCACGAATTGATAGCGCTTGAGCAAGACTTACTGCACAATGTGCTCGTATTTTATCTCCACCATCTGCAATGTGGACCTTCCCCCATCGTGTCATAGTGAGGGGAATCAGGTTCCTTATCTCTGCGGCATCCCGATCATAGATCCGAGCAAAGTATAAAGATATGTGCCGTCACAGATCCTGATCTGGTTGGAAGTTTTGCTTACGAGGGGAATGCAGTATAGTGCTTGGGACTTTTGTACCATGGAAATAATCCACTGACAATAGACAAGTTGAACCAGTGTTTACTCACAAGCTTCGTATTGCTTCTCAGTGGCTGTAAGCTCTCCTTCGATCCAGTCAGAGGACAGCAGATCCCGGTCATGTGAATAACACATTTTGAGTTGTGTGAGCTGCACACTGTGTTAGAAACACTGAGGAAACACTATACCATATCATTATCCTCACTAATACACTCGTCGATATCAAACAGAACCAACTACCCACACCCACACATGCATACACTCACTCCTACCCATCCCTGAGATCACCAAACTCCAACACACATGTTTGAACCTACTTGATCAACGCACCAGATTACTCCGATGATGTAGGAAGCTATACCATATGCTTTCACAGTCTAGAACTCCCCTATACACCCTACACAAGCATGCCGAGCCCGGTCCCAAGACCTACACGTCGTGTGATCACGTGAGCTGATCAAGGGACACGACTTGATGGGTCGGCCCTGTACAAATCTCGAACCTCTTCCCCTATTCCTCCCCACATGCCATATGCCCCTTTTATCGATACAATTCAACCCCTAACTGACATGTACACGTCGACATTAACCTTGACATTTCCCTCTTCGTCTATCCTTTATTCCAGTTGCATCACATCCAAGAAAACGAAGAGTTTTCTTCAGTAGTTAAATACCACGACTTCTACGCTACATTCTAGCAGTGAAATCTGATCTCATTTGCTCTATATTGCAATAGCTAAGTCTTGATAGCATTTATCATCAGACGCATATACTTGGTTATATGTGCAGACATTCTTACTAGCTCTGATTCACACTCGATTTATCTCATGTTCAGAGATTAAATCATATCACTTTCAATATTATTTTCAAATACTAACAAGAGATTAAGAGTCTCAGACTCTACTCACGATGGCACAGGCATCTACGACCACCCAACCACCACCAAAACACGACGTACACAAATTCCGAGATATCAAACTGAAGCTCAACAAGAACAATTGGATATCATGGAAAAGGGAACTACTCGCAACAGCAAGGGACAGAGGGATCTATAAAACGATCACTGGTACGGACCTCTACCCTACAAACACTGACCCTCGAATCACAGTCGTCACCGGAATCGATATGATCGGCAACACGCCATGTAGAGGACAGGAATTATAGGCAGTAGGTATGGACTTGTTGCTCAAAAGAATAGACTAGAAATTAATTCACTCTCGCCACAGCTACACCACCAAAACATGATTGAGGTCCTTTGACTGGCTTGATGGTTCATCACTGGTCCTATCACCTCCTGGGCTCAACCCCCTTTTGGATGTTCCTATGGCTGGATTACCACGACTCATTTATTTCTTGTACCCAACTATCCCTGCTTTACCTTTCACCATTGGTCTTCTGTTGTAAGATCCCTGAATACACATGAGTCAACCCCTGAAACCGATTCATTGAATTTTCAACAGGTTCTATTGGTATTTACACTAGCTATAATGGTTTATATACTGAATCCTCAGTGGGTCCACCCAATAGGATTCATTGGGTTGACTACCCACAGTGAGGTACCTTTTCGTGGCGTTATGCCACATCATATTTGAACCAAGGGCAGACCTTAGGTCTTTGTATAGCTTTGCTCGCTGTATAAGAAAATTGCAAGAGATATAGCGTGCCCCTTTGTGCTTTCTCAACCGGCGCAATATTGTGCACTAGATATCTTGCAACATTTGGATAATGCGTCCCTACATCAGGAAAAGCGGTTACGGCGCTAAAACTGTACATAGTGAGCAATCAAAATATATACAGTCTATATTGTTCCATGGATATATATACTGTACATACTGTATATACTGTATATGCTGGCCTAGGCCTGTTTCTGCCAGTGTATGTACAGTATATATATTTCCATAGAACACAGTGAATTTAGTTGTCACTATAAATATATTATACACTACCTAGAAATTAATTCACTACAGAGGATTTCTAGGTCAATAAATCGAAAGAACACTAGACTATTTTACTTGCCTCTCTCAGTGAATTTAGTTGTCACTGAGAGAGGGGGAAATATGTCTCACTGTGCATGTACTACTAGCCGCCTGTGAAAATAGAAATAACAAAATAAAATGGAGAGGTAGGGAGTGACTGGAAATTTTCGAAAATAAACAGAGAAATGGATGCATGGTACAAGAAAATGTGAGAAGATATTAAAACACCATACAGTAAATTGAATATATTATGCTTGATTTGGGTGCAGGAGCATAAATGCACCCAACACTCCACTCACGCAATTGCAAGACGAATGGGACGATAGGAACAATGTTGCGTATAGTCAAATCCTATTATGCATATCACCAGAACTACAGACGGCCATCAACGAGACAGATCAATGCGCCGAGGCATGGAACATATTAATTAGGAAATTCGAATCAACCGACCCAAGCAAAATCAGTATTATTAGGACAAGGTACGAGAACTATCACATGACAGAGGGACAGTCGGTCTCGGAGTACATCACCGTCATGAAAGAATTCAGGAACCAATTGGCAAAAATGGGTGACCCCATTGCCGACTCCACTCACTGTGCCACTCTACTCAGGAACGTACCCTAATCATGGCGACCCATCGCACAAACCATACGCATGATTACAAGAGACCCAGATGAAATTGAAGAGAAGCTGGAAGCTCACGAAGCCGACCTAGGAGCCGTTGAAGTATCAACACAAGCAGCCACAGCATTTGTGGCACAAACTCGACAACCCAGACGTTTCAATAACTCAGGAATTCGACCGACATTCAACAACTACAATACACAACAACATCGACCCCCAACCCAACAATCAGGAGGACACAACTTCTCCTGCAACAACTGCGGCAAACCGAACCATTCAGCATCCAGATGTCACGCACCGGGAGGAGGTTTAGCACGAACCCTGGAGGAGACAAAACAACACGTACGGAGGGAACATGATAGGAGGAGGGAACTCACAAGGAGGGGGACACAATGGACTGAATAGATTCGAAAACAACAGACCGACACCACCCCAACAACAACAACCGAGCCACAACAACGATTCTGCACAATTTGCCAACATACCGAAGAAAGATATCATCATGATAGCACACGAGGAGACGAGAGTAGACCCTGAGGCCAGTAACATAGTCCTATCGACAGACTCCATGGCATTATCAGCCATAAAGGACAACGTACACATCTGGCTAGTCGATTCTGGGGCCACCAGTCACTTATGTGGCAACATCGATTTATTTGACGAAATGCATCCCACACCATCGATCTCCATCTAAATGGCCAGCGGAGACTCCTTCAGAGCTGATCAGAGAGGGACTATCAGAATCACACTACAAAGTGACGCTCACCTACACCTACCACCCCTAGCCCTCACCCTGATCGACGTCATATACGTCCCAAAACTCAACGCAAATTTACTCTCCATACAACACGAACGTGGACGTCATGTTCAGCAAGGCCGACACGTCTCTACTCATGGGAGATGAAACAATAGCACGGGGCACAAGAATCGATAACCTATATGCATACATGGCCCAACCATCGACGAAACCCGAAACAGAGACGGCCCTTTATTCTGAAAAACCTAACCAGTTGACTCTATGGCATCACAGACTAGCACACACCGCCGCCTCGACGATTCAGAAACTGTGGAAACAACAGACCGGCGTTGGTTTACCAAGGATCAGTGGCGAGGAGGAGTTAGGTACATGCACCAACTGCCCCTTCGGAAAACAAATGCGATCACCATTCAAGAATGTCGAAGATATACCAGAGAAAATAGGGGATATAGTGTCTTCAGACTTATGTGGCCCATTCGAAACATCCATCGGCGGATACAAGTATTTCATCACATGGATCGATCACGCCACACGATACGCACACATCGACTTTCTGAAAAACAAAGAATGTTCGACCGTCACGAAATCGTTCAAGGAATATACACTGGGAAAGAATTTGAGAATATATGCAGTGAGCTCGGAATCGTTCACAAAACAACTACCCCTCACACACCAGAGCACAATGGAATTGCCGAGATACAACAGAACTTTACAAGAAGGAGCTCTCACACTACAGAACGATGCAGGACTCAGCAAACGATTTTGGGTATCGAGTATACACACGGTCAATTTCGTCAAAAACAGAATATTACACACAAAAATCAATAAATCACCCTACGAAGCATTTTGGAAGACAAGACCCAGACTCGACTGGCTACGCATATACGGACCAAAATGCTGGGCATTAGTCCCAAAGGCCACAAGAAAGAAGGGAGACTACAAAGTGATCGAAGGAATTTTTGTGGGATATTTTGACAATTCCAAATCTTACAAGGTGTGGATACCACAAACTCAGACGCTGATGAAGTCCAGAGATGTAGTATTCGACAAACTAAAACACGTCGAACATACTACTCTACACGTGGAAGAGGAGGACGACGACCCCTACCTATGGGTACTCGACGGAAAGCTACCATCATTTTCCCCACCGTCACAATCCAGAAATGATCCAACTGGAGACAACGATGACAACAACATCCCACCACTCATCGATCTAAGTTTGGAAGAAGAGGAGGAGATTGAAGCGGAAGAGGTCGAGGGGATTGTGACGAAACAACGAGAGGAGGAGGAAAGAACAGAAACAGAAAACAACGAAAGGGAAGAATCAACGGAACAGTCAGAGGGGGACACAGGAAGAGAAGGAAGTGAGGAAACAGCACCGAAAGACTTCTTGAAGGGACCATGGATGAATCCATCAAACACCGATTATGGGAGGGGAAAACGACACACGGCATTATTCACAGAGGTGGCAGCGATGGCACAAGGAAGAATGACAGTCGAAGAAACGGAAACAGCATTTGTCGTATTAGCAGAGGACGAACCGGCGAGTTACAGAGAGGCAATGAAGTTGAAGGACGCAGAGAAGTGGAGAAAGGCATGTCAGGACAAATATGACCTACTGATGGGATACAAAACATGGGAACTAACCGAGAGACCAGAAGGGACAAACGTCGTAGGGAGCAGATGGCCATTCAGAGTGAAGAGGGATAATCTAGGAGAAGTGGATAAGTTCAAGGTGAGATTTGTTGCACAGGGATACTCACAAGTCCCAGGAGTCGACTTCCAAGAAACAGATTCCCCCACCATTCGACTCACCTCAATCCAACTCATACTCGCTCTCGCAACCAAATATGACCTAGAGCTATGACACATTGATGTGAAGGGAGCTTACCTGAACGGAAAGCTCGACGGCACCGTATACATGCGACAACCAGAAGGATTCGTCAAACAAGGAGAAGAAAATTTGGTCTGCAAATTGAACAAAGGAATATATGGGCTCAAACAGCCGGGGAGAGTGTGGCATGGGACACTGAGAGAGGAAATGGAAAAGCTGGGGTTCAAGACAGGAGAGGCAGACAGAACGATATTTTTCAGATTTGGGGAAGGAGATAACATTGAAATTGCAGGATGGTATGTGGACGACGGACTCCTTGCATCGAACTCGTTAACTGCAATGGAGAGGATGATCAGAGACATCAGGGGGAGTTTTGACATACAAGATTTGGGAGATCCAACACGACTACTCGGCATCCAGATCATCAGAAATCAAGAATGCAGCACCATACATATCTCCCAGCCAGCATTCATCAACACTATCGCCAAACGATTCGAAATAACACCTGGACGTACAGTGAATTCCCCAATGGATCCAAATATCGAACTACGAGTCTGTAGAGGACAGGAATTATAGGCAGTAGGTTTGGACTTGATACTCAAAAGAATGGACTAGAAATCAATTCACTCTCAGTGAATTTAGTTGTCACTTTAAATATATTATACACTACCTAGAAATCAATTCACTACAGTATTTCTAGGTCAACAAATCGAAAAGAAACAAGACTAATTTACTTGCCTCTCTCAGTGAATTTAGTTGTCACTGAGAGAGGGGGGAAATGTGTCTCAGGCACATGTACTACTAGCCGGCGCTTTAGCGCCCATGATGCCACGGTGTGCCATGCTAAGCACCCGTAGAACGTAGCACGGTAGTGAACAGCTGCAGCTCAAAAAGGAAACTTGTCCACAACCACCCACAAAGGGTCGGTTGGACAGAACATGAAAAGAAGTAGAAATACAGCTTCGAAAAATCAAAGAAAAATTTGACAAATCATAGAATGAATGTCAGCATGGTTTCAAGTCAAAATCAAAAGAAATACGAATGGTGGAATCTATTTGGCTTGATTTTGGTGCAGGAGCATAAATGCACCCAACAGAGTCTCCACCTCCACATCAGAAATCGTCGACTACACCTATGTGTCGATAATCGGAAGCTTAAACTACTGTGCCGTGGCAACTCGACCTGACATAGCCTATGCGGTTAACAGATGCGCACAGTTCTCATCTAAACCTAACGTCACTCACTGGGAAGCAGCTAAAAGAATCTTGCAATATTTGTTGAACACCAAGGAATATGGGATAATTTACCAGAGGGAAGGTGAAGGGGCCATGGGATTTGCACATAACCTAGCAGGATACACGGACACGGACTTCGCAGGGGACAAAGATGATAGGAGATCAACCACTGGATGGGTATTCACATATAACGGGGCACCTATATGCTGGGCATCAAAGAAGCAGATCAGTGTCAGCAGATCGACGATGGAATCAGAGGTAGTGGCAGGGTCGTTCGCCTCAGCTGAAGGGATATGGCTCATCAGACTAGGGAGGGACTTCAAACATGAATTCACCCCCATCCCCATATTCACCAATAATCAATCCACCATCGCATTCTCAAACGACAGCATCAACAACAGTAGGACGAAACACATCGATATTCATTATCACTACACTAAAGAACAAATCACGGCTGGGAATATCAACCTTCGATACATCAAATCACTCGAAAATCCAGCCGATGTCCTCACCAAACCGCTACCTGCTTGCAAGCACCTCCACATCCTCGGAATCCTCGGAATGCGTCGAGCTTGAGGGGGAGTGTTAGAAACACTGAGGAAACACTATACCATATCATTATCCTCACTAATACACTCGTCGATATCAAACAGAACCAACTACCCACACCCGCACATGCATACACTCACTCCAACCCATCCCCGAGATCACCGAACTCCAACACACATGTTCGAACCTACTCGATCAACGCACCAGATTACTCCGATGATGTAGGAAGCTATACCATATGCTTTCACAGTCCAGAACTCCCCTATACACCCTACACAAGCATGCCGAGCCCGGTCCCAAGACCTACACGTCGTGTGATCACGTGAGCTGATCAAGGGACGTGACTTGATGGGTCGGCCCTGTACAAATCTCGAACCTCTTCCCCTATTCCTCCCCACATGCCATATGCCCCTTTTATCGATACAATTCAACCCCTAACCGACATGTACACGTCGACATTAACCTTGACATTTCCCTCTTCGTCTATCCTTTATTCCAGTTGCATCACATCCAAGAAAACGAAGAGTTTTCTTCAGTAGTTAAATACCACGACTTCTACACTACATTCTAGCAGTGAAATCCGATCTCATTTGCTCTATATTGCAATAGCTAAGTCTTGATAGCATTTATCATCAGACGCATATACTTGGTTATATGTGCAGATATTCTTACTATCTCTGATTCACACTCGATTTATCTCACGTTCAGAGATTAAATCATATCACTTTCAATATTATTTTCAAATACTAACAAGACACTCCGCTTGACGTACATCGCTAGAGTCACATAGGGATGAAGCCGTGAGGTAATGCGAGTTCCTAACTTGCCGCAGTAGCGCTTCATTGGGAATGCCCATGTTGTCCAAGCTGGTCCACACCACCGGATGTAATCCGGGATATGAAGAAGTGCGTGGATGTTGAAGTTACATGCTCGTAAATTCTTCTGGTCATACCCGTAGTACCACCTGCAGGTATGCGCTGAGATAACATTCAATTTGATGAAAGCAAATCAGACCTTTCATATTCCTCCACCCATTTAATTATAGATGCCTCCAACTCATCGACTTCTTGCGCAGATATTGTGAACTGGAGACAGTATTTGATGATTGCCACAAGGTCGCAATAGTGTTGGTAATATTTTGCATTGGGGAAGCAATTGTGGAGTAGAACAGGCCCCAGATATTGGAACCAAAAGTACCAATACTCTGCTTTATATTTAGAAGTGGTGATATAGGGCATGGCTCCAATGAATTCCAAGGGAATGGTCTTGAATGCTTCGGCTGTCTCATGCCCGATCTGCTCCCATATGTGGGATGCTATTTGGAATCCAGGGTCCACAGGAGCTCGCCTTTGAATTTGCGAGAGCCCGTCCACTGATCGACTAAGGATGGGCAGATATTTTCGAAGAATAGATGCATTATGTCGTGTGGAAATGACTGAGGAAAATGGATGGATGGAACGCGCAAGAACATGGACAGGCGATTGATACCATATTCCATCCCCAAATCATGCCTACCAACAGCAGCCGCTTGACTTAGTTTGATGAGTTGTTCCTGCAAATTCTCCCTTGTTCGCAGGGGAAGGTTGAGGGGGTCATATGGCTCCTTCTGTTGCTCGCCATGCTGTCGAGGAGGTACAAGGACAGGGTAGTACTTCGTGTTTGATGTACCCTGTATCCTTTCACCCTTGATTAGGCAGCAGCGGCAGGGGCAGTAGGCACCATGACCATGCAGACACAGGAGCTTTGTGATTGCTGGCAGGTCACCTGAAAAGGTAATCAAATACACATGCAAATCAAAGCTCTCCATTGTGATCACATCATAGGTTCGGACACCACGTGCGAGTAATTTGCATTCCTCGATGGAAGGGAAGAAAAAAGAGTCGAGGGCATCGGGACTGTGGGGACCGGGGATCACGCCGAGGGGATTAAATTTTCCGTGCATGTGCGTATTTCAGGTGGTAAGTTGAAGTGTTGAAGTTGACAAGGATAAGTGGTGAGTTTTTTTTATTTTTATTTTTATTTTAATCCAATTTATCGTCTTTTGGGGCCGCGCCCTATGTAAGACGGTGTGTACATGCTTCGTCACGTATTGTTTCCTTCTCGCCTCTAGACCTCTATCTCAGCTTGTACCTCGCGGGCGTAGCCCTGGGTGTGTCCGTGCCTGTATGGGCGGGGTAGGTGAGTTCTCGGGCCCGTGGTTCCTCTGTCTGTCCCATCCCGTGCTCTGCTACCCTCTCGAGTTCTTTGGGAGGTGTCGTGTTTTCGTGTGTCCTCTCGAGCTGTGTTGTCTCGTTGTGGTTCTTCTGTCTGTCCTGCTTCATTTTTTGTTTCCCTCCATTGCTCCTTCAGGGAGCATCATGTTCCCGTGTGACTTCTTGAACCTCACTGTCTCGTGTATATATCTGAACAAGTGTCCCATAGCTCTGTGTCCGCCTAGGAGTGTCTTCACCAATTTAGCCCCCCTTCTAAGACTCTTCTCCAGTCTCCTCCTGGGCCCGCTATATGTTGGACATCGAAACATGTAGTGGTGTATGGTCTCTGGTGCGTTTCGGCACATGGGGCACAACGGTGAGTCTGCTTTGCCTATCTTGTGCATGTGTTTGATCAAAGCTATGTGCCCCGTCCTGAGCTGCGTGAGTAGGCTCGCGTGTTTACGCGGCATGTTCCTAGTCATTTTCGAGAACACTGCAGACGGCATAGAGGGGTCAATTTCGAGTGCAAACTGTGCTCTTGGTGACTTAGAAAATGCTGTCTGTGCTTGCTGTTTCAGTTTGGCATTGTGCCTCTGCGTCTCGGCCGCCCTGCTTATCGGCAGAAGTCCATGGCACTCTGTTGGTATTTCCCTCTCGCTGCTGGTTGCTCCCTTCGCAGCCTTCTTCGCTTCTGCATCTGCCCTCTTGTTCCCTTTTACCCCCTCATGTCCTGGTACCCACCTCATCACAACCCTCGCTCCCATCTGCTGCTTGACAACTTTCTGGACTTGCCTGTGTACCGCATTGACCAAGTATTGCCCAGGTATGGCGCTCTCTCCTCTGGTCGTCCGGATCGCCACCTGGCTGTCTAGGGCTATCATGTATCTGTCGCTCCTCTCTGCGCATAGCATTTTGGCTGCCATTGCTGCTCCCGCCAGCTCAGCCTCGAATACCGTGTGCTTGCTTTCCGACCCCATGTGTAGGCACACTGATTTGAGTTCCCTCCCATTTTTGTATAGTACTGCCGCAGCTCCTATTCCGCATTCCAGGCATGAGCCATCAGAAAAGACTACCACCTCTGCCCCTTCTGATTCTATCTGCTCGATTGCTTGCTCTTTGTCGTGCGGGATCCGTGTGCTGAAGGCCAGATCCCACTTGGGTCTGAAGACGATGATTTGGATCTTTTCCATCCTGTCTGGGTTGAGCCCATAAGCGTGCAGAATCTCGTGAAGAGGTGATCGATGACGCTGTACATATCTTTTAGCTGTTCTCTTTACTTTCGCAGCGAGTGGGTGGTCGTCTGGTAAACAAGCAAGTCTTCCCGCTGCTGTATGGGATTCTGCTTTGCCGGTCAAATAGGAGAAATTCCATGTATTTTCGAAATAGTGACCTTAAAATATAGCATACTGGTATTGCTATCATTGGGGATGAACTATTTAAACTTCCTCTAATTTCCTACCATTTTTTCGCCATTTCTAATCAAGTCTTTGGCTCAAAACACTTCTATTCTGTTGCAGCAGAGTTATGAATCCACATGTATCCACAACTCTGCTTATTTAAACTCCGACGCGCGCGAGCCCGAACTCGGTGGACACTCTACCGGTTCAGACTCAGCACTCTGGAAATGGCAATTTATTCCCAAGCCTCCACAACACAGTTTGTGCAATACAAACTCTGCCCAACCTATGCTACCATAGCAACAAGGCTATGTTAGGCTGTGCTGTGCCATAGCTACACTCACATTGGGTCCACAAGATACAACAATCTCTTGATAGTTTAGCTAAGAATCCCCCATGGTCACATGACTATCACATGACCTAAACAGCTCAAAGTCACCTGATCATCCACAGTCACCTGACAATCACCTGACCTCAAAGTCACCTGATTATCTACAGTCACCTGACAATCACCTGACCTCAAAGTCACCTGATTATCTACGGTCACCTGACAATCACATGACACCATCACATGACCTCAATCCAGCTTGAAGTCACATGACTTTCCTTCATCACATGATAATCACATGAGCGTGGGAGTTTCTTACATACTCTTAGCTTTACTGTCACAGAGCTGTGACTTTAACCCAATATAGCAATAGAACCTTCCACAGCCTTCCAATAGTTTCCAAACCTTTCCTGAAGCTTCTCTAAGCTTCCACAAGGTTCTTCACAGTAGTAGAAGCCTCTACAAGGTTCCTAGCAGTAGTTACATAAGCTAGATAGATGCAGTATAAATAGCCTGCAGTTTTAGCAGTGAATCAGCCAATACATCATCATCTACTATCCACGTACCTCATGTGACTTGCCAAGCTTGCACAGCTTACTAAGCTGCTAACCCAGCTAGGGTTATTACACTTACTTAGTGTATTAATTCTCAGTTAAGTAGTTGTGTTTCTACTTAGCCACCCGGACTAACACACCAGGTGAAATTCTGCAGAGTGAGTCTGACAATCGATTTCCTTGTCAATTAGCTCTCCAATACCCGAGACGAACTGATCAGTGACTTTCCTGTTCAGTGACTTTCACAAGTCACTTCTTAAACCCTAGTCGCTCGTTTATTGCAGTGCATTGACGTTAATCGGGTCAGTCCACTTACAAACTCTCCTGTGAAGCCATTCCTATCTTTTTGGAATACTTGGACCCCGATAGTCGTCCTCGAACCTACAGACTTTTAGTTTATTGTTCAGTGCTGCTAAGAAATGTATTGCCTTCCATCCGTATTAACTTGGACTAGTTTTTACGCGGATTGCAACCAAGGTACAAATATTAAATTATTTCCGGAGTTGTGCTGCAGCATTGTTTAATATTCTTTGAGTTTCGTATACGACACGTTCTGATAGACCAAAGTGTTAGCTCTGACACCAAAGTCTTGAAGGGTTCCAAAACAGCTGCTCTGTGTATCAGCTTGGCTACTAGCAGCGGAAACGGCATGAGGTTGGCGTGCGCTTCGAGTGTGTCTGTGGCCGTGGTTCTGAGGGCTCCGGTGATGTCCAGCTGTCAAGATTGGATTTTGGGCGTTAATATCGCATGTTAGTGGCGAATGCCTGAATAGCATGTGCGATCTAATGAATTGCCCAGCGAACAGTACCGAAGAGGTAAGGGTTAAGAAGTAAGAGGGTTACTCGAAAAGAATTCGCCCTGATCTACAGTCATAGCAAAATAGCCCGTGGCACTTGACGATGTAACATGCAAGGTGTCATGGAAAGGTTGTCTAAGTAGCGACAATCGCTTCACTGGCAAAGGTGCTCCTTCGGAACCCTTCGCTGACAGCACAGAAAATAACTCAAAGGCTAAGGTAATGAAGAGGAAGTATGAGAACTCACCAGTGATGCCTAAGTCCTCTTCTGGTTGAAGATAGAAATCTACAGGCGAAGGCTCAAGACGATAGTCACAGCAAGGTCAAGTTTGCACAAGATTGACGTATGATAATTAAACTGGAGAATATACATGCAAATGTAGACTACTTATGCTGAATGCTCATATGGTGCTAGTGAATAGGAAAGAGGCCGTCTGGAGTCAGGGTTGGATAGGGGTGCGCAGTCAGGATACATAATAGATGAAATAGACATACAATAGAATGGAAGAGGGGTGCAAACATGAAATGATGGAGAGGAAAGAGGGCGAAGGCCCCTATGTACGAAAACACGCCTTGGGACCTGCATATACACCACCCTGCACGGACTCTTCAACTGCTGGGTTGATCCCACATGACCTACGGGTAGGATGCCCCGCGAATGCATTCTGGCCATAGGAACACCCAAAGGGGGTTGAGTTGAGAAGATGATGGGACCAGTGATGAACCATCAATCCGGGTAAAGGATGTCGATCGTGTTTGATGGCGTGCCTGCTGGCAAATGAAACGAGTAGCGAATGGCCATAAGGCGAATGTGGCGAATAGTGAATGGAGCGAGGAGTGAATGGAGCGAAGACGAGCGAACATGGAAGAGTGGTGAAAGGGAAAACAGGGATAGCTGGGTACAAGAAATAAATGAGTCATGACAGCCTGCACCTCCTTGCAATTCATGATAGGACCAGTGATGAACCATCAATCCAGGTAAAGGATGTCGATCGTGTTTGATGGCATGGCTACTGGCGAATGATGCGAGTAGCGAATGGTCATTTGGCGAATGTGGCGAATAGTGAATGGAGCAAAGAGTGAATGGAGTGAAGCCGAGCGAACATGGAAGAATGGTGGTGAAAGGGAAAACAGGGATAGCTGGATACAAGAAATGAATGGGTCATGACAACTGTGTAGTGAAAACTTCAGCGAAGCTAATTCGTCCTGCCACTATCCGAATGCATCCTGAGCATGTGGGTCTGTCATGGAGTGGGAGTTTAACAGATGATGGGTTCTATGATGGATGAGGGCCCCAACACCTGGCGTCCTGGCAGGAATGATGTGAATAGCGAATGCGAAAGCAGTATGGCGACGAATATTTTGGCAAGATATTCGCTGGTTCGGGAAGCCGTTCGCTGGTTCAGGAGGTCATTCGCTGTGTGCTGATGGATGATTCGCAGAATAAATGAATCATGACACCAGCGCCGCTTGCCTTTGTACCCTTGCTAGCTTGTTTATTTTCCCCTTGGTCCCTTTGCCCCATTTACTTGCTGGTACCAGAAACACGTCAGCGGCGTATAGCAGTTTTGGCACTGCCACAGTTAGGTAGTAGGTTCTCATGTGCTTAGCTGTGATTCCTTTGGTTGGCCTTGCCAATCTTCTGTATTGTCCAATGTATGCTTCGCCCTTCTTTAGTGCGTAGTTTGTATGTTCCTTGAACCTGAGTTCTTGGTCCATGATCACTCCTAGAAGTTTGTGCGTCACTGTGGGATCTATGCGGTGCTGACCGATTCTTATTGATGGCCTGATCAGCGGTCTGGTTTTGTTCGTTTTCGTGGGGTCCTTCTCCCTGCGTCTGCTTAACCCCATTAACCCGAACTTGTCCACTGCGAACTGGCATTCATGCCTCGTGGCCCAGCTGCATGCCCCGTCTGGTCTGGTCATTATATCCAACAGCTTGTTGAAAGCTTCCTCGAAGTCGGTACCTTCCGCTGTGATAGTCGTATTGTCCACGAAGCCTACACTATTTTCCCCTTTCTTCCTCTGCGCTATGTCTAGTAGGTCACCATTGTAATACTGGTAGGCGATTGTGGACAAGGGGCACCCCTGGTCCATGCCACACCCTATTGGTCTGGTCGCAGCCATGTGGTCATCAAAACTGATTGTTGTGAGTCTGTTTTGAAATTTTCTGCGTATCCATTCCGTATACTTGATCGGCACCCCTCGTATATGCATAATATTGTGAGTGGGTCTGTCCAACATGATGCTTGGGAAGGCTCCCTTGATGTCCAGGTACAATACTCCCATCACTTTCCCTCTCCTCCATGCGTCCTTTGCCTCTGCTACCACGTAGTGTACCGCGTCAGTGGTTGTACGCCCCGGCCTGCAGCCAAAATGATTGTCGGGCAGCAATCGGTGTTTCTCGGTCATCTTGACCAAACCCTCCGCCATGCAAGCTGATAGTACCTTGCCTAGTGTATCCAGCAACGCTATGGGCCTGTATGCGCCAGGCACCGTATAGTCGGCTTTGCTTGGTTTGTGGAGGACCCTCGTGACCGAGTCCCTCCACTCAGCCGGGTAGGTCTTGAGCTCGAATGTGGCTCGGTAAAGGGGTCCTATGTATGGCAAGAGCACGTCAATACATTGTATGATGAGTATGTTTGGGATACCGTTCTCCCCCGGGGCTTTGAACGGGTTGAGTTTGTTCACTGCCCTGCGTATCTGTGTGTTGGATATTGGTTCATACTCGAAGGCCGGGGTCGGGCACTCGTAGTCTGGTGGAATTCTCTCGGCATTGGCGCTTGGCTTTGGAAAGAATGTGTCGAAGAGTAGGTCGGCTTTCTGATCATTTGTCTCTGTGATCAGCTGCGTCCCATTTGGTTGCATCATTGTTAGTGTCGGGATGCATACCCGCCCCCCATCAGCTGCCTCTGCTAAGGCATACCTGTGCGCTGTCCAGATTGTTCTCTGGTCTATGCCATCGAGGGAATCATTCCAGTGATCTTTTTTTGATTTCTCAATGGCTTCCACATACTTGTTCCTTGCGGTCCTGTACGCATCATGCGCTGCGTCGGCTGGGTTGCTGCACCTAGCGTATGCTCTCCTACCCAGCCGTCTGGTTTCGGCTCTGCTGCGTGTTAGCTGTAATGACCACCATCGCTTTGTGTAGGGTGACAGGTTGCTTTTCAGTACCAGTTCCTCGGTGGTTGTCATTATAGCCTCTGTTAACACGTGCAGGAGGTGGTGGAATTGCTGAGGGGTGGTTGGGGTTGGTTCACGGATTGCCTCCCTGAGCCTCGTTCTGAGCTGCTCGCCATATCCCTTCCAGTTGACCTGTCTAAAGTTCGGTTTGGGCACTTGGGCATTTGCCATGACGGTTACATCGAGTATGGTGTCGACTGGGAAATGATCGCTCTTGGGGGGTAGGTCTTCTGGTACTGTTCTGCAGCTAACTAAGCTCTCTATCAATGAAGAGGAGATGAATACGTTATCTGTGCGAGTGTAGTTTCCAGTCGCCATTGCTTTGAGTGTGGGCATGTCCTTGGGCAGTGCCATGTGTAAGTCATGGTCCGCAATCGCGTCTAGCAGTACTTGGGCCTCGTCTAAGTTGGCTCTGGTGAACAGGTGCGAGTTTCGTAGCTCGTCCCACATCGGATGGTGCCTGTTAAAGTCGCCCAGCCAGACCATGCCTGCTGCTTCTCATCCGTGTGCTCTTTCTTCCACTGCACTTTTTTGAATGTATTCCTGTATGGCTCTTATACTGTTAGATTGTGTACAGTCGGCGTAGATGTTTATAACAAGCACATCACCCATGTTTGTTTTGACTTTTATCGCTGTGATGTCCGGCGTCCCTATTTCTACTGCTTTCCACCCGCCTGTCACGATTTTCTTGCTTACAAGTATCATCAATCTTGTCCACCTCTCTTTGTCTCGAAAGTGAGTCTCCGGGTATACCGAGTACCAGCTGGGGGTGGCTCTGGCGTTGCCTAGGAAGTCAATATGCGGTTCTTGGATGGCAAGGATGTCATAATGGTCAGGTGAGCACTTAGCTAATATTTCCGATGTTGCGGTCAATGATTTGTTGGCGTTCTGTTGTCTAACCCTTAGTTTTGCAATCTGTGAGTTGTCCTCACTCATCCTCGGTGTGGATCATTGTCGTCTGTGTTTCCATCTCTCCCTTGTGCCCTCTCACGGCTGCTTCTGATTCCGTAATCGTCCAGCCTACTCTGTCTGCCTCCTCCAGGCTCCCGTCTTTGCCACCCTGGGTCCCTGTGTCCCACTTGTGGGTTGGCTCTTCTCTTGTCCCCCGGCGCGCTCCCTCTGTGTTCCGACCTCCCCCTGTTTTGGGGGCCGTCCTCTCTGCGCTGCGATCCCTCCTGGTCATCATGGTACGTTCGCTGTTCAACGGGGGCTCTCGCCCCCTCTGCTCCTCCCCTCCTGTCCTCTCTAGTGCTGGCCTTCCTGAGTATATCGCCAGCGTCCTCTACATCCTCCACCACCCCCTGTTGCTCCCACGTCCACGGGCACTCGTTCGGGAAAAACCTATGTGTGTTCAGGGTCGCTTTTTCGGCCGCCATGCATGCTGCCCTGAATATCGGGCATGTTCTGTCCCACGAGGTGTGCCCATGCACGTCACAGTTCACGCATTTGAATTTCTGCGGGTCGATCTCCTCACACTCTGCCGTCCTGTGCTCCATCCTGCACGTTCCGCATGTCTCCTGGCCGTTGCACTCCGCTGCTACGTGCCTTGCGTTGTACTTTTGACACTTCAAGCAGCAGCGTGGCTCCCTTTTCATCCTTCTAGCCCACGTTCTCTTGCCGGCTATGATGGCTTCGGCGGTCGTGAACTTCGCGATGATGTGAGCTGACTTCTGACCCGGTGTCCTTCTGTGTATAGGCTTTATCCACCGGGTCGAGAGCAGGGATCCGGTGGGTAGTTTTGAATCTCGCTCGATTTTTTCATTTCTGCGAGCACATCGGGTGCATGGCCCAAGGGCACATATTCTACTATTACCGCTAGGTATGTCGGTCGAGTTGTGGCTCTCTTCTAGGTTAGCGACGGCTTCGTTCGCTTTGGCTACCAGCTCTCACTCCGTTAGCTCGCTGAGTGTGTTCTGTTCCCCTTGTGGGTCTATGTCTATCAGTATCTGCTTTGCTCTTGCTTTCACCTTCGCTAGGTTATTGGGATGTGACAGAGGTACGTTACCCTTGAGTGCAGCCACGTATGTTGCCTTCCCTAGTCCGCCTCCCGTTCCTTGTTCCCTCATCCTCCCCATGTTGTTTAGATGTTCCACTAGGTTGCTGCCGTCTCTTTCACGATCTCTGTTGCTGTCTTGGCGTCATCTATCGCTACCTCCACCTTGCTGAGGATGGCCTCAAGACTTCGCTCGACGTGCTGCTTGACCGCTACCCCCACCGCCTTCGCCGCTTCCTCTAGCATAAGTATTGCTACCGCTCTGGCCCCTTCCTGTAAGGTTTTCCCACTTGCATTGTGCGCTAGGGACAGCAGAGTGTAGCTGAGCTGTTCCGTCTATAGGGGGTCGTCCTTTGCGAGGTACCTGTACCTATCAAGGTATTGCCTCGCTTGTTCTCTGGTTCGCACCGACACATTCGGCTCCGCTAATAATTCCGTTCTGGTTTTACTGCTAGGCTGCTGTGTGTTGCTCGCTCTTGTGCGGCCCTGTGACATGGCCGGCACTTGGGGTTCGATGCTTGGTGGCATCAATTTTTAGGTCGCTTCTTTTTGTAGGAGCTGGATGCAATCACTGACTGTTGTCAGTGATACACCGATTGGGTGTGAGTATAATGTGTTTGGCCGGGAAAAGAGATTTTGGTGTTTTTGGGTGTGATGGTAGGCATGAGAAAGTTTTTAAGTGGTGAGTTACTCTTGTGCTTGCCAAGCAGAGGCCGAACAGCAAATATCTATCCGCTGTTTGAGCCTTGTGACAGTGTATACGAAGCTGGTCCATTTGCTCTCTCCATTGATCACCAAACTGCTCCTCAAGTACTTGCACCAAGTTTTCATCAGTTATCTCATCTTCGACCTCTTCTTCCTCAGCATCATTCTCATCCTCTGATTCAACGAGTGGTGGGATTGGCCCCTCCGCGTCTTCTGCCTCACTGTCTGAGCTGTTAGTGCTGGCAATGTAGTCATAATTGACCAGGTCGTTATCGAATGCGATGGCGTGATTGTCAAGATCTAGATCTTGAACGAGGGAACCATCGTCTTGATAGAAATCCCCTGGAACTGAGTTGAGCACATCCGGATCTCCACTGGTGCTACTAGGGCTTCCAGTATCCAACGAGTCGCTTGCATGGCCTAGTGCAGCTTGCACCCGCTTCCGGTGACGTTCACGTTGAACTCGTCCCAGCGCCTTGGTGCAAGAGGGCACACAGAGGCACGGTTCCTTGCCCACCATGGAGGATGGCCCTGGTGTGGGATTAGAATGCACTTACCTCTTACAGAATTTTCGAGCCCTGGAGTGAGTCAACCGGTTGTCCTGCATACAGGACTAGAAAAAATTGCTAATGTCATTTCGACTTCCGCAGAGTTATATAAGCACGTTCTTTCGCACTCTCATCTTCATCACCAAACCAACCTCTCACCTTCATCACCTTCCTCGCTCCCCACACCTACAAACCGATGTCATCCAGCTCGTGCTCATATTCCTAAGAACAGGTCGAGAGTGCGTATGCCAATCTCTTCGCACCCCCCACCTAATTCCCTTTGTAGACCTTATGAAGGTGCTAGCTTCCAAAGGCCTTGGACCTGATGATATTATCAAATCATTATCTAATGGTGAGCCCTATCAATGCACATATATTATTTATAATTGGTCCTTCAGGCTCTGGGACCTCACCTCAGGCTAGTGCGAAAGCTGGACTCACATCACCACCAGACAACAGCCCCTTTACCGACCGCTCGTTTTCAGAGCTTATCCCCTCTCTCTGTCAAAGCTCCTCCTCCAATCCCCATTTTAAGCCAATCCGTGTGCCTCCTCCCCGCAGGTTCTCCCCACTGACTCGTGAGGCCCGTAAAGCCCGCAAACATCCTCAACTTGTCTCTGATTCTCAACAAGACACTAGGGAGTCTGTCGGCTTCAACAGGAGGATGAGGGTGGCTCTTGTTATGAACCCCTAGCTGAGGATGGGTCCTTTGTCGACGACGACGCAGTATCAATGATCGGTGATGATACCCAGGTGTCGACTATGATAATGGCTATGGTACAGTAGAGTGTGAACTCGAAGCAGTGCCTGAGGATGTAACTGACGACAGAGATCACAATGAGACAATCCAGGAGGATAGCAATCATCTTGGTGCAGACAAAGACGGGAGGCAGACGAGGATGGCGATGTCGGCACAGATGAGGGTGGCGATGCTGAAGCAGACGAAGATGGTGATGTCAGCGCAAATGAAGACAGCGATGAAAAGGGTGTGGTTGGTGCCAGTGGGAATGCAGGTGAAGATGATCATACTATGTGTCTTATTAGCCTCTGATGCATGATAATTCCAGCCACTAGCGATACTCAGGTGCCCCAGAGGAAGGCAAAGGAAGAGGTGGTCATCGACTTCACCTTGTTGGACCTCCTTCGCAGAGTGATGCAAGGAGAGGTAATTCCGAAGATTCTCAAACCTAAGGGACTGGTGGCCAGGATTTCAACATCTGGAAGCACATGGGCCTTGACCTGAAGGACGAGGGAGATAAAGCAACATATAAAGATGTCATGGTAAGTGTTTCTTTATTGTGCGCTTCACTTTACTGATTAGTCCACAGCGCTCCATTAAGTTGTGGAGTAATAAGAAGCTTGACATATGTCAATCGCTGCGTCACCAAGAAAGCCAAATGATTACACTCGTGGAATTGAAAGTAAGTGCTAGTATGTAGAATTATATGTTGTCACTTTATCTCTGTTATGCAGGTACTTGAGGACTGTCCCAAACTAAGACATTTCCAAGACAACTGGCCTATTAAAGCGCTTATTCGACAGTACTTAGAAAACTCATCGGAACAGTATCGTGCTGCCACCAAGCAGCGAGGACAGCATTTTCAGAATCAAGAGGAGGCTGAGGTCGAGATTGTGCCCCTGACACCCATTGTTGCTCAGACTGCTGCCAAATCACGTGCACATGCAAAGTCAACCACGGTCTCCACCAAGTCGTCCAGCACTGCTGCCAGTTCCTCTGCAGCTACCACCAAATCAGTCTCACATGCGAAGTCAACAACTGCCGCCGCCAAGTCCTCGACAGCAGTTGCCAAATCGGTCATTGCTGCAAAGACCACCACTGCCGGGACGAAATCGGTTGCACCTGCAAAGGCCTCCGCTGCCAAGTCCAAGCTTACTGCCAAGTCCACCGTTGCCCCCAAGCCCCAGGCCATCGTAAAGCCCACCACTGAGCCTAAACTCTCCATAACCACCAAGGGCAATGGTGTCACAAAGAAGCAAACGATGAAGGCTTTGGTGAGGTACATTCCTATACATTATCAACATTTATTTGACTACTACACAGGTTGCAGCAGAGGCTAAGTCTACACTGGTCAAGAAAAAAGCTAAACCGACACCACTCTTCGATGCCAGCTCTAATCAGGATCTGGCCGACCCTGCGCTCGAAATGCTTGGCTTCAATTCCGCTGGTCCTAAAGCCAAAGTTGTCAAAGGCAAGAAGAAGAAGACAAGCAAAGCTGAGAACCCAGTTATTCAAGACATCACTGGCTTAAACGAGAACTCGAACAAGCGTAAATGGCCCGCTGCAGATGTTGAGAATCTCGAACTGCCGGCAAGTCTCTTCATTGTTATTTTGATTCATATCTCTGATATCTGCCACTTCTGTTATCGGATTACAACAGGCCAAACGGGCCAAGCTCGCCATTAAGGTATGTCCAAGTTATTCTTGTCCTCCAGTGGCTTATCATTATCACAGGGCACGTCTCAAACCATGCTTGCCGCTAAGGTATGTCCGAGTTATTCTTGTATTCCATTGGCTCATCATTCTTTCACACACAGGGCATCCCTCAAAGCAAAAAGGCTATGGTTCGTGGCTGTGTTCATATTGCTTATCTAGCTCATCATTATTTCTCTCAGGTGGCAACTAAACAGAAGGTGCTGAAGGTAAACCTTTCACATTAATGAGATCTCCTTTCTGACATTTTTTCAGGCCTCATCTTCCACCACTCTCTCTGCGCCCACTGTAAGGAAGTCCAAGCGGCAGGACATACCAGCCCCAGGTTAACCATGTGCCGCATCCTCTTGTATCTTTGCTCACCTTTGTTCTCCTCTGCACATCCCGATACCACGACTAAGTCAGCCGTCTCATCGTATTTCCATGCCTCTTTCATGCAACCAAGCTCGTCACTCATGCTTTATGCTTTCCACAGTGGTTCACTCTCACAGCCTCTACCTGCCGTATCCGCTCCCTGTTGCCCCTTCATCACATTTCGATATCTTTCATCGCTCTCGATTGCTGACACATTCTCATTTTCCGCCACACGCGACTTGCTTTCAATATTTTCCCTGCACATACCACTTACCTAGATGCCAAGCTCGCTCGCCCCATCTCGATTCCCTACTCACTTCAATTCCTGGCACGTTCAAAAATGCGCTCAACTCTGCACGCTGCTATGCGTCCTCACGATGTCTCAATGGTCTAGCTCTGTTTTTTGCTCTTTATTCCATACATGTTCACTCCTACGCTTTGCTATGTGATCGCCTGCCATGTATTTACAACCTGAAATCAAGTTCATTTGTGGCTATATAGAAGTCCCAAAAGCACTTGGATACCACGCAAAAACCGCTGCCGGCAAGCCACAAAATGCACTAAAATGTTCATGATCACTACTGAATTTCAGGCCATGCCGATAGGGGGAAAAAAACTTAAGGTAGCCAGTTCCAAGCTCCTTTTGAACTTCTTAGCAGTCCCTTATGGACTGATTCTCCAGGCGCCAATTGTACTGATTTTCAGGGGGCTGCAGTGACTGGTTAATGACTGCGCCACGTGATATAATGCGAGCAACAAATATTACTATACTGCATCTTAGGAACTCATTCTATTTGTCTTTAGGTTATGGGCCCAGCCCTACATATTAGCGCAGACCAGGATACAGCCAGGACTTGTAAAAGCCACAATGACTAGCCCAGTTTGATCACAATAGAGGATTTGGAGGGGATTTGATGGGGATTCAAGATATGGATTTGGAGGGCAAATCCATCCAAATCCTCAAATCACCTCCAGGAGGTGATTTGGGATTTGTGCGTGATGACTAGTTTAGGGCCCACGAAGACGCCGGCCAAAATCCAAATCCAAATCACGCTTCGGGATCTCCCTTTGTGCCTGCAGAAAGTAACCCGGAAACTGAAGTACTCACTAAAGTGATTCCATACCACCACTACAGTCTAGTGGCCTGGTCCAAGGCCATGCTGCCAACCAGTTATGACACCTGTGCAAGCCTTTGAATCTGGTCAACTCAGTAAAAACTCTAAAAAATACATACTTCCATCTTTTTTTTTATTCTTCGACAGTGTTTCTCTTCTATATTTTTATATAATTTTGAGTTTCTCTTGATCTATGTTATTTGTTATTTTAAGAGGACACTTAAAGGTCAATTAATGCTTTCACATATGTTACTTTGTATTTTTTAGGGATACATTATAGTGCAGAACCACCTTTGGCTGACAGGCTAGCAAGAGAGCCACCCTGCCATGTACAGCACCAGCATTCTCAGATCCTCTCAAATCCAGTTTCAAAACATGCTAATCACAGTTAAATCTCGATTTCAGGGTATTGTCGGGTGTTATAAAAAATTGAAATCCTCCGTCAGATCCTCATCAAATCCTAGCCAAATCCTCTACTGTGATCAGCCCTATTATCAGACAAGCACTGGAAGTGCTTATCATGTTTTTCTGAAGCTTCGTGTCATGATGTATTTATTTCCTATACCCAGTCGCTCTATCCTCTCATTCCTCACTCGACCTCTATGTTCGCTCCAATCGGCCTTCGCCGAGTTTGGTGATCGGTCTTCGCTGTTCATGTCATTCGCCATAGCCACACCATCAAAGCAGGATTGACACCCTTTGACCGGCTTGGTGATTCATCACTGGCCCTACCTCCTCCTCCTCTCAACCCCCTTTCGATGTTCCTATGGTCGGATTGTCATGACCCATGTATATCCTGCACCCAGCTATCCCTGCTTCCCTTTTCACCACTCCTCCTCCGTGTTTGCTCGGCTTGCCCCTCCCTTCAACAACGCCTCCTCTATGTCCTCTCCGTTTGCCCTTCACCACATTCGCTGAACGACCATTCACTGCTCGCATCATTCACCGGCAGGCACACCATCAAACGCGATCGACATCCTCTACCCGGCGTGATGGTCCATCACTGGCCCCATCATCTTCCTAATGCAATCCCTTTAGGTGTTCATATGGCCGGGATGCATTTGCGGGATGTCCTACGCATAGGTTGTGTGGGATCAACCCAGCAGACGAAGAGTCCATGCAGGGTGGCATATATGCAGGTCCCAAGGCGTGTTTTCATACATAGGTGCCTTCACCCTCTTTCCTCTCCGTCGTCATGTTCGCACTCCTCTTTCATTCTATTGTATGTTTATTTCATCTATTTGTACCATGACTGCGCACCCCTATCCAACCCTGACTCATGACGGCCTCTTTCCTATTCGCTGTTACCATACGAGCATTCGATATAAGTAGTTTACATCCGCATGTATATTCCCCAGTTCAATTATCATACGTCCATCTTGTGCAAAACTTGACCTTGCTGTGACTATCGTCTTGAGCCTTCTCCTGTAGATTTCTATCTTCAACCAGAGGAAGACTTAGGCATCACTGGTGAGTTTTCATACTTCATCTTCGTTACCTTAGCCTTCAAACTATTTTCTGTCCTGTCAGCGAAGGGCTCCGAAGGAGCGCCTTCGCCAGCGAAAGGATTGTTGCTACTTAAACAACCTTTCCATGGCACCTTGCACATTACGTCGTCAAGTGCCATGGGCTATTTCGCTACGACTGTAGATAGGGCGAACCCCGATCGGGTAGCCCCTTATCTTCTGAACATTTATTGGTTCACTCTATTCGCCAAATGGCATACCTCTTCGCGCAAGTTATTCGGGCATTCGCTGTGTTCACTAATACATGATACGAACGCCTAAAAAACCAATCTTGACACTTCGCAGTGACGACTACTTCTCCTTGTGCACAAGTATGGAATCAGGGTCGAGATCGCTGAACCAGTGGGAAGTGGTGATGGAGACTTACCCCTTGCCAGTACATGCCATTCCAGTGGCTCCTGCAGATAGTGTGGCGCTGTAGGATGCTGTGTATGATGGTTCCCTTGTTGCTCGATGCCAAGCATGCAACAACAAAGCAACTGGAGGAGCAGATCTGTGCCCTCCAGCGCAAGCCCACACCTACCAATGGCGCAGGAGGAGCCTGCCACACAACCCATGGCTGGCGCATCATCCCACATGACAACCCCATTGCCATCAGATGTGGCCCAAGGACTTGTGACCCGAATCTCAGCCCTGGGACCCAGCTCCAACCCACCAGCCCCGGATCTGCTGACCGGGATAGCCACCCTGCTGAGCCCATCCTCCATGGGCCTGAGGGAATTGTGTCAGTCAATGATGTCCCCAACAGCTTCTGCTCGGACAACTCTGACTTGGTCCACCATGCACCATGTTGGCCCCAGCATGTCTCCAAGAGGAGATGTGCAAAGGGTTATGGAGACCCCATAACCTACAACCCCACTGGTGACATCCAGAAACAGGTCACCAGTGACTACCTGGTCCAGTTGTCAATGCACACAGTCAATGACCCAGCGCTGGCGAAGGCCCTTGCCACTGCACAAGAGGCATACATCACCAGAGAACAGGAGAAGGCCCAGATGGTGATCCCACTGGCACCGTCTGTGTTGTTGCCCCCACTGGCAACAACAGTTGCTCATCATTACCTGGGGGAAGGGGAATGACTACCACATGGGGAACGCCCTTTCTGCGTGACAGGCTGTCTCCCACAGCCCCTGGGTAAGAAGCTGCCACCCACGCAGAGTGGTTTGACCTCTGCAACATGAATGAGCAGAGGTTCAAGGACCTCCTCAAGAGGGCAAATAACAGGCCCCAAATCAAGCACACATGTGATATGACCATCGCATTCAAGTGCATTTGGGACCTGACCTGAACCCACAACCCTAATAGGGGCGTTCAGTCCTGAGTTGAGAAGTCGCTTGTCGCTGCTACAAGCTGCTTGTTGGAAAAGCTGCCCCGAGGGTAGCTTCTAGCAGCGGCTGCTGCTGGTCGCAAGTGCCCAAAGCTGCTGGTTCGGCATTCAGCAGCCAGTACATCTGTCATTCCACCTGCACCCACCTACAACAGCCTTTGTAAGCGCAAACTGTGGTCAAGACTTTTATGATTAATATCAGATTAAAATGTTTTTGATATATAACTTCTATTGCTTAGCGGCTGAACCGCTATATTCGTCCCGTTGCTTTGTGCTGACTAAGCTCAGGGAGGCGCGCCCGTCACTGATGGATGGTGGTCACGTGACCGTATCAATGGAGAAACGGGTTCGATCTAGAGAACGGCTGTCTCAAAAGGCTTCGCTTTTGAGATAGTTTAGAGTAGACAGTAATAGTAGGCTCTCAACGAAAAACTATCATGGATTAAGTTCTGTAGCTATCAAACAAGACTACAGTGACTTCAGGGGGTGAAACAGTAAATTCTGGATGATCGGTTCATACATTCGTGGTAGCTACTTATACTATAATAGTGATAACTACCAGTGTTCAGGATAATGGATAAATGGGTCGAAAAACTATGTGTAACTAAAGGGGTGACTATTTGTAGTCATAAAGCCATGAAAAAGATGGGGATAATAACAGGGGTGATAGGCTTTGGAACAGAGTCTTGTACCTACTATACAAAGCTCCTGTCTACATGATGTTAGGATAGTAATCAGCTGGTCATGTCATGGAGTTCAATAGAAAATGGAAATTAGGTTTCTCTTGTGCAACATATATGCTGCTCTTGGTGAGGGGGCTGCCATCTCTGTGCCTCTTCTATGGGGCAGCTGATCAAGCATACGTGCTTGGAATGACGTTCTGTCATCATTCCGCAACATCCGGTGCTCCTGCGCAGTCTATGTTCCTCTGCGGTGTTTGGTGCCCGCACCTCCTTGGTGCCTGTGGCCTGGCGCCTGTCGACGTCATGGCCGATGCCATCTGTCGATAGGCGCGCTGTCTCTGATTGGCCACACATGGCCAATGCCTTCGTTCCTGTATCTTATCTAATCAATAGATAAGATAGCTACTGATCGTGATGTCATGTGCCGCTTGCGCGTGTTGATGTCTGTGATATTGTGAGTGTCGTTTCCATTCTTTAATAGATTTTTCTTTTTGTTTCTTTTGTTAGTTTCTATATATTAGGATGATTTAAATATCATAGTTGCGTATATCACAACAAAGGCAAGCGTGTGCATCACCCTTACATAAGATAGTTGATCATAGTTTTCGGTCTAACCATAAGTGTTTCCACGGTGGAACAACCAATCGCAAAAAGGATAAACCAACATACTGTACAATGCCAATGTAACCGTAATTCCTACACCGTCCACCCTGAAAAGGGATAGGAGTTATTTACAATGCCTTATTTTCATTCGTCACAATCTTTGAACATTTCTACAGGAGTGAATATATTTGAAGATGTACATCAGGTAACAAGTTTACGGTGTACTGTAGAGATACTTATAAGTATGGAGTGTGTGTATTATTTGCCTTTTCTGTACTGTCCAAGCTTATCTGCGTGACAGGTACACTTGCAGCAAAGCCAGCAGAGAGCAATTGGTAAGCCGCGCTGGTACCATCCGCCCAAAACGCTTGAACTACCCCTTTGTTGCACCAGCAGCTTGTTCGACCAGTGACCCTGGCTGGTCCAACAAGCTGCTTATCAGCTCAGGACTGAACGCCCCTAATGAGGGTTGCTTCACTGTTGGCCCAGGCACAGCCACTGACATATGTGAGGCATTCAAGAGTTGGCTGAACAACCCTGATGGGATACCCCCCAGCCATCCACGAAGAGCTGTATGGCACACTGAACATCCATGATGTGGATGTCTGGATGTGGTTGAGGGTGCTCGCCCTGAAGAATAGCAGGCCACTGTTGCCACTCAGACCATGGCTAGATGAGCTGTTCACCACAACAGGACAATGGTGGAGCCTTGTGAGCCCCTCTGAGGTCTGAGTCCCATTGGGGGACACCCTCCAGGCCTCAATCACAGGCATCTTCCTGATCCAGGGTCGGGCTGCCCATGACATCCTGTAGGAGGAAGTAGTGAGCTGGCTGGCCAAGCACACCAGCCTGACCCAGGGGCTTGCAGCCCGGGTAGAGAACTTGGTTCAATGTGGCCTCATGGGCACCGTGTTTAGCATGGCTGGCCTTATAGGACAGAAGAGGCAGCTTCAAGTTGCACAGGCAGCCACATGCAAGCAATGGCAACCTCTCAAGCTGCCATCGCTCGGCTGGACCAAGACCTCGCTGCAGCACAAGGCCCTTCCCCAGTGGCTGACCCCACCATTGAGGAAGCCTTCTGACAGGCCATGGGCATTGAGCATCTGTTCAATGCCCCTGCCCCTAAACCAGAGTTGTTGGTCAATGCTGGTCCCGCCGCCTCCATGGAGGCGGCCCTGCCACTGGATCCTCATGATCCCCCACTACCCTACAGAGATGTTGATATGTTGGATACAGCATATGAGGACTTGGCCAAGGACATCTATGAATGACCTTGAGTTGTTCATAGAGGGGGAGGGTGTAAATGACCATTTACTCGCATTGCCCTTAAGGCAATGCACGACGCTAGTATATTAGCTAATGCTAGTGGATCTGCATGGACCCACTTTGCATGGGAACTGCATGGCAGTTTCCCATCGAACCTTTACCTTACACTGTCACTATGTAGCATCATAATACCACATATTGGTTGAGTTCTGCTGCCCTGGTGATACAAGGTAATAAGATCAACATCTTTTACAAAGCCACACATAGGATCTGAACCCATGAGTATTCCCATGGATCAACTCATGAGTACTCACTGTAAGAATCACTAGTACAATTAGCTCAGTGTTTGCATGTGAATGTGTGGTCAAATGACTGAGGAAGGCTGTTCAGATCATGAATACTTATAGTTTCAATGTTAATTGATGGCAAGAAAAGGAAAACAAAGAAATGGAGGCAAGATGTGTACTTTACCCAAAATGGGTAACAATCCGTGTGACATCACATGAGGGTTATCACGTGTTTGCTCTTCCAACACTCACAAGGTGATCCAGACTTGTGTGCAGTCTTAGGCCCAGCTAGGCTCAACTCAAGTCTCAGGGGCTCAGCTCCAGCTATGTCATGGTCTAAGCCAAGCCAGGGAAAACACTAGTAACTGTCACTACATGCCTCCTGAATACCACTCTTTGGTTGAGTTCAGTGAGATCTTGTGATACCACAAGTCTAGTAAGGCATCCTAACAATGTGAGCATTTATTCAAACCCACAAAGGACATGAAATGGTCCTGCGGCGATCCAAAGCAGCAAGCCTTTGGCAGGCTAAAGAATTGGTTCACATGTCTGTTTCTACACCTGGCCTCACTTATGTTGCTCACACCCTTCTTGGTATAATTCATTTGTATGCAGTTTGGACCTTATTGACTCTTTTGGTGGCTTGGGCATCCACCTCTCCTAAGGGTCGCATCGTGGTAGTTCGACTTGGCGGCAAACTGCACTGGCAGCGGCTCGCTGCAGCTGGCGTGTTCTCCTCTCACATCTGGGCATACACTCTCAGCCTACAGCGGGAGAGAGCTACTCTGACGTCTGGCTTGAGACCCGGCCGAGGGATACACCATTCATGTTCGCAGTAAAAGTAAAACCATAAGAATCCCATGGAAGCCTCTCATTAACAGGCCACATCACGGCAATGAGACATAAACAATCATAGATGAGACTTGACTTACACCTTATAACTAGCAAGAACTCAGAGGCGCTATATATCGTCTCAATTTATCCCCTTGCGGCCAAAAAATTTCTCAGGAATCATTGTTCGTGGTTTAATTGAACACGAGAACGGTTCGGGACGACTAAAATAATATTGATACATATTGAGAAGCAACAACAGAAAAGAAGTTGAACGCACGAAATGGCACCCGAAGAGATGGAATCATGTACAGGTATCTCCGCTCCATTGGCATCCTTGGCGGGAGATATATTGAAGACTTTGAGAATGCAGCAGGCAGCTAGATAAATCGTGTTATCGGCTAGATAACGGCCAGGGCAGATTCTTATAAATAAAATGGCATATTAGCGAGATAGTTGAGAGTCTACTATCACCTAAATTAGCCTTACCTTCGTCCAAAACCAAACGCAGCGGACGGATCTCTGGTACCTGGCCTAAGGAAACGCTCAGGCTCGAAATGTTCAGTATCGGGGCCGTACACAGTCTCGTCATGGAGCATCGCCCTTAGGAGCATGCTTATTTCAGTACCTGCTATTAAGGCCCATAAAAGTGATGACCCCACCATGTATTTCCCATGATAACACTGCCTCGGGGAATAAAGTTGTTGTTGTATACATCATCTTCCATCAACCGGTGTGGAATGCCCAGCGGCGCCGCCGGACGCCACCTAGTACAGAAAAATTTATCTGTGCACTCCTGGCTTTCAAAGTATCAGTTAGGGCACCTTTGTATTTCCTTGCAAACAGCATTCATATACGGAAGGCTGTCGCGGTCATCAAAGGTAGGGAGCCGATCGGCGCCCATAACTTCGTCGAGTTCACGCTGCGCCTTGCGTTGCACATCGGGATAAAGGATCATGGCCAGGATAAACCAGGATAAAGCGATGGCGGTCTAGAGCAATGACGTGAATGGTGTCCTGAACGTCACGAAAAGAGAGCGTTCGTACAGTGTCAGCTCCCGCGAGATACGCAACAGCTCCAGTGTTTCGGATAGTTTCCTCTTGTTGCGGCACATTCGTCTCTGGTAAATCAGCCATACTTTCTAGGAGCGAAGCAGTGACGGAGGGTGTAGCTTTCCCTTGCGTCTTTGGTTGGACTCAATTGACTGACAGAGTGGTGGATGATTAACTCACCAAAGCCTTCTTGCAAGCATTAAACGGAACAAAAGGCAGTCGTGTGACGACCTGTCGCCAGATGCGGGCTTTTGTTTTGAACCCTGCCCCTGGCATCCACTCGGGTACGTATTTCACTGAAGACTAACCTGAGTCAAACCGTCCGAACCTTGTACATTCACTATACGCACATATCGGGAGAATATCAACGAGGAAGCTGCCGGGGATGAGCGCTGACTCCGAGGCCTCCGTCGCTTGTTCAGCAAGTTGTATGTAGGGGTCACCACTCGGAAGCACGTCAATGCCATAGGTAATCTAAAGGTGACATGATGGAGTCGACTCAGTGTTTTTTTCGGATGCATATCATCTCACCTCCATGATTGTAGCGCCTGAAAGGTGTCGAATATGCTCAAGAAAATTATCTGGAGACTTGCGAAGTCGATAAAGAAGCTCTCTGCTCACGTGTTAGTTAGCAGACAACAATGATACAAACGCACGCACTTTGTACGTTTTTCCTGAATGCTGGTATATGCTGTTACGGCAGTGAGGTGGAAGCTTTGATGAAACATCTTGCGGTGACGCCGCCATTTGTCTCCGTAGCGCATTGTCGCGAGATTCCAGTCGAATCCGGCCCTATTATAATAGCCATGAATGGCTCAAGCATGGCGGAGACAAGCGGCAACAACGTACAAGTCATTAACCATGGGGAACTCAAAGCGATCAGAATAAACCGACGATCTCTTCTCGAAGAGGTCGTGCGCGACGGCAAGAGAATTTACAATTACTATGGGTTGTCTAAAGATTTTGATGTAGACAAGGTCGCCTAACAGAAAGTTAGAATTTATTCGTCAGTCATTGATGTGTGAGATCATGCCGTATTGTTTGGCCCAGTTGGTGTATGTCCTCCATTGATGCTCCTTGGGGGCGTCGTAGACGTTTCCTATAATTGCCTTCCCCGGAGGCCCTGGTGGAAGATGTGCGCCTGCGATGTATATACGAGGTCAGTTTCAAGTACATGCTGGTTCGTTCTATATCCGACCTTTTGGGATGTGATTCCGTTCCACGACGAGAAGGAACAAAGTTGCACATATCAAGCCACCCAGTGCGATGTAAATGTTCGATGTCCAAGCTTGGAGAACCATTGAGGGAAAGAAATGCTGCATGAGAAGGTAGAAATGCGGGGCAACTTATATGTTCTACCCCAACCTGGATATTCCCCCCGAGTGACTATGATGTGAGTACATTTGATGGTCAGATATTGAATCTCTATTGCCAACGCATTTCTGATTTTCACGTGGTTTGAAATGGTAGCAGAACGCAATCAATATCCCAGTTCCAAATGGTTGAAATGGCTCCCGAAAGATTATTTCAGCTATGGGACTCACAGAAGCCATTTTACACAAGCTGGCATCGGTCAACCATGTAGGGAATTATGGCATAGTCTTCACCCTTACTGTAAGTAAGTCAAAATTAGTCAGACAATATTACTATAATGTTTGTTGCATATCATGCCCACCTCATTACATGACGACACGATATGATTGCTGCCACCCAACTAAGGACTGCTGGCGTCCAACGAATCCATGGGCCATGCTGCCTGTGCCAGCGTAGAATCAACACTACAATTCGGTCAAACTGTAGCTGGTGAAGTGTATGTCAGTACGCTGAGGTATTTCGAAGCGCCAATGGAACAAGCGTCCGGATTAATGATGCAAACCGCCATGATTGGCTGATGTAACTGATGTCAGTAGCCGCTGCTTCGGCGAGAGCGACTGGCATGAGCCACTACTGGTCACTGTCTCCCAGCGATTTATGACGGCTATTGGAATTGCCGGGGCGGGGGATGGATTTACTCAGCAAGGCTGGGGCATTAGATACTTATCTGAGATGGGAGAGGACCGCTGGCGCACCAGGGATGCAGCGGCTGCGATCAGGCCTAGTCAGGCTGGGGTCATATGCCTGAGCTAGTGGTCGCTGAGCCAAGCTTGTCGATAGAAGCCGGGCAACCATTCCCATTGTAATAAATAGAAGACCAAGTCCTGAGTTGTGATTGTGCTCGGCAGGAATTTATACTACTTCATTTATTAAGCTAGGGTACTTTCGCAAGAGATGGCGGGAAGTATCCGAAGCCCTGATTACCGTCTATATCATCTATGGCGTGATAAGCCTCATTAGGTCGCTCCGGATGTCGATGAAGCGGCTGCGGCAGGCCCCTGAGAAGCGCCCAAAGACCCGTGTTTCGGTCCGGTTCTCTGGATCCAGGGACGGGACCTCGGCCTCAGCAGGCCTCAAGGCGTTCAACGTCCCGTCCCGTCTTTTTCGGCGTCCCGGCTTGCGCTAGGGACTTGGAAAACACTACTGCTTACATCAGTTACATCAGTTACTTACACGATGGTTTACATGATTAAGCAGTCCTGTTCACCACAATTCCTTCTTTCCTCAGTAACCCAAGCTCTTACCCAGGTCAACGAGGCTTTGTTCGAGACTGATCCATCCCCCGAGCATCTCAGTAGATTCACTAAAATCTAGCTTTTGCCTCCATCTTTCACATCCTTCGAGATCCTCTAGAACTTGTGCCTTCGGGAAATTCTTGCGATATATCCCGTATACCTGGTTCCAGTCAAATGCTTCGGCTACCGCCAAGTATCGTTTCCCCCCCATGGAGGGTGTCGTGAGAGCCAGGAAAAGTAGCCGGCCACAGTCACGAACATCGACAAACCACTCTTCCAGAAGGTGAGTGGTGCTATGCAGAGGAAGATGGACCTGACTCACGATTGGGGAGGTATTTGGCCGCGGTTGTGTCGTTTCTCAGGCCAGCTGCTGCCATTCTCGGGGTACTAGCCAGCTCGCCATGCAGCATTGGTCCCATGGTCGTCCCCGGCAATGTGGCTACCAAATCAAATGAGGTCTGTAATGTATATTACAGTCAGTTACGTGTAGTGAACTGACGACCGCTAAAACAGACCTCCTTGACAAACTCCCAGGCCGCCCTCTCAACCTTGATTTTCGCGACAGTGTAAGGGAAGAAGTGGGAGGCCCTTTTCAACATCGGATCGTGATCCACAGGCAGGTTATTTTCGAATATATTCAATACCTCGTCGTTCCAGTCTCTAGCCGTAAGTACTCTGTCGCTGTGCATCGGAGGTATCCTTATGCTCCACAATGTGGATACGAAGACGACCCTCTTGATGGATGGAATTTTCTTGGCAGCTCGAAGCAGGGAGAGCGTTGCTGCGACAGTGACGGGGATTAACTGGGGATCAGACAAGTCGTCCCTAGACATCGCGGCATGCAGTACACCGTCGACATTTTCGAAGGCGTTTGTCCATTGTTCTTCGGAACTTAGGTCGTCCACGATCACGAATTCGAGACGCTTATTGAGTTCATCAGCAGGGATGCCATGCTTCTCGTATCCCGCCTTGAGTGATTCAGCACGCGCCATGGATCTGACTGTCCCACGAACGCGATGACCAGCGCGAAGGGCCCATAGGCCGGTGTAAGAGGCGATGTAGCCGCTTACTCCTGTAATGGCGATCAGTGAGTTTGGTGGGAGGGCGGGCATGGTCAATGTTATCTGGGGCTTAGCCGTCGCTTTACGCCTTTATATCTAGGTAAATTTTGAATAGGAACGTACGCGCGGCCGGATGTGTGCGCGTCGTTTTCCATCATTATAAAGATGACTGTAGCGCTACGACTTCAAATACTGCGACGGGCCCCAATGGCAATCCGTCTTTCACTCAAATTTACGTAACACACCTTCACGATCCAGCCAGGAGAGATGTGCAAGTTCTGGAGCTTCTCTCGCCGTGGCGCCTGGTGCATCCAATTGATAGCCTTCCAGAGAAGCGAGTACTCGTTCGCATGTTCAACGCTATATGTTATAATTCTGTTTCTATTGTTACATTGGTCATACAGTGATGTTGTTTAAACCAAGTTGGACGGATACCCAAAATCTTCCAAACCAACAAAATTCTCCTTGATAGACCTCGCAGAAACAAACCTATAGAAGATACTGACGCTCCCCGCCTTATCATTCGTGCCGCTGGCACGGGCCCCACCGAAAGGCTGCTGCCCAACCACGGCACCTGTGCACTTTTCATTGTAATACATGTTCCCTGCAGCGTTGCGCAGCTTATTTGTGGCATGCACCAAAGCCGACCTATCGTTGGCGAAGCTAGGAACATATAATCAGCAGCGGAAGGAACCGCGTGAATATGCATCACTCACATGGAACCCGTCAGGCCGTATTCGGAGGTGGTGTCAATTAGCTCTAACGTCTTATCCCAGTCGGCGTCTTCGAACACATACACCTGCATGCACTCTTCAGAGAGACACGATCACACATGACTGTCAAGCTTACACTCAGCACAGGACCAAAGATCTCTTCCACCATAGTGATTGATTTTGGGTCCTTGGTGAGAAGAACGGTTGGCCGTATGAAATAACCTTTAGTATCATCCCCTGGGTTATAGTGTAAGCTGAGAATGAAAGTTTGATGAACCCCTGTACATGTGCCTCCGGCGAGAACCTCGGCACCAGCCTTCTTAGCCCTTTCTATGTATCCAGTGATCCTGTCGAATGCGGGTCGACCGCTAAATCACGGATCGACATCCATCAGAAAATTGAACGGATTGCCGAAGACAATTTAACGTACATGACGGGTCCATTGAAAGTTTGGAAGTCAGTCGGGTCTCCTACCTTGATTCGTTGTGTTCCCTTAACGAGTTGATCCTTGAATCCATTTTTCCACACAGTCGAGGAGACGTAGAGCCGAGACAGGGCCGAACATTTCTGACCTTGATGCATGAAGATGAATGGTGAGAGGATGTCTCGCGGAAGAAGCGGAAGCTACCTTGATATTCAAAGGCGCCACGAATAGCCTGGTAAACTGCGTTTGTAACGGCAGCAGAGGAATGCACGACATGGAAGTTCTTGCCACCTGTGAATTAGAATGTCACCCCATAGATCAACCTTCTACGTATTAGGAGACACACCGGTCTCTCCAACAATCCTCGGGTAGCCTTTGTACTTATCCAAATTGGCCGCGATATCCTTCCACAGCTTTTTGAAGACAAACGTACTTCCCGTGAAGTGTAGCGAGGCGAAAGAGGGATGAGCAATAGCCTGTGCCACGACTTCTGGTGGGGGGCCCGGTACGAACTGAATGACGCTCGGAGGCAAGCCAGCTTCAAGAAGAATTTGATGGACGATGTAGTTTGAGTACGTCGCTGCAGGTGACGGCTTCCAAACGACGACATTTCCGACCATGGCAGGTGCTACAGAACTCGTCAGACTCGGGTACCTGAGGCTGCTGCTCACACACCTCCTGGTAGGTTACCTCCAATAGCTGTAAAATTAAATGGAGATACGGCCAGGACGAAGCCCTCCAAAGGACGGTATTCCACTCGGCTTCACAATATATCATAAGAATCAAAGCAGACGGTCTGTCCCACTGTTCTTTGCTTACTTCCATGATCCTGCGAAATTCTTATCAGGCTGCTGAGAATACATCTGCTCAACGAACTTGACACCAAATCGGAAGAAATCCGAAAGCTGCCCCAAAAGAAATACAGTAAGACATCCACAGAAGCGTGGAGCTAAATCCAGATTTGTATACGCGCCTCTGCAGCAGCATCGATTTCAGCTTGCCAAGCATTCTTTCCTTGACCTAAAATAGTTGCTGCCAAGAGCTTGTATCTATACTTGCCGCTCACGAGGTCCGCCGCTTTAAGAAAGATGGCTGCACGATCGTTCCAGGGCATCGTCTCCCAGGCTTCTTTCGCAGCGAGAGCACCATCTATAGCAGCTTTCACCGTAGCTTCATCGGCCTCATGGTAGACAGCTAGATGTTTCGCATGGTCCGAAGGGATCGGTTGCTTGGCCGTTTTACCTGTCTTGACCTGAAGGTGGCAAAGGACAGGTGGGAAATGGCAGTCTAAACGGCAGTGGGCTCAGCTTACCGGCTTTCCGTTGATGACGATTGGAACCTCGAAAGGTAAGGCCTGCTCCATATCGCGGATAGCGCTTTCTAGATTCTTCCGCTCTACTGAGTTAGGTGCATAATGCCTCTGAACACGCCGGAAATGGTTAGCTATTCGAATGTCGGATACATAACGTCTCACAAATGGTTCGTTTTCGACTTGAGGCACTTTGAAGGAGGCAAGCTGAGCATTGGCCATGATGGTTCGCAAGACTGGCTGAGGGTGGGACGGGGAGCCTTATATACCAGAACCCTCGGAGCTGCTCCGAGACTCCTAGTTAGGTAATCGACTTCACATATGAAAGCTTCGGCGGCTGTTACGTAAGATTGCCGGACCGTTCTTACGTAAGAGACCCATGACAAGTTCGTGGGAACTTTGAAGTCACGTCGTGTCGCCGTCACGACTCACGCATGTCCGTGCTCTTCGAGACTTCACTGGGAGACATTGTGATTGATCTCGAGGTCGAATCCTGCCCCAAGACATGCGAAAACTTTCTGAAGCTATGCAAGATATATTATTACAATCTGAACGCGTTTTTCAATGGTTCGTCAAACGATCTTAATTATGCCACATGTGCTAATACTACTATTCAGTGTCAAAGGACTTCATAGCTCAGACGGGAGACCCGACAGCGACGGGTACTGGTGGTGAGAGTGTTTTTGCCTACATTGCCCCGGAAGCGCCTCGGTACTTCACGCCAGAGCTGGTTCCGCGGCTCAAGCACACACAAAAGGGTACAGTCTCTATGGCGGTAGCACCTACAATAGACGGAAAGTATGATGGTGGATGTGGCAGCCAATTCTTCGTTACCCTTGGAGATAATATCGAGTACCTGGATGGGAAGCATGCCGTCTTCGGACATGTCGTGGAGGGCTTCGAGACGCTTGACAAATTGAACGAAGTATTCACAGACCAGGAAGGTCGCCCGCTTAAGGACGTGCGCATAAGGCATGTTGTTGTTCTAGGTCCGCTATTATTCACTCTCGACTCGGGGTGATGCTAAATGACAGGTGATCCAGATGATCCATTCCCTGACCCGGACAACCTCAAGGTCCCAGAGGCCGTTCCTACGAAACCACCTGATGCAACATCAGGCGCTGTGAGAATTGCTGAGGACGAAGATCCTCTTGAAACGTTGCCAGAAGAAGAAGCGGAACGCGAGCGCCGTAAAGCTGCGGCGGCAGCGTCTGCGTTGACTCTGGAAATGGTGGGCGATTTGCCCTTTGCCAACGTACGGCCTCCGGAGAACGTCCTTTTCGTCTGCAAACTCAATTCCGTGACAAGAGATGAAGACCTCGATCTTATATTTTCCAGATTTGGCAAAATCATGAGTTGTCAGGTCATCCGAGAGAAGCGCACAGGGGATTCGCTTCAATACGCTTTCATAGAATTTGACAAACGGGAGGATGCAGAACAGGTGTGTTATATACTTCTATTATCGACGTTTGTTAAATGGGACGCCCATAGGCATATTTCAAGATGCAGAACGTCTTGATCGACGATCGTCGGATATGGGTCGACTTGTGGGTACATCTAACTCAGGAACTTACACAAGACTAAACGACTGTCATGTAGCTCCCAATCAGTGGCGAGATTGAATACACACTGGTCCAACAACCCGACGATGGCCAAATCGCGTCGTAATCAGAACGGATTCGCCGGTAGAGACGACCTAGAAGCCACCCAACGCTACCGAAAATCTGATAGACACCGCGAGGATCGCGGAGGATATGGTATGGTGTTTGATGTTGGCGACATGCCGAGGTCTTCACGCCCCAGGAGCCGGAGCAGGGGCCGAGACAGACGAGACAGACATAGGAGCTCTAGGTCACGGTCTCCCCGCCGAAGAGAGAGGAGTCGTAGTGTAGAAGCTTACCGGGAGCGTGATCGTGATCGTGACCGTCGGCGTGATCGAGGAAGATAATGTAAAAGTGTATGCTGTACTGTGTGTATCTCCTATTCTATAGTCTTAGCCTGAACACTATTCCTTCTGATTATCCCCATAACGGCATGTGAAACCACTCTCAATGAGGAGCATAAGTAGCCCTCGGTATTTCCGCCACCACCATCCGCCGCCACCATGAATCCCTCACCGTTTGATTCTCCAGACGCAGACGTGGCATTGCGGACGGATGATGGAACGTCATTTAGAGTCTCCTCTCAAATTCTCTCTGAGGCATCCCCATTATTCCGTGACCTCCTCACACTTCCTCAACCCGCTGCAGATAAGGATGTATTGCCTGCTGTTATCCAGGTCGCTGAACGCAGCGAAGTCATGCACACCTTACTCAGGTTTATATATCCCATCAAGGACCCACCTGTGGAGACGTTATCGCTCTTGGGCGATGTGCTAGGCGCAGCCTTGAAATACGACATGGGCTTGGCTGTGCAGAGCTTGCGGCAATTGCTGCTCTCCCCTAAATTTGTGAAAAACGAACCCTTCAGGGTGTATGCCTTTGCATGTCAACATGGGGTGGATGAGGAAGCCAATATTGCATCTGGTCACACTCTAACCATGAATATCCTGGATGCCCCACTCATGGAAGAGCTCAAGTTCATCACAGGGTATGAGTATCACCAGTTGTTAAACCTCCATCGGTCACGTGGCAAGGCGGCACAGGACTTACTTGTCTGCCACCCCACTATCCGCTGCCCTGGATGCAGCAGAGTGTACCCTCCCAAATGGTGGATTGACTGGTCAACGCAGGCGAAGGTGGAGTTGCGGCGGAAACCTACCACAAACATCATCTTCTCGCTCGCCTTCCTAGCAAAGTCATCACGGGCATGGTGTCAGTATTGTGGGGCCAGCATTCTCAAGTCACCGTTCCTGTTAGCTTTGAAGAAACGCATTGACGACCTGCCCACAACTATTCGGGACATATAGCATGACCCCAAATGTCATAAGCTGTATGGAGTAGCCTAGCTTGTCAGAAGGATTTTCAACCAAGGACTGCAATTGTCATAGTTTTGTACAGCATATGTATCATGAGGCTTTTTATCATGAGAATGTCTGATGGCCAAAAGACAAAATTGGATTTAGGAAAAATAAATAAATAACAAAAGCCATCCACAAGGACACTCGGGACAACGAAAAACCCCAACTTCATCATTAACCAGGCCCCTGGGACGCCCATCCTTCGGCAGCACGGATTCTGGCCGTATCTGCGTGATCAAATGGATCGTGATTCATCAAGACGAGTTTTGCCAAGCCTTGTCTGGAGACAACGGCCGCTTTCCCAGCATTCGCCACATACACCGTCTTGCTTTTCATGTAGACAACCACGGCCTAGGCAGCAGCTTTGAGACTTGGCACTTTTGTCAGTAATGTTCCAGTTGCATTGCTGCCGGTGGACCACTTTCGCGAACTATTGTGGGTTGTCAAATGGTCGAATAAGTTCTTGTTCAAGGCGAGAAAAGCTCTTCGCATGGCGTCAGTCACCCCTTCAGTCCCATCTTTTTTCAAAGCGTTTAGGGCCCCGTAAAGGTCCTGGGGAAGTTTTCGTGGAGGAACTTCGTTACCTTGTTGTTGTTAGCAAGTGGTCGTAAAATCCCGAATAAACACTCGTCTTCCTTCGACCGAAAGCTAGGAAGCACAAGGTCAAACATCCCACCGTGCTCGAGCTCGCCCAGCGTGTCGGCAATGCCGTAGGTCATCCCATTAATCTCTGGAGGCAAGGTCCGTACACGACGGTTCCCGTTCTCGTGTGGAATTGAGGGCATGAACAACGTAGTTACTTCCATGAGGCCAAGGACACGGAGATCCTTGAGGCCTGTGAATTCGGCGAGCTGCTTCTGCAATATCATCTGCGACTCTGTACTGGTGTTGTTGGACATGAACTTCTTGGAATGCGAGTTGTCCGGGGGTCGGATCGCGAGTCGCTTGTTTCCACAGAAGTTCAGGTAACGCAGCTGCGGGTTGAAATTACACGCCACATCGATAAGCGGCTCAAAAGACGACACAACTGCACATACCAATTCCAGCCAAACTCTCAGTTGTTCACGTTGCACTTGAGGTTCCTGAATCTGGTTAAATGACAAATTCAGCACAGTGAGTTCCCTGAGTAGATTTAATGGATGGAACACGTCGTCTTCCAAGCGGTTGTCACCAAGATACAGCCGCTTGAGCGAGCGTGCGAGGGGCGGAGGTAAAGGGGGGAGTGGATGCGAAGTACTTATGGTATTCAGGGTCCCAATAGCTGAACTAGACAGTTTTCAGTCCGGCCGAATTGACTCTGAGTCTTTCCCACTGTTCTCGCTTCCCGGCGGAGGGTCGTGCCACTGATAAGATTCGACGTCATATTAATGGACGACGGGACCGCAGTTCCAATTGCAATCCAACTTGAGCGATCTTAAGGACGTTAAGGCCGCCAAGGCAAAATCATCAAGAGATGATACTTTCGCGTGGGATATATCGAGGCGAGTAAGGGAAAAAGGTTTTGTGCGGACAGGCCCAGGGACCAGAGCAAGCCTGGTGATGTCATTGTTTGTAATTTCAAGGCTCTTGAAACTAGAGTCAAGGGAAAGATCCACTGCATGTACCATGTTGTAATCGGCACGTAAAAGTTTCCAATCTGGGCAAGCGGCAGATGATGTGGAGGGACGTGATATTGTTTCGTTGACAATCCAGTTCGCTTATCCTGACGAGTCCTGCACATTGCTCGGGAAACTCGGACACCTGATTGCCCACAATCACTAACCGCTCCAATTTGCATAGCTGTCCAAGCTCAGGGGGTAACTGCGAAATCGTGTTGAAAGATACATCCAGATCAACCAGGCTTGGCATTTCGCATACGACCCACGCGCGGGAATACGTCAAGCTTGTTGTTTGATATGTTTAGAAACCCCAGCTTCTTCAACTGCACAAATGGCAATTCGCGGAGTATCTCACATAACTGAATGAAGTTTAGTGGAATCTCCAGGAGCGGATTCTTGGACAAATTAAGGTAGAACACCGTAGGGGCGTGTTGATAGAGCACGATGGGAACTGTGCGGAAGCTCCTTGCTGTGAGCTCGACATATTCAACGAGTCTAGGGCGATCTCTTGCTCCTGAGAAACAGCAGCATCAGCATGGTTACACGACATTATGAGCTAATGGCATACTTGGTCTCCACCAAGCTGCTCTGTCTTAAACACCAATTTCAAAAGAAATTGGATTTCGTCCGCGCCCAAATTTTCCAAGCCGTCTGCAGCGTCATAACCAGCATGTTCAAGCCGACGGCGCACGATTACTGCAGGCGGCTCAGTCGGCGCCAGCAAACGCTCTTAAAGTATCGTCTTAGTTGATGAATCAGATAGGGCAGGAAAAAATCACGCACACGCCCGCGTGCGCGAATATAGATCCTATGTGTCTAACGATTCAAAATCCGCGCACCCCAAGAAGTATCTGATAGTCATATCCTGCCTCATGATGCTCTACAAGGGTTTTGTAGAGCATGAGGGAGGATATAATGACGAGACACTTGGGATACTCGCTTCGGCGGTGGAACCATCGGGTGGATGGGGCATTTACCTACTAGAGAGATCCCGAAGTATCCCGGGGCAATTTAGACCTTACCATGCGATCTGCGTCAGCCATACACCACACTGTCAGTCTGGTGTGTGGCAGGTGTCTCAATATTCCCATATAAACAGTTCAAAAATATTTCTCACCAGCCGCGGTGTAGCCCTCGGTATTTCCGCCACCACCATGAACCCATCACCATTTGACTCCCCAGAGGCAGATCTGGCATTGCAGACGGAGGATGGAACGTCATTTAGAGTCTCCTCTCGAATTCTCTCCGAGGCGTCCCCATTTTTCCGCGACCTCCTCACGCTTCCTCAACCCGCTGAGGAACAGGATGTATCACCCGCTGTGGAGAAGGATGTATCACCCGCTGTTATCCATGTCGCAGAACGCAGCAAAGTTTTGCACACACTACTCAAGTTTGTATACCAGGACCCGCGTGTGGAGACGCTATCCCATCTGTTGCAAGCTTCTCCACACCCAAAAGCTTCTGTGAAGTGTCTGCGGGGCCCATAACCCTTGTTAGCAACACGGGGCTATGGCAGGGAAGGTTCGGTAGAGTTCTTAGAAAGCTAGAATCAAATACACTCTCTCAGTGAATTTATTGTCACTGAGGTATTAATACAATACCTAGAATCAAATACACTACATGATTTTCAGTCAACATGCTATGTAAATATGAAGAATACTACTCGCCTCTCTCAGTGAATTTATTGTCACTGAGAGAGGAGTGTAATCCTGTCTCAGAAGGCATATACTTGCACCCGGCCCTTTAGCGCCCAAGGGCTCGCGCGTCGAAGTCATTTCAAACTCCGCTGGGTGCAGCCGCCTGTGAAAGTAGAAATAACAGAATGAAATGGAGAGATAGAGAGTGACTATAAAATTTCGAAAATAAGCAGAGAAATGGATGCATGGTACAAGAACAATGTGAGAAACAATTGGAAACACCACACAATAAATTGAACATATTATGCTTGATTTTGGTGCAGGAGCATAAATGCACCCAACACATTCCCACGTTTCCAGACCTTCCATGACCTTCCACAAGTTTCTCTCCCCCAATTATGTAAAGACGGTGGCAGGAGGCTTGGGCTCACTTGCTTCAGGGGTTTTGTACGTCAAGATGCCGTACCATAGAGAGGGGGTGATGTCAGGGGACAGCCTGGTGGTTCTTCTTATTTCCTTTATCTTCTGTTATCTTCTGCCTTCCTCGCCTGGTTGTCCTTGCCTGTTCCTCCCTTTCCTTAAATTTGAGTTCCATACTCCGTCACCCATGTTCATGTCCGGTAGTCTACACGTGATGAGAAGCAGCAAGGAGGGGGCGTAAAAGAACACGATACTGTGACCGTCTCCCTGAGACAGGACCTCACCCACGGTCGGATACCGCCTCCTTTTGGAAGGGGGGGGCAAGGCGGCTGGGGGGAACAACCGCGGAACCAACATTCAGAGTAATGGACAGGATGGAAACGGTGGGGTTACCCTGGCCATCAACAGTCGCGCAGGAACTGAACACCATCAGAGACGAATTCACCGCCGGGGTGGGAGCGTTCCTCCAACGATTGGAACTGTCAAAAACACACCTAAGAGAAAGGCCGCGGAAGTCAGGGAGGAAGGTAGGACAGGGCAGACATACTTACTGGACGGTGAAGTACTTTGTACCATCGTGGACGAATTCTGACACAGCCAGATTGAAAGAACGTGACTTGCCGTCAGACTTCTGCTCCAAACCCGTCATGACAGTTCCGAGTGCCCACACGTATGCAGTGGTCGTCTCTGGCAGGTGCCCGTCATACTCAGAAGACACGGGATCTCCAGGAAAAGGGGTCAAAACATACGCGTCCACCTGCATGCCACCATCAGACGGTTGACAGCCCTCCCAATGACCCGGGCCACGGTGAGATCTGGAAGTGCGCTGTCATTCATGGGACTGTAGACGCGTACATCCACAGGAAGCAGGGTCTTGTCATTGCACTCAATGGCTGTGCTGTAATAACAATGCCATGTGCGATTGCCAGAGGCCGGGGCGACAGAACTCTGACGGTTGCCTCCAGTGAGAGAGAGATTGCAGTCAAGAAAAAAGTTGGACATGAGAGGTGGGGAAAAACGAGGGGGGGGGCAGGAAGAACACCCGAAGGGGAAACGCAGGGGTGGGTTTTATTTCCTCGGTGGACGCACCGCAAGCACCTTTCAGCCACCCACGGGAGGGATGACATCATGCAATACACCGTCCAGCCGCCCGGGCCATGCAGATGGTAATCCCATTCCCGCAGGACGTCAAATTCCCACCCCTGAAAAGCCCCGCGTCTGGACCACCTGCACCCTCAAGAGCGAAGACAACAGCCAGGAAAAACTGTTCTGTATGCAAAACCGGACGCAGCGTAGAGGAAAGGGAATGCGTGCGAGGGGGAAAGGGATTCACCATCCCGGGGTAGGTCCGCAGGGAACAGCCTCCATAGGGGTATGGGACGGGAGGAGGGGAGAGAGCCGACCGGAAAAGCAATAAGGGGCGGTGGGTCCGCCAGGGACGGCCTCGACAGAGGGGGAAAAGGAGGCGTGACCCGAAAAGGCATGAGGGGGGCAGGGCACAGGCACAGACCACAATCGCCCATGACCGCAAAGAAGGACAATGCTCGGAGGGAGGTTTGGGTAAGGAGACGGTTAATATAAATAAAAATAAAAATAAAAATAAAAAAGTTCCTCACTGTTTCTGTCGCCACTTCTACGTGGTCCATGGTCAGGTGCGGTTTCTCTTTGATGTAGTGCATAGTCACCTTTCCATTGCTTATGGCCACTCATGAGAATGGCTACTGATCTTATGCCTTCCTGTAATGCCTTTCCTGTGGTGCTGTAGGTCAATGACAGTAAGACGTAGCTGAACAAACCTGTTGACAGATAGTCCTCCTTTGCACAAATCCATGCTTGTCCAGGAAGTTGTGCACGCCCTCTTTGCTGCATACTTAGGTAGGGATCTGCCAGAAGCTCTTTGCTGATCATTGGCCCACATTCTGTGCTGTGTCATAGTGTGTGGTGGTTCCTTTTTTGTTTACTTCTTTTTGTAGAAGTGACTTAGCTATCCCAAGGATCTGTTTGTGACACTCAATGTATCTAGTGGATATGAAAGTGTTTGGATGTTTTTGGATGTTATGGTGAGCATGAGAAAGTTTGTTTTTTTTTTGCCCAACTGGAGGCATAGAAAAGTTTTCTGATCTGAAAACCTGTAAAGATTTTCCATATCTTTTTAGTGTTTTTTAAAACTTTCTATGCTTCCAGTGGCTGGGCTTTCATGTGATGAGACCACCCTCCAAACATGAACAGAAGCTTGGGTGGGTTGGCCTGTCCTTCAACCATCAAGGGTGTGTAATGCAGGGATTTGCTGCATGTCTGTCTCCAGCTGTAAGACAAGGACAGAGAGAAAGAATATGAGGTTGAGCCAGAGGCAAGGAAGATGAAGTGAAGCAAGGATGAGAAAGGCAAGAATACTCCAGGTGTGAGGAAGCAGGTGAAGGTGGTCAAGAAGGTAGTGGAGAATAAAATAGAGGACTGGGTGGATGATAAGGTGTAGAACTGAGTGAGGAAGATGGGTGGGGGAGCAAGTGAGTCAAGGATGAAGAAAAATATTTTTTTGTCTTGCAACAGTGTGGTGGAGGAGTAGAGGAAGGGGAAAAATGACAAGAAAAGTAAGGTGCCAGAGAGGAGTTGGGAGATGAGGGACTTTGTAGATGCAGTGAAGCAGGTCAGAAATAAGGTTCTTAGAGTTTTTGGCAAATGGGATCAGGAATAGGGTGTACAGGGTGTTTATGAAGTTCTGGAGGAGGCAGAAATTATCTGAGGGGACTTCAGGATACGCCGGACAGGAATGAGAGAGGGGGGAGGAGATAAGGAAAACTATACTAATGTGATGATAATGAAAGCTGTTTTGTTGTTTTTGAATTGTGAGGTTTTTATTGTGTTATAACTACTGGCGGTTCATAGGGGATAAGTAAAGGATATCATTGAGAGACCAAAGGTCCTTGCTTGCCAGGATAAGACTTGTGAAAGTCATGGACAAGTGCCAAGTCATGCTCAAGCTCAGAAGCAACAATCCACAAGGTTTATTTGTCAGTACGCTTGTAACCACCCCATCTAACCAAGTAGACAGAGTATGTAGTAGAAGTGCATCTGAAGAAAGGCCCCAAATGGGTCACTATCTTACATGGTCTATATATTTCCAGTTAGCTGAAGGATATCCCACTGGATTTTGTCGGGGGCATGGCCCTCGGTAGCGCAGTCATGCAATGGTCCTCCAGTCAAAATTCACACGGCCAAATCACTCAATCCAAGTCTGCACGTGGGCGAGACGAGACATGGGGAAACACGCGGACTGCGAATGACGATACGAACGAAACGTGAGCGAGTGAAATGAAGGTCGCAAAGGGAACGTATCGTAGCGTGCAGAACGCCGACGAAAAACGCGACATGCAGCGAGGCAGAAGTGTGCCCAGAACGCGAACCGGACTGGAGCGGTGGTATACATATTGGTGAGATGCGATATGGGTAGGTACGGATCCACTCTGACGGAAGCGGGTATGTGGGGGTATAGATGCTACTCCCTGCGATGACGAGGGCGCGATGGCGCACGTGCGGGAAGCGAAGTGAAGCCCGTGTAGTATGTACGCTGGAGGGAATAGCGCACGATGGTATCGCGAGGAAGCGCAGTGGAGTTGATGGAGGGGTGGATATGTGAATGGTTGCGGTGGACGGAAGACACCGCGCGTTGCATTGCGTGCCTGATGGTGGAGTCAAAATAGATCAGTGAATATACCGCGTTCCTAATCTAATGTCGGCACGTATGGCCTGGTATACGACGCTGCCCTCTTGGCAGTCTTAAATACAAGTCTCGCACTCCGTCCGGTCCCATCTGACCGAGGGCGGTGCTGAGCTGCCACGACGTCTTCGCCGCCGTCAATGGCTTTTACGACTGATATGGCGTATTGAGCGCTGGACGGTCCATGGGTCCGATAGATCAGAGCATACCGTAAATCGCGTGGTCACCAGAACCGGATCGATGCGCGCAGAGCGCCGTGCGCCATACGGAGCAGGTTGATGTTTGCTGTATATGAGGACCACTGAGCGGGTAACGTTGTCAGCGATGGTGTGGCGGGCGTCAAATACGAAAAGGAGGGTATGGGGGAAGAGACGCAACGGCAGCTGCGAATGGCCACTCACCCCATTGCCAATAAATACCTCCGCCCGCGCCGCAATCACCATGTCCACCGCGAGTCCTACCACCCGTTCACCCTGCCGCCTGTTCCTCCACCTCGCCTCCCCAGCCGCATCCAGCTCGTCCACCCACTTGCTGAACGACCCCCCCTCCTTGCCCTGCGTGTCCCGTATGAAGCGGCCCTCATGCTCGGCCCGCAATTTCGGAGAGGGGCCATCGTATACATACTCATCCTCCCGCATGAAGTTCATATCCGCGCTCCCCCGCACCGCCCACCCGTCCGCGCGCAGCGATCGAAGCCCACCACACCGCATCGCCGTTCGTGGCGACATACACCGTGTTGAGCCACCAGTCCGTGCGGGCGTCGGGGGCGGGGGCGGGTGCGCTTGGGCCCTCGCGGCGATGTGCATCCACCGCGTGGCCTGTCGGCCCCGTGGCATCCATATAATGCCCCCCATCAGGACCGCGTTCCGTCATACCCCGCTCGGCCTGCCCGCCCAGGCGGTCCTCCCATTCTTCTCGTACGAGCCGTACACGCTGTATGATGTCATCGAGGGACGGCCAACAGCGGCGTGCGAACTCGGCAAGCTGGGCGGGGGTTTAGGCCCCCGGGAGGAGGTTCGTATCTGCAAGACAGAGTTAGCTGGCGAGAGGTGGGTTGAACAGGGAGAGAAAGACGAAATAAAAATAAAAATAAAAATAAAAAACTGGTGTGGAGAAGCTGACAGGCGCCAAGAGAATGAATAGAGGAAGGCTGATATTAGAGACGAAATGGTAGAGTAGCCACTGTAATGAAAGGCAACCGAGGCGGTAGAGAAAAGTATGCAGCATAGGTGGAAGAAATGACGTTCAGGTACGAAAGCGAGGAAAAAAAAAAAAAAAAAACACGGATGAAATAATAGAAGCAGAAGTACCGCCACGCACCCACACAATAAGACAACAAATAAAAACAAAAGGCACATATAGGCAAGGCAATGAAAACGCACCGATCGATCACACCCTCCGCCTCGTTCACGCCCTGCCACGCCGCGTTATACCGCGTGAGGTGCACGCAGTGGTACTCAAAGTCGCCGCGCACGCACGCGCCACCCACCCCCACGCGCGTAAATTGCGCTGCGTCGCGGCGTGCACGAGCGGGCTCCAGTGGAGGTCCGTGAACACGGGGGAGGCGACCAACTCAGGAACGAGCGGGAGGATGCGGTTGGTGGAGTAGACGCTGGTGGGGGAATAACGTTAGTGGTGTGTGTGTTGTCGGCCTGGCGGCAAACAGGGTAACAAGAATAATAATATGAGGGGCAGAAGTAGAGGATAGCCATAGCCAGGTATAGGTTCTCGCGAGGCCCCAATTACAATGTTGGCATTCCTCCTCCACACCCGGTGAAAGGGCATCGGTCGAAAAGCAGGGTGGTGGGGAGGAATGCCAACGAACTGGGACGCAAAGACGCCGCCTGCCATGCATAAAAGGATACGCAACCCGGTCCAGACGCAAAGCCCAAGCCTCTCCAACGCAGATGGACAAACAACCACAGCACCAACCCGACGCAACGCCGCACACCGCCGCGTGGAAGTCCCGTCCAAGCCAAAAACGTACCCCACGCATGGACACGACGTGCGTTCCCAACACCGAACAACGCGCATGCATGGGCCACCCACCGAATTCCGCCCTCCCTTCGCCACCAATACATTCGCATCCCCTTCTACACCAGTGCGCAGCGCACGAGGCATAGAAAGAGGAAAAGAGAAACGGGGTCGCGGATCAGAGCGAAGAGCGAAAAATGGAATGAAAGCAACAATGCAAGGTCGAGAAAAGGCAACCAAATTGCCAATGCAGCGACGCATAAATAAATAATAAATAAAAAGCAACAAAACGCAAGACTAGCAGGCGCCAAAAAAATAAAATAAAACCACGGTATTTCCTCCCATAATCGACAACTTACCGATAATCGAACAAATGCTCCCTCGCAAGGTCCACAGTTACGCATGTCGCGTCGCCGGGTGCAACGGTCGGCGATCCTGTATTATTTTGCTGAGTATCGGCACTGTCCCGTACACTCGAGGGAGCGCTTCTCGCGGCGCCCTTAGCACGACCACCACCTATGCCCAATATGTCCTCCCACCCGCGCATGATGACGTCCGCAGGGGGGTCCTGCTCGAAGCCGAGCGCGTGCGCGAGGGGGCCGACAGAGAGGGACATGTACGATGGCGCCGGGCGAGGGCCGCGCGTGTCGCGGGGGGCATGCGCGGGGTCAGAGTCGACCGCGGCTGCAGAATGCCGCGCCTGGCGGGTGCGTGCGAGGGCATCGTAGTCAAGCTCGGGGGCGTGCTCGTAGTCGGGGCAGGCGCTAGCGAAGTGGGCGCGGGAGACGGCGCGGAGGGGACGGGGTGGCGGGTGCGGGGCGAGGATTGGGTCGGCGGTATATGCGTGGTCGTGAGGGGACGACGGGGAGCCGACAAGGGCACCACGAAAAAAGGCTGAAAGAGGGTACCACTCGTTATCCCCGGGGAAGTTGAGGGGTTGGACGACGTAGGACCTGTTTGAAAGGTAGGCGAGGTGTGCATGACCGATGCTGTGGTAAGGTAGTAGTAAGAAGAAGGGAGGCAAGCGGAGAGGGGGAGGGAAAGACGGACATCTCCTGGAGCTGGTTATTAAAGCCGACACCCCAATTCTCGTTCAAGAAACGCAGATAGCGCTCTGCACCGTGAATATCGAGCGGGGCGATCTGGGGGAGGGCGGACTCCCACTCTGTAATGGCGGACATGCCTTTGTCGACTGGGAACGGCGGGAACGGTGGCGGTGGTGGCGGTGGAGTCGGGGGTGGTCGTATATGGGATCCGGGGAGAGCTGTGGAGGTGCGGCGGAGGGCGCTGATGCGGGGCGAGAATGCGTAGAGAGAGAGGAGGACGAGAAGGGCAACGAGGAAGCGGCCGAGGCGAAGGGGCCGCCGCCGCCGCCGCGTGAGCGGGTCGCGGGTTGGTGGGTGGGTGGTGGTGAGAAGGACAGGCATGAGAGGTGCATCTTGGGATGTGTCCTAACTACGGATGGGAATACTCAGCTGCGGGGAGTGCTTCGAAAGCTCACGCGTCATGCACAGGGCACGAAAGTCTATCGATCTCACTTGGGATCGCGTGGTTTGGTGCCACGCGCTCCGGACGCGAATTTAGTGTAGCGCACGTAAATCACCAGGTCTGTTTCAAATGGCGACATGCAAACGCAAACTTCGATCTTCGTCGCGCAATTACATCGCGTAGGCTGTACAGCGACGACGCAGACGTACGACACCATCCGCGATGACCGTGACGTACGAGCGAAGTTTCTCCACTCGCTACCGATGAATAATTGTTACGTTGCGCAAAGCTCTGCAGATTAGATTGTTCGGTAGAATAACTTGGCGTCTGAATGTATTATTAGACTACTTACTATTTTTTACTTTGCACAGGGCACCCTGCATACAAGGATATACTGTACCACATGCCTCATATTGTTGAGTTTCCTGCCATGATAGAAATTATTAATACTGAGGTCTAAATGCAGTTCCTAACGTGGGTGCTAACCCTGATGGCATTCTTCTCCCAGGCCTCTGGGAACATTGCTGCTTCAATCTTCAAGGGTTTTGTGAGTTCAAACACTGATCATTGACCATGTGCAAGCTACTCTAGGGCAGGGCGCACGACGCCGCCGCGAGCCACGGCCGAACCTGCCAGTTGGCGTGAGTCCGCCGAGAACCCGAACGATCCCACCAAAATGCTGGGTCCAACGGTTTGCGGCTGTAGCCATACAGTAAATTTCCACGGGGCGTAGTCACTTGCTTCTTCGCTTCTCACTTCCCACGGTTTACTGATACAGCCCAAGAGAAGTTAATACTGAATCAACAGGAGTGTACTGACTGGCCAACCGGATTACATGGAGACTATGTAAGGACTGGCGAAGAGAAGACGATGTCGGACTTACAACTAAGCTTTAGACCTGGTACTGGCCGGGCACCGTAAGGATGAGAGCGCCAAGGCGAATGAGGATGCATGGTAGTACTGCACTATTTGCTCCGGGTGCGGGACGAGCGCCGTCGCGTTCAAAACCGACGTCCCATTGACATAGGGGCTGGTCACGGTGGAGTTCGCAATGCTACAATTGGACACGAGAGAGGCGAGAACGGCAGACACAGATGACTGGTCGCCAATTAGGTAAAACGAGTCCTGCGGGGTCGAAGTCGAAGTCTGAACCACTGCGGTTGAGAGAGGGCCGCCGGGTCTCGTGCCATTCATAGTAGGGCCATACTGAAGGGTGGTAAAAGGTATCAGGAAGTACTCGCTAAGTGGCTGTTCAAGGATATATACCTTAATTGTCACCCCCCCATAGTCCAGGTCCTATGTAAATGGGTAGAACCCCTAAGGAATTAAATGGGCGTCCGGGGTAGAACGTGCCATATCCGCCGTAGGGGTAACCACTGCCGATCCTCGAATTCCCATAAACCTGATCCTAGCAGGCAGGCCTACCTCCACGAGAGGATGAGGAAGCACTCTGTGTACGTGTACTTTTTCCTCGAGATGATGGGATGCCAAATGACCCTTTCGAGCCACCACTGCTGGAGGACGAGGATCTTGATCCTTTGCTGCCAGAGCTGCCGCCGCCGTCTCCCCCACCTTTACGACGGAAGATGGAACTCAAATAAAAATAGTCGGGAGAGATTATGGCGAATTAGGGCGATCTCTAAGCTCAGTGGGTAGTTGGGGCATTTGAGGCGCAGCCTGACTAACTAGTGAGAATTTTTGCGGTCTTTTTATACATATCTGAAGCTATGTGCGGTATGCCAGCTAGCAATAATGCTGCAATATTGTGCCACTCCTCGGCTACAAAGGGTGACAATAATTGTTGCACAGCGGCCGCGTTTGCCAGGCGCTACGGGGAATGCTCCAACAAGGGTGGGCACCACACAAAGCATGAAATACATTGACGTGGTCCTTCACAAGCTAGTCCCCAGAGAATGAAAAAATTCTGGCAATACATTCCCCAGGGCCACCACCAAGCCCGAGCCGGCCTGGCTGCCGAGCAGAGCAGAGCAGAGCCACTGGCGGAATGGCACCGGCCCTCGTCGACACTTCCACCGGACGAAGACGATCCTCTAGAATAGCGGATAAGCGCGACTCCCACGTGGAGGAAAAGCAGTACCCAAACCACGTGTAGGAAAGGGTGGCACTGAGAAACGGGAGGCTGACGCGGACGAAGGAGAAGAAAACAGGAAACCACTCGCAGAAAAAGCTGGTTTATTCAAGCGAATATTATAATATTCGCTATGCCTATAGATATAAACGTTTTGCTTCGCAGGCTAAAGGCAGTGGCAACGACTCGGAGGATGGCGAAGAACAAGACGAACTGCCAGATGATGGCAAGGACAAAGTCCTCAGCATTGGTGATTTATTGCCTACCGTGACACTCAGAAACGAGATAGATGAGGATGTGGACGTGGCTAAGCTCGCTGCGGAAAAGGGCCTTATCCTTCCTTTTCTTGCTTCCGAAACCCGATACGCGTCAGTCGACCTTGCAACCTTGGGATGCCGGTTTTTCGGACGACTCCAGGTTTTTCTAATATTTGGTACTTCACTGGCTGCACAAAGCAAGCATGGGGTCTCCGGGACTCATATCCCGATTTTATAAAACATGACTTCAACGTGTATTGCGTATCGGCCGACACCACCGCCTTGCAAGCCAAATGGCAGACTAAGGTGCGACTTGTGCCATGTCTCTCACGTGTCAAAACCTAGATTTCCTCCCATTCAGAAAGAATTGCCGTATGCATTGCTATCGGACCGACAGTAGGTTTTGGTCAAGGCACTGGGAGCTGCAGATGGCAACAAAACCACGAGGAGCAATTTTATCTTCGAAAAAGGCGGCAAATTGGTGGACAGACAGCTTCCTATCATGCCAGTATCTCGAGAGGTCAGTGGGGTCCTTACATAGCCCGTTACTATTTACGGAGCAATCATTCGATAGCCCACACGAGCCCCGAAAGTTGTCGAAAGCATCCAGGCCTAGCTCGGGATCAGTCACTCACTGTACCAGCTAGGCCTTCCAGGAGAATCTAACCTGCAGACTCAATTATCCATCATTTTGCTGTTGTTGTTGTTCTGCGCTTTGATCTTTGCTATCGTGTAAGCATTGTACTTGTTGTTGTAAAGAGTATGTGTAGGTTTACATGCACTCACGGATTCATTGTACTTGGTGCTCGTCGAGTTTTATTTGTGACCATCTTTAGCTAGGAACAAATTTAAAGCTGACCAATTCAAGTTGTGCCCGCCAGCGACACCTGGACAAGCAAGTGGACTCGATCAAGGGGCAGAATGGCCGTTGCCAGCCAAAGTAGACCTGAATTACTCGGCGGCGATGCATTGGGTCCACATAGCAAACCCCCTTTACAGGATTGTCGGTAGTTCACAGTCTTCTGTGAATGTTGTCGCGACGGGAAATGGAGCCTCATGCAGCCGTCTCCTCGTCAAAGTTCACCAGGACTTATAATGCCTTGGTCGTGATCCCTATCAAGCCTTCTTTCCTGCAAGGAGGTACTTCTAAGGAGCCACACGCACGATGCTCGGTCCATCGAAAGAACAGCTTCGAGTTGAGGGCGAGGGTGCAATGAAATTATCGGTTGGTCGGCTAGTGCAACGGAGGGAAGGTGTCAGTTGGAATAGTCATAGAAGCTTCGCAGGGACGTACTGCCTTCGTAATTGCGGTAAAACTTTACACTCCTTCTCCGATCGACACCTCTGCGACGACCTCGATCTTGCCAGGTGAAATTTCTCACTTTGCGCCATGCGTAAGGTGCTTGGAGACTTATGGTCGTGATGAATTAACAGACACTACCTTTTCTGCCAGATAACACCAAGTGAACGGAACATTTGACCGCAGCGTTGGGGTGGATAAGAACGTATTTGATTAATCCGCTGTATTCTTGGATTACCGAGATCAGATGTGGGCAACATCCACGGCTAGTTATTGCTGCTAGTCGAAATTGGTGGATGATGCACCAACGTCGACTAGCAGCAATGGCAACACTGTGGGGCTTGTCTCACAGAAACTTGAATTCGTTTGGCCTCAAAATAGGGAAATGAAAGCTCTGTGACAGACCCGGCCAGCCGCGCATGTTGTTCGTCAACTTAAGCGACTAATCTTACACTTAAGATTGCATACTGCATGCAGTAACAAGTCCAATGGACTATCAAGCTCAGAATAGTACCAATTCTTTGCACGTGAAAGCGATAAAGAAGCAACGAGACCCACGCAGCAGCACTTACCAGAATCTGAGTGCACCGCGCGCAATTACTGATTATCTACGCGTAGGTTGTGACCTTTCTTCCTGAAAAAAGTGAGTAGCGTCCAGCGGTTCCAGGCCGGATATGGATGAGGATATTTTAGTATGGATAAATGATTAAAGCGAAGAAAAAAATGACGACCGCAGGACTCGAACCTGCAATCTTCTGATATCCGCCCTGACGATCGAAGTCAGACGCGTTGCCATTACGCCAGGCCGCCTTGTTATGTACCTACCTTAGTTGAGATATTTTGGTTTGTTATTAATTATACACTTTCCTTTTATAAATCTAATCTCAATCTCGCCTCTCTATCTATAGTAACGGATAATGAAAACCCAGGAAGGCTATCACTACGTGGATCCTCAGAGTCGACGCACAAAGTTTTGAGAATACTACAGAGAATTCTGAGTCTGTCGATCCAAGCTGGCGCTGAAAGATGCTGCGTCGCTGGCCAACAGTCGCCCAGATGAGTTACTCGTGCATGGTGTTGACAGGGCTGTTGGTTAAGCATGTAAATATATTGTGAGCTAAGTGAACATTACCTTGAGTTCAAAGTTCAACAGGACTGAGTGAGGATGAACTGCATGCGAGGACATGTTCAACATGTGCCATGGCATGGTTCGAGACAGTGATACACGGACGAGTACTGAAAGTGCCTATTTATCAGCTTTCTACACGGATTGATGATGGCTCAGCGTGAGGATAATGATGAACGATCGCATCCCCTCGAAAGAAATGGCCAGCTCGGGATATATCACGCCTTGCTCCTTCAAATGTCCCGTTGAGTACGTGTTGATTCCGACTTTGAAGTGATGGATTGATGTGTGAGCCATGACAGATGCGACTTGGTGGCACATGGTGACCGAAAGTATGTTCTATCTCTTCTACGGCATAATGTTGGTTAGAACCTACATCATTAGGTTTCCTTGCAAACCCTGAGCTCCTCGATAAATGGACACTTAACCAAGGTCGACAGTCTGTGCGTACAACTAATGTACGTATCTCTCTTGGACTTCACTGCCCCCAAATTATGAAATAGTAAACAAGCTATGTTGCAGTGCACGTCACCCGTGTGTCAGGAGGCAAAGGTGCGTTATATAAGAAGCGTGTCGCCGCCTATTGCTGCCAGGGGTACGAAGGGGTTCGGAAGTGTGCAGAACTAGAGAAAGCCTTTTTGTTTGTACGCCTGGTCTGTGGGGGAAGGCTCAGAATGCAAAGCGCTAGTTCAAGAACGAGCTTTTTACCATTCTGCTAGATCAACTGTCACAAAGAGGGGCAGGCCAAGGGCGTGAGTTCATCCGGACACAGTTCTAATTGGAGAAGCCCTGGGGCCAAATGTACAGCGGTGTCAAATTGACGGCAGCCTCATCTGGGTTTGCGCCTCTGTCAAAACTCGAAATCGTGACCTGAGTCAAACAGAAAAGTAAGCCCATGCCCGTGTTAAAGGATGCGTCGCAGCTAGAGGAAGCTTACTACAAACCAAGCAGAACTATGAAGTGGCGTTGTCAGAATCGGAACAAGATCGCTGTTGTGCCTATCTGCGGAGGCCCAGACACTCAGTGTCGTAGTACGGGACTGCTTTTGGAACGGGAGACATGGTGGACAGAGTGCTATTATGATGTCACCGTCTGATGGTGCATGGCCGACGCTCATGAACGCGTGAGCACGCAGCCCTCGTCCCGGGACATCTTTTTGTCCTATCACAATGCCAGTCCCTTATTCGTGGCCCTTTGAGCTGGAGAATAATAGAATATTTTAGCGCTGTGCTCACTTCTTGAATCGTTGTTGTTCTCGTTGTTAGCGGACGACGATTGATCGCCCACCTTTTTTAGCCGCCGAAAGGGTGGGCGCAAGGCGGCTGCCTTTTTGGGCCTTGCAAAGGACGTTTCCACATTGCCATGTCCACAAGCGTGGCTTTGCTTTTGGAACAATGCTATAAAACATCGCTGGATTGCCACCACCTTCATAACATTTTCATACACCCCACTCCACGCAAACTCCAATGGCCGCTCCACTACCCGTATCCCCCGATGATCATGACCAGCCTGCTGAGCCAATTAATGTCGCAGCGGATCCCGATCCAACAACTCAAATGCCTGCTATCGACCCTGGTGCGATGGCTGCTGGTGCGATCCCAGCCGAGAAGACGACAGGGGAATCGATGGACTCCGTTGCCTCAGTGGTTCCTCTCGCAGTGGACCCCGGTCCGGCAACAACTCAAATGCCTGCTATCGACCCCAGTGCGATAGATTCCCCCGCGACGCCGACTGGTTCAAGTGTCGAGACTATGGTGCTAGATGAGCAGACGAGTCAGCCGAAGAGTAGACGTTTGGTGCGTTCCAATGCAATGATATTTGGATCTCCCGCGGGGAAGCGTTCCTTCGAAGAAGAATCAGAGACGGCGCCGGCTAATGCCGACGGGAAGGGAAAGGCGGTCGCCCGCGAAACTGACGATATCAACGAGCCTACCAGAAAGCGTCGGAGGACTGATGAGTCTGCAACACATACCTCTACCTTTAAACCCCCAGTCGTAAAGCAACCATTGGTCACCGAGCTGCATGACTTTGGCTCAATGACGCCCAATAATCCCCCAGCACGTATACAAGTCGTGGAGGGGCCCACCGATGACTTTAGCCGCCCACCGATGTCCAATGCCTCTTCGAGCGAGACGGATGCGAACGACAGCATGAAGACCCCGCTTCTAGCTGATGATGCGGCGGACCCTACACCGTATGAACTGAGTGCAGAGGCGTGCGCATTCCTGTGTGGGGAGGCTGCGCGAGGATATCCCCGCTTTATCACGGCCAATACGCGTGTTCAGGCCCTCGAGAAACAGCTTAATCAAGAGAACCACAACCTCGAGATGCGCCGGTCCGAGCTGCTGCGCGTAGTGCTCATGCTGCCCAGAGAGAATCGGACCACTATTTGGACTAACATGGGCCAACCGGATGCACCAACGCTTTTAGGACTTCTTCCCGACCTTTCTGACTCAATTGAGACGTCGGACGAGCCGCTCTCTGACTCAATTAAGTCGAACGAGCAGCTCAACGTCTGGAATCAGCCGGAAGGCAGGGAAGATGCCTCACAAGGCAGTGGCTCGAAGGCGTCCGTACCAAAGTCACGCGAGTCGAGCAAAGGCTTCCTCGAGGCTCAAAGGGTGCAAGCCAAAGCGAGTTCTAAACAAAGGTTACAGAGCCGCCTAGAGATGGAGCAAGATAAGGATAGCGAAGCCATGCCACCCCCACCACTCCCCGTCATTCGTTCAGCTGGCACTTCTCAGAGACCCTCCCTCGCGCGCTCAGACTTGTCACAAAGTAATATCGCGCGGCAGGCTACCAGCTCGCAGAGGCCCAGGAGCATTGAGCAGTCTGGTACTGGTAGCTCTGCAAGCGAGTATCCGTACTGTGCACAGCCCAGAACAGCGATGGACGATACTCACAAAGCTCACCCAGGCGATAGCATATCGCCAGAAGTACTGGCGTGGGAAGGATCGACACGCGAATACCCATGCCCTATGCCCACCGGACCGTCAAGACCAACCGGCCCGGCTATTGCCCAGAGTGAAGCAAAGAGGAATGAGGAGACGGAGGATAGTCAGGCATTAGTACCTGCTGCTGACGCAGATGCCGAGCAACGCCAACCGAAAAAGCGCAAGGGTCCAAACGGTTGGTATAGTTAGGTATATAGTTCACAATATTACTAGGCCTGGTCTTCGACACTAGGGACTCAATTCTATCTGTCTTTACATCTGCTGTTCTCAAAGACCAGACTACGATTGGGATAAGCTGCTAGTTTCTCACTATCAGTGAATTGTAGGCTAACGATACAGTATACCAGAACTACTCGGAAACATCTCAATCCGGGACAGGCGTAAGTAACTGTAGACAGATAATTGAGCTACATATGTTGTTAGCCATTGATCTGCATAAAGCCAACGATACTACTTACTCCCTAGACAAGGCACTAGGGGTGGCTTACAAAATACCCTAAGCATGTACCGTGTTTCAGCGATTCCTCACAAGATCGACCAGCGCCGATTTAGATGTTTTACTGAACGCAGCTTAGAATTAACATATAGTATGTATTTTAGGGAACAGCGATAAGATTATAATAGCGCACAGAAGTCCCTCAAATTTGCGCACCGGGACACAAAGAAGGCGAAGTAGAGTTGCCAGGCCTCATTGGGGAAACATCTAATATGTACATAAGAAAGGAAGGTATGAGTCTACGGCAGTCGCGTTGTAGACTCGAACCAGTCTCTATAATCGTTCTACTTTTCATAGAGAACGACTATCTTCTAATCGTCATCATAGGGAGACTGGGTTGGAGTCTAGTCGCGTTGTTTGGTTATGTCGACAGTGCCACTTGCCCTTAAGTCACGTCTCTCGTTCCAAGGAATTCTTGAGCCACTAAGTGTTACTCTACATCCGGGATCATGACAAGCATGGAAAGACCGTCTCTCACGCCTGTGGACAAGCATGTCCTCAAGGAGCTCGTTGAAAGTCTGACCAAGACAGAATCTCAGTCTTGTTGTGGCGGAGTCATTCAACTTCCTGCTGAACAGAAACCTTGTCTACTCTACAAAGTAGGGGATAGAGGTCATGTCCACAGGTATGGGAATACAGCAGTATGCAAATTTCTTGTTCATTGAGCATCACATCCGTGATTAGTCTTGAACTCCCAAGGACGGATGAGTTGCAGCAGTTGCTTGAAGCATGTGTTCCATCTTCGCACGGGCGGGGAAGTGAACTTGTGTTTGATGACTCCTATCGCCTCGCGCGAGAGTTACAGCAAGGCACCTTTGCGCTCACTATGGATATTTTGAATGAAAGTGGTGTTATTGCAAGTATTTCGGCTCTGACCTCTCCCAGAACCTCAAGCGGTGGCCTCGTGGCAGACCTTTACAAGCTCAATGCGTATGCCGTGGGGGGATTTTTTAAGCCTCACCGTGACACGCCCAAGTCTGCTCGCCACATTGGGACACTCGTAGTAGCACTGCCCATACCGTTCGAAGGTGGCGACTTGCACGTCAGCCATGAAAGGAAACAAGTCCTGTTTGAATGGGGTACAACCTGCTCTACTGGTTTGCAAGACCGAATGGCGTTACCTTGGGCGTTTCTGTTCTCCGACGTTGAGCATGAGGTCCTTCCTGTCAAGTCTGGCACGAGAGTTACGCTCGCGTATGATCTTCACCTCCAAAGAAACAGCCCCGTCAGGTGCCCCTGTAATGGACGGCATGAGTCTTCCCTTCTACACGGATTTCAAGGCTGCTCTGAACAACAAGGACTTCTTGCCCCAAGGAGGAAAAGTAGCAGTAGCACTTTCCCATGCGTACCCAATCAGTTCCCAGAGCCTTTCGGAGACATTTGCCAGCCATCTCAAGGGTTCTGATGCAGCACTGCATCGAGTTTTTTTAGCATCAGGGATAACCGTGGAACTTCGTGCTGTTCATTCGCCTACAGACCTCTATCGCCGTGAATATGAGGCCTACCCTATCCTTGATGAATTCGGCCCTACGCGCAAAGTACAAGGTTATACACAGCCGGAACTTTTGTACACCTCCGATTATGCGAAGATCAACTTTTACGAGGGCCACAATGAGTGGGAGGATGGAGACGCAGAGCTGCTGAAATCACAATATGCCGCCCGCGTGGAAGATGACCTTATATGTGCTGTCTGCTGGGCGCATAGACCCTGTCTAACATTCCACCTTCAAGGGGCGCGCAAGCCCCTCCATGACGCCTTCTCCAACAGTGGGTATTATTTGAGATATGGTAACCAAGCGACTCTGGGAACTCTGTATGTTGCCGCTGCTTTCATTCTGCACATCCCAGCTATCGGCCAGGGAGCTCGCGCAAACACCGTGTAGTTGGAGCCACGAGTGTCCTGTGGCATAGGCAGTTGACTTCCACTCAAGAAATTGCATCGTTTCCGTAAAACACCTACTGTAGTACTTTGAATCAGAATAAATTCTTCGCCTTTGACGTACGCCCCAGAAAAACAGAAAAACATCCATGTACTTAACATACGTATGAATAGCGACGATGACTAAATCATATGATCATGCTTCTCCAAAAGGAAAATAATCCTTGTAACCGACAAACTTAAATTCCATCGTATGGCCTTCTACCACACGGTCAATCCACCAGTGTTCACCTCAAACCCCCGCAACTCTCAGTGAAATGCAAAACAACAACCCAATCCCACCTCGCACTGCAGATGCGCCCAAAGTGTACAAGGGCGGCTGTCACTGTGCGTTCCGAAGCCCACCCTTGAACATTCCCGGCCAACCCCCCTCGAGAGGATCCACGCCCTTGCCTTTGTCGCGCTTCGACGACGCTCCAGCTGACTTAGCGCGGTCCTGGTCTTCCGTCTCGTTGCCCCCAAGATCTTTTTCTTGAGGTCGGCATCTGTCCTGTGGCGGGGCGGGACGGGGCGGGCTAGACAACAGAGCACGTAAGTAACGGCACACAGCGGCCAAAAGCAGACTGCAGGCCATAAGCAGACTGCAGTCTGCTTGTGGCCACTGTCTATCGTTACTGACGTTCCTCTTAAAGCAGATCCGTAGACAGAGAGGGGCCGATGTCCTCTTTCGAGTGACGACTCCATCCCTGGCCCGTATGCGCAGAGTGGGGAAAGGCATTGCGTGCCTGAGCGTTCCGAAGCCCATCCTTGAACATTCCTGGCCACCCCCTCTCGAGAGGATCCCCGCCCTTGCCTTTGTCGGGCTTCGATGTCTGCTCTCGGAGAGAAGTAGGCTTGCCTTCTTTCTTACCCGCGAGCGTGGTGTCGGTCGGCACGGTAGGGCGTGCTTTGTGGGGAGAGTCGACGAGATCGCGCATCCTACGTGGCTCCTGATGCGACGGCCGTGGTGCCTTAGACGGCTGGTGATGGCTATCATGCGAAGATGTGAGCTGAGGCAAATCGGCATAATAAAACAGAGCACAGGACATCCCCCGATGATCCTTAATCCTTCTGAGAAAGGATCAAGGATCATCGGGGGACGGCTGGCCGAGGCGCTGCCTGAAATAGATGATGCTATGTTAGCTTCGACGCAAAGGTCCCCCAACGACGACTTATCAGACGGACGTGTGGGATTCCTCCAGTGCCTCAGGCGGCGCCTTCACTGAGAACTTTGAGGACGATGCCACAGGTTGCTAATAGGTGCCATTAAGAAAATCGTTCTCTTTGAGCGTCATAAGTAAGCACATACCTGTCCAGTCTGCTTGTCGTCAGTCAGGGACGCGGCAAATGAAGTTAGTTTCTTCTGAGAGAAAGTTCAGATAAGATGATGTGCGGTGGCGGTGGCGGCGGGTGGGGTGGACGAAAGCGATATAGATAGGAGTGTAACTGACCGTCATTGTGTTGCGGTCGTCCGAAGAGCCTTGGACGGATGTTGTTGGGCATGGCTGAATGCGTTGATCAAGGTGAGAATGGTAAAACTGGAGTAAGTGATCGCAGCGGGTACTTACAGTGGGGCGAGCTGAGAGTCGGGTGGGGTAGGGAAAAGAAGGGCAGGACGGTATCATATACGTAGTCACGGTGCTCGGAGCTCCGTTGATGAGCGCTAAATTCAAAGTCCGCCTTCGGCCGAAACAGCTGTAATCAATAGTATATCAATATATCAATATATATCAATATCAATATCTATAGTATCTATAGTATAAAGTTGCTGGAAGGGTGGTTGTGGGTGTTTTACGTAATAATGTTACGTAATTTGCTGAGTTTGAACGCGAGCGGCGCAGCCGCGAGCGCCGTTCCTAGCTGCGCAGCCTGCTCTCTCTCTGTCTGCTACTGGCCTCCTCTGTGTCTGCTACGGGCTGTCTCTGCCTCCTGCCTGTCTCTCCTTGCCTCCATCCATTCCTGGCTGTCATCCCTGGCCCTGGTGTGTCTCTTTCCATAATTTTCGCTTTTTTGGCCTTTTTTTATTATTGTTATTTCTTCATTTATTTTCGCTTTTTTTGACCTTTTTTCACCCCAGGTTTCTCCTCTCCTTGCCTCCATCCATTCCTGCGCTGTCCCTGCCCTGGTGTG